>NW_017547093.1:1933426-2257652 GCF_001854935.1 Bemisia tabaci
CCCCCCCCCCCCCCCCCCCCCCGTTTCACGCTTATCTCTCGGCTCGATCCACCCCGCAAACCACTCCCGTGAAACGCCACCTTCATCGCGCTCCCGGATCGTGATCGCGATCCCCCCAATTCAGCGCCGAAATCCTGAATAATTCGTCGGGATAGGGGAGAATTCGCCACGGTGCATATAGTTCCCTCGCATTTAAATTTCAAATGGGCTCGTGTATCTCTGCTGGGTTGGTTTGGAGTCGGTGCCGAGGTTGCGCAACCCAATGCAAGTCCACCTGTTGGAGCGTCGTCGTCACGGTGAAAGGCGGATATCATTTCGATGGTTTTGTATAATTCGTTCAGCAAAAGTTGCGAGGATTTCCAATCGTGAAAATTGATGAAGTGGTTGTTGCAGTTTTACTCATCCTATGAAAGATCTAACTAGATTCGCTGATTTGAGCATTACTATCAGTCGTGCTGGTAATAGTTGTCTAAAAAATCTCACTTGTGAAGTTGGGATACATATTGAGTTAGTCAATACCAATCACAGTACCAAGCAGAGTCCCTTTAGAGTCCTGAGAGCGACTTGGAGAAAAGAAAAAGAAATTTTGTTGTTCTCGAAATCGGGACACATCCCATGAAACGTCCCGTGGAAATTCCAGCTAGTTTTCTTGAAGACATTGTGTAAAAAAAACGAGTGGTGAATACCAACGTTGCAATTAGAGGAATGCATTTCCCCAGTCTTTCCACTGTTCTCTGCGCTTAACTCACCGCATAGTACCAAAATCAACACAAAATGTGTGTTGGTCGGCGTTTCCCTTCCTATACTAACCAACAGTAACACGAGAACCCAAATATTTTTATCAGTGAAGTTGGTACAGCTTCACGACTTTAATGTCGCTGGGGTGCGTTTTCATGCCCACAACCTCAAAAACCTGGGAAAATTCCGGAAAATATCGATACTGAAAGAAACTTCACGCATCCTGTGTGATGTCGGTCGAGAACGTAGGATCTCATGATGTCGTCGTTGCACGATGCCTCTCGCGGTTGGATCCCGGCGTCATGGCGGTCGTAGGCGGGGGCGCAAGGGGGAGGGGGGGGGGTCGTGGCTAGGCGGCGAACGGTCATTGAAAACAATGAATCAGCAACTCCTGTGGCTCCGCCTCGCAAGAGCACACCCGCGACGCCCGACGACGACAACGCCGACGTCCACCAGCACCGGCGCACAGTGGATCGAGTCGATCGGAGAGGTCGGACATGAAAATCTTGACCAAAACTGCCAATTTTGATGTTTACTTCGTCATATTTTAAATTTTGAGGGGTGTTCCTGAAGGAAAATCTCACGAGAAAACCACCTTTAAGACCTCAAACGTTTGTATGAACGGAGTTACAACACTGGAAAAAAACACATTGGATCTAGAGTCCAGACTCTTAAAAACATCAACAAGAAAAAGTACTCTTGATTCAATCAGAATCTAGCTTAAATCAAGAACCAAGCCTCTTAATTTAAGCGGATTTCGTTTTGATTCAAGCAAAAATCCGATTGAATTAAGAGTATTTTTTCTTGTCAATGTTTTCAAAAGTCTGGACTCTAGATCCAATGTTTTTTTTTTCCAGTGAAGCATTTAAGTTTAAGAATTTTGTCCGATCTCCCGTATTGACTCGGTTCACTGTGCAGTGCCGGCAGCTTCAATTGAAAATTACATAAGTCGAAATTGTACGATACCCGGCGAGGAGGAGAAAAAGAAACATTAAGAACAATTAGAAAATGTCGTATAGGTAGAGGCCAGCCGAGGTCAAAAGGTCATTGATAAAATTCTCTCGCTCCTCGAGCCCGGAGTCGGGGCCCGGGGGGCCGGGGGAGGGGGCGGGGGGTCGAGGCCCCGTGGGAAATGAGCGCCATTGTTTTCAGTCTCTCGGCTTGATACGCTTCGCTACACTCTAACTATACTAACCACTCTACATTTTGCCCCCCCCCTCCCTCCGCCGCCGCCCGTGTCCATCCATTCCTGACTCCTGCCTTATTAATCGTCCTGATAACATCGGCTATAAATCCCTCCGCGTTGAACGCTGACCGCGACGCGACGCCTCGGCCCTGTGTACGTTGGCTTTTATGGAGTCGTAAAGGAATGCGGGAAAAGAAGCGAACGGTATAAGTAATAAGCAATGCACGTTGTAAATCGTCACGTTTCACGTATCAAGTTTTTTGAGTTTTCCTCTTCGTTTGTAATTATTTTGAAATTCAGCAGCCTAAATTCGACGCATTTAATCTAGACCAACCTATCCTTGTACGGTTTCTATGGAAGATAAATTTTTTTTGTTAGATATTATCGCCATGTCTGCGATTAATATATTTTAACTACTCCAGCCCCTCTTTACTTTAAGCATTTTGCCATAGCTCGCCGTTTTACTGCTTCGTGTGCATTATCCGGAGAAAGAAAAATCATCGTTCTTACAAAGCTCTTTGTGGATTCCAGGTTTTATCGTGTTTTCGGGTACAATTCTATTTTCATGGTAACAAGTAATTCCATCCCGGTAGTAACGCTTACATAACGTCCCGATAACAATATGCTGTATCGTTTGAATTGATACCGTAAAAGTAAGAATGTAACTGTAACTAGAAAAGTCGGTAAACCCTGAATCCACCATCTCCAGCAACAATTCTTTTTTTCTCAGCGCACTGCACGAAACTAAGGAGGATGGGACTGTAGTATGCATTTACGTTGAAGAATGCACCGCTGAGCAAGTTTCTGAGAATATCTGCGTTAACATCGGAAAAAGAAAGTTTTGAGTTGGATCAATTTTATTTCTTGTTGATTATTCGAATTTTACCATAAAAATACGATTCGTAGACAAGCGGAACTTGCAGATAGCCTGAGTGTTTAGTGTGGAGAACGGTAGTGTCAGCGCACTGGAAAAAAAACACATTGGATCTAGAGTCCAGACTCTTGAAAACATTGACAAGAAAAAGGACTCTTGATTCAATCAGATTTAAGCTTAAATCAAGAGGAAATCCGCTCAAATTAAGAGGCTTGGTTCTTGATTTAAGCTTAAATCTGATTGAATCAAGAGTATTTTTTCTTGTCGATGTTTTTAAGAGTCTGGACTCTAGATCCAATGTGTTTTTTTCCCAGTGCGGTTAAATTGATTTCGTTTCAAAAATGCAGTTTTGTTATTGAATCGCGGTTATTCTTGCCATTCGAACGGAGATGAGAGAAACGATTCTTTGCCACTTGTTTGTCGGTTGAAATTTAGCCGCCGGCACCGGTGGGTGGGACAGAGTCCTTGGTTGACACTGTCTGTCCGTCCTTTTGACGATGATGAATTTTAATATTCCTTTATTGTGTGCTCCGAGTGCCACTTAAAAGCAGACTGCGGCCTTGCACCTCTGACCGCCTTGCCGTGCGTCGCGCCGCGTTCCGTTGTTACACGTTGACTTGTGTATGGAAATACGACCAAGCCAAGAATCATGGAATCGCTTTCCATGATTCTCTGAGCTCCAATGTCGCCGATAATTCAATTTTCCATCGTCCAAAGAAAGGTTGAATAAATCTCTCGCAAAACGTTTTCCCCTCTCTTCCCTTCCTGACGTTTAGGCACGTCAGCTTAAGTTCGTTTTCTTTTACATTCCGATAAAGTATACGTATCAAGAATGAAGTGTAATGCGGTTGTTCATACTCTATTTAAGCATGCTGTTTCGGCACACTTACCGTCCACCCGAAAAAAAAAAATTGGAAAAAATATCAAAGCGCGATGATTTACTACGAAATTGGTATTGATGAATACATGTCAACGAGAGCCAACAAAAATTGACTCTTTGTGAAACTCGCTTTTCTTTTTTGATCTTATTCCCGGGCAGTGCCAGTTACGTTGATATACGAATTCAAATTCGAATACGAAGTCTGGCAAGAAGATGAAGCGTGATCATAAGTTTCCTGAAAAAAAAATTGACTTGCTAGGTTTTTTCTTCTCTATCTTCCTTTTCTTCTTCTTCTTCTTCTTCTTCTTCTTCTTCTTCTTCTTCTTCTTCTTCTTCTTCTTCTTCTTCCTTTCTCTTTACTGTAATCGTATAAATGATTGAAATTATCATTCCCAACTCAACGCTCCGTAGTACTGAGCATGTTTTGCCTTCATTTTGATGGATAGGCAAAACGAGTCTTTTGCAGCCCTATGCACGTCTAAATACATAGTCGCACCTCCGTACATCGGCCGAAGCACGTCATTTTCTAACAGTAGCTCAAATTTCGGAAACTGATTGATTCCGATACCTCGGTGCTTGCAGCAGGTAATTATTGCAACATTGAAGAGAAGTGTTGCGTTGTTCGCAGACTATACGATACAGTGAAAGCAGCCCCTGAGTTTTCTCTTTTCCCCCAATTTTTCTTCATCGTAACCATCAGAAAGGATTAACCTTACTAATATCTTAACGTTGCCATTAAACTGAAAGTTAAACCAGCAGTAAATAAACATTAGACTTTTCTTGGTGATACTAATTTTACTAAAGTAAGTTGAGGCTGTAACATATTTGCCTGCCGTATTTCGCAGCACGAATGGATGTTGAAATCTTGTATTTTCCGAGCGATATCAAAAACAATACTCGACGTGAATCTTGGCTAGTCCGCACTGATTGTGTAGTAGTCTCTCGTGAAAAAATGTTGTGCTTACAGGTTTATTACTAATAGAAAAATATGTCTAGTCTACATTATGAGGAAATAAATAAGATAAGTTTCCTTGGCTACAGAAAAAATTCCGCTGTAATTTTTTCCATCTTTATCCAATCCTTTTTTATTATTATTCGAATCAGGATACCTAACAACTTTCAATCTTTCAAATGTCTTAATCAAAGTAGCAAAATGTCTGAAAAGCTGCAATTACTCTATTATTATGTCGAATTGTTGAGTCCGTCGAAAATTGAAAGATTTATCAGACCTACTTTTATGAGTCTTAACTTTTTTTCATCCATCCCACGTTTTCGTATTTTTCGCTTAAAATGTAGAATCACCGTATTGCATTCACACGAATATTTTATTTCATAAAGCACCCCTTTTCTCAAATGCAAAATTTATTTAAGCACTTTTTTTTTAAATTTCATTTTTGAAGTATCTTATTTCCCTTCGCCTCTCCTGTTTGTCAATAAATGATTTCCACCACCTTTTTTCCGTTTCATTTTTTTAATATTTATCGGTAAAAATTGCGCAGTTTCATTCCATGGGCAGTCCTCAGAGGAATGTAATTCATCATAGTCTCACAATACAATTTTTAGCACACGAGGCTTTCAAAATGCTGTCCATTTTCAATTTCTATAAAATACAAACTTGTAAGATTGTATGGGGCAAGGGTACGAAAGATGTTCTATTTCTCGAGCTATAGTTTTGAAAAGACGGTGGCAAATAGAATTCACAGTATCCTCAGCAGCTTTATAGCGTTGTTGCTTGCCATTGTCGAGTCATGTTAAATAACAACAAGAATTTTACCTAGTTTTTTAACACGTTCATATTTTAAATGTTAGTCTCTTACATTTATGGAATATACACCCCACATAATGTCCACAGCTCTCCTCCCTCTTCTGATATGGAACACTAGATATCCGGGTGAAAAGTAATATTTAGCCGTCTATATCCACCAATGTACGAGTTCGAATTTAAAATGCTATATATACCTTAAAAGACCCTGCAGGTCCCTTCCTCTCTCCTTCCCTTGAACGCATATAATTTAACAAGGTGTCGGCCATCAGTAAAAACCGGAAAAATTTGGAAAAATCAGGAAAATGTCAGAAAAATCGTTCATTTATCAGGAAATTCTGAGTGCATGGAGCATTTTCAAACATTTGAGCCATTTCATTAAATATGTTGCTTTTTTAAATCAAACAAGGGTTAACTTATTCGCGGCCAAAGGCAAGCATTTTTTTGGATGTAGCAGAGAAAATCAGGGAGATATCAGGAAAACCCACAACGAAATCTCATTCGACACCCTGTAATGATGAATGAAAATTAGATATCGACTGTAGGAATAAATCTACTCTCTCAATCGAAGACAGTAAGACAGGGCCTCCCCTTTGGTCGCGCGTCGGGGTTGATGAGACTACTCCCTAGCGATAAATTGGCGGCTATTGTTTTTGATATCCGATCTCTGAGCAAGATTTTAACGTTTGTTTTGCAGGCAATGGTTACTCGTCTCAGCTGAGCGGTGAATCGACGTCGCCGGAGGGCCACAGGACGCCGCTGCCGGACGACACGGGGAACAGCAGCGCCGAGGACACGGGCGGCGGCGGCGGGGGCAGCGGGAGGGGCGGGGGCACGACCCCCTTCTCGCACCCGCCGGCAGCGCCGCGGCCCCAGGGCGGCGCGTACCCCTCGCCGGGGGCCCCCGCGGGAGTGAGGGAGGCCGGCGACTACCACTCCCTGGAGTACGCTCACCACCACCACCACCACCACCAGCAGGACTCCCCCGCCTACGCCACCGAGTCGTCCCCCGAGTTCTACCCTCCCACCAGCACCATGTGCGCCACAGCCAAATACCACCACCAGTCATCCCCCTATACTAAAAGTAGTTTTTCTAGATCTGGTAAGCATCACCACCTATCTCAAAATCCCACCTTACAGGGTTGCCACAGTCAGGAAATACCGGGAAAACCGGGAAATGTCAGGGAATTTCAATAAGTCAGGGAAAACCTGGAAAGTCAGGGAAAATGACGAAAGTGTCAGGAAAATTGCCAATTTACCTTTAGCTTGTTAGAATGGATTTGACGTTTAGGACAACATATTTTGCCGAGAAACTATTTCAAATTATGTCTTTTTTACCATATTGCATATTTCACTTGTCAGGTAATTAGACTCAAATGTGTCAAGGAATTCAGGGGATTCCATTTTTCTAAATTTTATGGCAACCCCGACCTTATGACATTGGTCTTCGTTGTTTGTTGGCTCCCCTCAACCATCTCAGTGACACTGAAAAAAACTCCGGCCGTGGAAGCCGTACTTACGGGCTATATGGACATGCTGTGTGTTCTGGGCTCAGAGGACGAAAGTTTTGGGTGCTGGAGCCGTAGCTTCGACTGCTTCGGGTTCAG
Organism: Bemisia tabaci; assembly: GCF_001854935.1. Classification (NCBI taxonomy): domain Eukaryota; kingdom Metazoa; phylum Arthropoda; class Insecta; order Hemiptera; family Aleyrodidae; genus Bemisia; species Bemisia tabaci. The sequence goes on from NW_017547093.1 coordinate 1,940,474, forward strand.
AGGCCGGATAAACGGGTGCTGCAGCCAGAACTTTCGGCCTCCGAGCCCGGAATGGACGGTACGACTATGAAGCCGGTAAGTACGGCTTTCAAGGCCGGAGTTACTTTTTCCTTGAAACGATCTGGTCAAAGTTTCAAACCGCAATTTGCATTGCTAATGATGCTATACAAGCGTTTGAACAAAATCGTTCCTTATACCAGAACCAGACAGGCAAAGCGTTGGCAAACTTTTTCGGCAGTTCACTCAAAGTCCCTATTTTCCAGCCTCAAAATTTTAAGTGCTGCCAAAGGGGCAACTCTTAGACTTTTCGACTTTTCTTTCGGCATTAATGATGCCGGATTAATTCCTTTAAGCTGCGGTTTGGATATCTCATCCCCTTCCCACCACCACTTTAAGATACTGATTTCTCTGCTGCATCACATTTTCTTGCTTGAACCATTCAGGCAGAGGGTTTAAGATCAGTATTTCGATGGCCAAAGTGTGACACTTCGTATCTCGTATTCATTTACTCTTGCTTCACACACAGGAAATCTTTACCTAATTATTCGTTGTGGTGATTCAAAATGTTTCACTTTTCTGTTGACAGGTCGATACTCACAACCTGAGCGGTACACTGAAGGTTATAGTTCACCATTTGAAAGCAATGAGTTCCAGCAGGTGCCTGGGAGCACTTCGACGGACGCCCCTCACTGGACTACAACTGGTGCTAGCGATGCTTTACCTTTATCTCACAATAGCAGTGGATTCATTCATCCAGCCTCTAGGGAACCTCATTATGATATCAAGCCTTCACTCCCGCCACCATCCATGCTAAGCTCTTATGCTGGTAAGAATTTCATAAATCTATCATGTCAGAGACCTTTTTCAGGGTGTCTAGCATCAGGAAAAACCAGAAAATATCAGGAATTTTGGCCGATCAGGAAAAAATCAGGAAAATATCAGGAAAATCTGAAAAATCGGACGTTTTATCAGGAATTTTTCTTACGCGAATCTCCTCAGCGGAGAAAGTCTTACTGCTTTTTGCCTACCGTGCCAGGAGTCGAAAAAAAAATCAGGAAAATATCAGGATTTTTCAAAATCAAAAAATACTAGACAACCTGTTTTTGATCCTTGGTTCCAAAGCTAGAGAATTTAATAAGTCATCAAAGAATAGGTAGAGCTCTATAATTTTAAACTTAAGTGGGAGCATTCTTGTGTACAAATCCTGAGTGAGTAATCATTTTCCTCTTGAAAAATCTCTTCAGAGAGCTCTTGAACTTCGTAAAAACCAGGAGGTGTAAATGAGGGGCTTGGAGGACAAGGCGCATAAGTGCAGTATTTGAAAAAGTTGAGATATTAATAATTTCAAGTGAAACTAGTCTTCACGCATGTTCTATGAAAACCCCGCTCCCAAATTCCAACTTTTAAGCATATGAAAGTCACTTTGAACTTTCTTTCCGCCATAAAGATCCATGTCATTTCGAAACTTTAAACAGGTTTTTCTCGAAATAGCAAAAACTGCACTTATGCGCCTTGTCCTCCAAGCCCCTGGAGCTTAGGCTCCATCTTGCCAAGTTTCATTGAGCTTAGTGCTTGTATATGACTTTCGTCTGAACCTCTCGTTTTTGCCAACAGATGCTGTGCTATACATTGCAATCTTTAAAGTAATTTCTTTCTAGATATTCCCAAAATTATGTTTCTAAATAAAAAATTATAATTAATAAAATGAATGAGAATTAATTATTATTAATGAAATTTGCCACAAGACATCAAACTCTCTTCAATATCTGTTTTCAATTTGTATCTTTGTTTTTACAGGCCGATACTCACAGCCGGAGCGATACACTGATGGTTATAGTTCACCTTTTGAAAGTAATCAGTTCCAGCAAGTTCCTGGCAGTACTTCGGGTGATGTCCCACACTGGGCAACTGGTGCTAGTGATGGCCTACCTTTATCTCACAATAGTAATGGTTTTCTCCATCCAAATTCTAGGGATCCTCACTATGATAATAAGCCTCTACTTCAGCCTTCTATGTTAAGCGCTTATACAGGTAACTACAAAAATCTTTCTGTACCTTAATGTAGAAATCCGAGGGAAAACTGTAACTCTTAAATTCTCCAATAAGTACCAAGCATGCAGTGAGTTAATAACAAAAAAGGAACAAAGATAATAAAAGAAAAACCACCTCTCATCATGCTTAGCGCTTCTGATCCAGGTATTCAAAATGTACAATTGAATATGAAAGGTGTGACATTTTTGGCCTGATTGCATCTGCTTTGAAATTTGGTACCTTAGCTCAACCTTTTTTCATTCAGATTCTTAATGTATTTAAACAGTGAAAAGTTTTAAATTTTTAATTTTCCCAAGATATATATAAGAGCAATGTAGAATACCCAAATCCAGTAGAATAAAATTAACTCATATAATTGAAAACATCAATAACGATGATTTTTAAGCAGCCCTAAAAAATTATTGCCTCTTAACAAAGTACAATACTTCCAAGGGAATTTAAGTTTTAGGCTATTCATGCCAGAGCATCATTTAGTTTTTTCAAGCAACACCTGGCAAAAGATTTCTCTCGATCTGGGATGAAGATTGAAGACGTTGATCGATTAGTCTCTGCTGATTACGAAAACTGTACTTTTTTTCTTTCCTTTGCACTTGTACTAATCCCAAATAGGTGGTGGACCTTGTTTTACAGGGAGCGGGCCGATACAGCTGTGGCAATTTTTGCTAGAGCTGCTAACAGATAAATCTTGTCAAGCGTTCATAAGTTGGACAGGCGAAGGCTGGGAATTCAAGTTAACAGATCCTGATGAAGTTGCAAGGCGCTGGGGTGTCAGGAAAAACAAACCGAAAATGAATTATGAAAAATTAAGTCGTGGTCTACGGTATTATTATGATAAGAATATCATTCATAAAACTGCAGGCAAGCGATACGTCTACAAATTTGTCTGCGATCTGCAAAATCTTCTAGGGTAAGTTCTTTTTATTAACCATTAATTTATGAATACTGTTTGAAGCGACACGTGGATTATATGAGAAAAATCTACATGCACTTTTTAGCTTATAACCGCTCCTATGAAAGTTGCCTCTGACGAAAATCACGGTCATGAGCTAATGGAGAGTTTTATTTTTTCATCAAAATTTCACGTAAAATACGATTTGTGTAACTTTGATTCAGCTCTTGCACATTGTTTACACATTGAACAATAGATACCAGGAAAGGAACTCTGCTGGATTAAGGAGCGTACCAAAATGGTTGCATTGTGTTTTTTGATTCACATAGACTCTGGTTTTTCTTGACAGCGGAAATTTAAAATTTTTCATAACCAGTGCTAAAAGAAAATGCTAACATCTTAGGTTGACGTTAATTTCAGTAATTTTCGTAGACAAATCATGTTCTAAGGGAAATTTTGATGAAAAAACATACATATCAATGCCCTTATTTTGCACCTCGCCTGGCGATCCATTAGAAAATGGGAGACAATATTTCAAATACGGAATTTATGTATGGTAAGCTCAAGAGAAGCAAAATACCAATCAAATTTCTTTCGTAAAAAGAACAAAAAAAAAAACAAAACAATCCTATCATTACTAAAAGCTCTCTGGCCTCTAAATTTTCTTTTTTTGCCACAGTTCGTTCTGCCCTTCTTCTAGGCCAATTTCCATGATATCTGGGGCTATCAACAGTTAAAAGTCTCTAAATAAGCCCGCTCTGTTGTGATGTCAAAAATATCGGAGTCTGATGTTGGATATGTCCCACACAGCAGCCAAGGGGCCTAGTCCCTCATAAAATATATAACCTGAATTATTTCAAGCTAGTTTTGCTAGTGTAACAAGGGGTGAACAAACCAGAAAGTTTTCTATCCAATTATTCATTGGATTGCACTGCTAGTTTTTAAGTACCTAACAGGTTTTTGACTTTTTAAATTACGTAAATATCGTATCATCCTGTGCAGAACAGAAGGCACTTGAGTTACTTTACTGTTTGTAAATAGGGCCTGACACAAGGTTTTAGAACATTCTCTCTCCTGAAATTGTAATATTGTGCTGAATGGTAGAATTGTGGGTCTAATGGCTATTCTTATTTTTCTCAACTTTCCTAACATAAGATGAAAGAGGCTTTTTTATGAGTTTTACTGCTCGCTTTTTGAAAGTTCTTATAATTAGTATAGCTGTTTACACTTCATCCTGAACTTGTATTTACTTATTTTTTCAAGAAAATATTTTGCAATTTTAGTATGAATTTACTGTTGGATGAAATTAATACGTAGTTCTTATCTTTTTTAGATGCAGTCCTGAGGAGTTACATGCAATGGTTGATCTCAAACTTGAAAAGAGAGACGACGACTGAATCAGTAAAGAATCACTAAATTAGGAATCTTTTTTTAATTTTTCAAAGAAAAAACTTTTAAAAAAAGATGAAATTGTGCAGGAAATATTGTATATAAGAGACATTAACCTGCACAGAATGCTTTATGTGGATCCATGCGTGTTTAGTTACTTTGTCTTTTTTCTCAAATTAGAACAAAGGACCTCTGCATAGATACATTGGAACAAATTATGTGATGTAATTGTAACGGATGAGTTTATATATTGATAATTTTATGTTTTTATCTATTTATGTACTTGAGTTGCATGCTTTTCTCAGCAACTACCCACGAAGAACTTTTAACTAAAGTTCGTAATCAAAACTTCCTGTAAATATAGTTGTGAAACAGATCTTTCTGTTTTCTCTTTACTTTTTTCATAGATTTTTTAACTGTCATGCCAATGAGCTTATATGATCCTTTTTGTGAAAATTAAATGTAAAAATAATTTTAATCTGACCCAGACGTTTTTCTGTGCCTGTGGTCATGTATTTATGTCAACTTACCTTCTATATTTTTTCTTTTTTACTTTCATTGATAAAACGAACCTATTATCGATACAAAAAGTCTATAATCCAAGTTCTTTTCCTCTGTAATTCAGAAAGATTCAAATTCTACATTTTTAAACTGTGAAAAGGACTGAGAACTCTCACATCTAAGTTTTGAATGTGTCCTCTTTACCATTTAGCTAGAATGTTTTGATCCATGTAACAATAAATTTAGTGTTGCATTTCCCCTTATTGGCTCTCAAATTAAATGCCTCACGTTTGTAATGATGAGTCAAGGAAGAAACAGACAAACCGTACTAGAAGTAAGCAACATTTGAGTTTTCATGCTGCAGCATTTTTCTTGAAGTGTATACACATTGTATAATATTCTGTGCAATAATAACAAAATCTAGACATTTGCAAAGACCTGCATTATAAAAAAGCCCATACATACTATTTTGATCAATAAAAACCCCTCAATTTTTATCCCATTATCTAATTATTGTGGAAGTGAGTACCTACCTATACTTGTGATTTTAATGAAAAAATAATTGACTTTTCTTGACCGCTCATTAGTAAATTCTGTGGAAGGCTGAGATGAGTCATTTTGTGAAGAAAGTGATCCAAGTTATCTGCAGATCTTACAGGACTCAAGACTTAGAAATGAAAAGTGTATAAGCTTTGAAATGTTGGCAGTTGTAGAAATTTTCTGATCAGATTTAATAACAATCTCTTGCTTCACTTAGGTTTTTTTTATTTAACTGTCAATGGCGCATAGTAAATAAGATAGAATCCAGAACCAATGTGCAGATCTAATCTAATGCTAAAAAACAATGCCTCATTGAATGTTTTATATTTCAATAGCTAGAACCATGTAGTTGAATTTTCTGGTAAATCTGCTTTAGAGTTAAAAGTCAAACTTAATCATTCAAAATACTAACTCTTGCTGTAACGCAAATTACGTAAATCGTTCAAATCTCTACCAGCAAAAGTAATTTACCAACAGCCATGGTGAGTCATCATTTCCTCTACTGGGTCTCCTTTTTTTTCTTGGCCATGGTCTCCTTCACAGGCTAAAAGCACACCCTAAAAGCAGTTCAAAGCGTAGTAAACTTATTTTTTCAGTTGGACAAAAACTCCAAAGTGTTGCTTCGGAAGATATCACTACAAACGGATCAAACCCACAAATATTTGCCAGACCTTTCAATTTCAACCCAAGAAATGATGATTCCACTTTTCTGCACAATTATAAAGTGATGTCATGTTCCATTATAGAATTTGCTATGAAGTGTGACATTTCATGATAGAGCAAGGTGATTTTTTTCCTATCAGTGTTCCTTGTTGCCAAATCGACATTCTAAGTCTTCCCAATATTAACTTTCTGCAATTGTAAACTCTCATGTAGATCATACCAGTGCCCTTTTTTTCAATTTATTGCTTCATAATGAGAAAGTTGCTATTCAGAAATGTAATGAAGAGCATCCTATCATTATTGAAGTAATCTCTCTCCTCCGCCTGGTTATTTTTTTAAGCGCACTGCAGTGTTACATTTTAGATTAAGGCCTAGAAATGTACCATTAAGCTGCTCCCCCCCCCCCTCTTCTTTTTCAAGAACAATGAAGAAATCTGCACAAAACTGAAGTATTTACAATGGATATCAATTTGTTTTAAAATTCCATTTAATTTGTCTCACATTTGATCTATGAGTTAAGATTTCATAATTTATTTTTCTCTCTAAACATTTTCTTTTGAAAATGGATTATTTTATGATCATAATTTCATTAATTTAAAAGGAAAACAAGGCGGAAAACCTATGCAACACTTCCCACGGTTTTAAAATGGTACACTCTCAATTCAAGTACCTACTCAATCCACTCAATATTAGATTTTTTTGAAGAACAAATTTACTTTCTGGCCTCATATTTTAAGATAAGCCCAGATAGCTGGAATAGTCATAATAAGAAAACTGTAAGCTTTTACAAGAATTGCCCTTCATTCTATCATTTGTTAATGTAGAAGGTGCAGGCATCAAATAGAATCATATCTTGGAATCATTGAAATTCTCCTGAGAGATCAAAATTATGATTGTCTAACAAATGAATAAACTATTGATCCCATATCCTCCCATGAGGAACTTCTTCCTGTATAGACAAAACAAAGATTTCTTCAAGCTCATTTTGTCAGGCTTTTCTCTATTCTTGAGCGATTATTATCTGTGAACCCTAATTTTTTATATGAAACCAGTTTTTGAATCTTCTAATTTCAAAAGACTTAACAGTTAAATATGTTTACGCCGCCTCATTATGTTTTCAAAATTAAAGTTCAATAAAGACTTAGTTTCATTATTAAAATGAAGAAGGGAAAACGTCATACTTTTAATTATTTGACTTTTTTCCCAAACTTTTGCGATTCATCAAGACATACATTTTTCCCATTCACTGTTGAGCAAAGGATGCCAGTTAAGACAAAATTAATCTTTTATGTTTCTCACAAGACTTCTCAAAAGTATATCTTCGAGCCTGTCTTATTTTCATCCCTATTAATGTCGATTCAAGTCTAGTATGAAAAGTGCTCTGGTTAAAATAAAACCGTGCAAGCTACAAAAACAAAAGGAGTTTCTCATCTGTTGTTAAGAAATAAGTAACCATGAAATAAGATTATTGTAGGTGTGCTAATTTCTTTTCCTCTCAGGGAAAGTTCCTCTTAATAATGAAATCATTGTACTACCTAAGTTTTATTGTATTTTTGTCATCTTATATTGTGGCACATTAATTATTTCATAAAATTCTCTGTGGTCTCGCATCTAAAACCATCTCCATCTTTCGATCCTACACTGTTTCAGTCTCTGTGAGTCAACATATTTTTCACATCTTAAATTTTCGTTCTTTGATCTCTAATTCATTAGACTCTTTTCTTTCAACAAAAATCTTTTTTATCCCCATTTTATCATCATTAGCTATCAACTGTAGCCAATTTAACTGTCCACTCTGGCATGAGGCACATATGACATGTCTGAATCAGGTGGGTATCAGTGAAACTCAGTCGACTGTCATGCACAGTTTTTATTATCATTCGCACACCATTTTCAAAAGAAAGTGTTGATTAATGAAATGTGATTAAATCTCAAAATTCATAGATTTTTATAACTTTAACCGTAGGTTATTCTTGTATGTAAATAGATACCTTGCGTAATTTATTTGTTTTGATTACTGTAGAATTCCAACTGAATGAATTCCCTATCAGCCCTACTGAAATACTCAACAGTCATGGTGTATATCTGTTGAAAAGCTCTTTCTCCTTGAAGATTTTCATAAATTATTTTTCTTCAGCTTAATTTTATATTTACATTAATTCACCATGATTCATTCAACCGTTATGTGCTCCTAATTTGATCTTCAAGTACTTAAGCTTTGATTTTTAAACAAATTTCTCTGTTTCAGGAGAAAGTGAATTCAGAGTGAGAAAGCTTATTTTAGCACATCTTCTTTGTTCACTTTATTCGTCTGTTCTTCTTATTTTAAGCCAAAAGTTAGAAAGGCAAAAACAAGGCTAATCAAATTCTGAATTCCTTTCCGCCATAGTACCTAATTGTCATTAATTACATCTCATGGGCATTAAAAAGGACCTATAAATTTTCCCTCTATCCTGAGATTGAACCTTTGAAGTTAACAGACCTAAGATAGCATATAGTGTTTTTCCTATCATCATACAATGTTATGTTGATCTCTCGGATAGGGAATCGTCTTTCAAGGTAACTTTTTTCTTCAAAGGCAAGATCATCTTTGATAGAAATTATTAATGCTCCTCATGTTTTCTTTTTGGATTATTTCAAAACGAAGATGCCAAGTCCAGTAGTTCAAACGTTACTCTCAAATTGAACAGTTTTTTCACACACTTCGAAATTATTTCCCATTTTCCTTCATTGAATTGTATTTGTTGAAGAGAACTGCTTTGAATTTTTAAGATTCTAGAAATAAAGATACTAAAAAGTTTAATCGTAAATCTAAGTACACTGATCTGATTATATGGTCTTCAAATGTACCCATGAAACAGGATGTAAAAAAAATTATGTCATATTCATCGTAACCACATTCAATTTATTTCATATTGTTCAATGAATAAAATATGTGACCTCTAAGACTAAACTTGCTTTTTTATATCATATATTATATTTTTTTAACTTGAAATGTTTGGAATTCTACTGTCTTTCAAAATTTAGAAACAGCTATTGTTCATGTTTTAAGAATTCGATATTATACTCAAAATTGACATTGTTACCCACGAAACGAAAACCTCTAAGTTTAAATCTGGTGAAGTAAAATATCCAAAGCAATAGTGTGAAGCATCAAGTGTCAAGTTTCACTATTCAAATATGTAATTAACTGTTATGAATTATCAGTTGTCTGATTAGCTATTTTGTTATATAATTTTTATAAATATAGTTTTAGACAATCTTTAATTGTTATCGATTCTTTTTTCATTTATGATGTAAGTTTCTCCCTCTTTTTTATTATTTTATCTAATTTGTCTCTTCCCCCTCAGTAAATTTTTGTTAACTGCTTTCAGTTTATATTTATAATTAAAGAAAAAGTTTAAAAATCATCATTAAAAAAGTCCAAAATCAAAATAGATGTCTCTTCTTTTCTCTCTCCTTCAAGGCCCTGATTGGTCAGAATGATCACCTTTTCCAATTTGTAGATATTCTTACTCTGTACTCTCGAGGGAATCAAAAATTTATTTAGGGTTTTAATTCAGAGGTATATCAAGGTCCAAGACCAGCCTGAAAGTCAATTCATTATTAACAAAGCAGCAATTCGTACCAGTAAATACTTCTTCTACAAATTTAAAGAAAAATAATTGAATCAGTGAGAACGAAAACACACCAACTCGGAAAAATGGAAAGAATCAAGACACACACAAAACCGAACAGTATATGAAGAAATTAGTCTAAGAAAGGGATTTTTGGTGCCTAAATACAAGCTCTTAAGGGCATTTTAAAGGTCCAAGTTGGAACATATGCGCTAACTTCAATGACTTTTATAAAAATTTACCGTCTCTTATGAAAATTTAGCAATTTCGAGTTACCGAGTTGGTGTGTTTTTGAACTCATTGATTCAATTGTAAAACATTTCTTAAAGAAAACAAATAAATAAAAATTACAATTATTGAAATAATTATTGAAGCACAGTGCACTTTTGCCACCTTTAAAATGAAAGGGGTTAAAGATTCTTTCAAATCGAAGTTGTTGAGATTTTAGATTGTGAGAAAGTGGTTTTTACAAAAAATGGAATTAAAAGACATTACTAATTGAATCAGTGAGAACGAAAGCTCACCAACTCGGTAACTCTAAAATGCTCACTTTTTATTAAAGACAGTCAATTTTTGCAAAGGGCGTTGAAGTTACCATTTAATGTGTCCTTAGTACTTGCCTTTAGGCACCAAAAATCTTCTTCTCAGACTAACTTCTTCACCTACCGTGCAGTTTTGTGTATATCTTGATTATTTTTATTTTTGGAAGTTGGTGTGTTTTCGTCCTCACTGATTCAGGTGAGCTCTTTGATTGTAAGATGAGTTAGACTGGGCAATCGCTCCATAGTTCAAAATCATAAGCCTATTTTTATCAATGCGCTGGCTGTGCCCTTGCTGTCAGGTACGTTGAATCAAATGAGAGGCTCTGATTCTCTTTTGAATCATACAGTGTCTGGTTCTGCCAGCTCAAAATACCTGATGTTGAATTACAGAACGATACGATTGCTATCAAAAGTTATTAGCAAAAGTAATAAGCAAAAGTTATTAGCTATTCTGGGATATTTCTTAGATAATTATGAAGAAGCAAAAGTTTTACAACACTGTAATCGCGCTGGTTCCTTTTTGCTAAATGCAATCCAACTAATCCTCTGTCACACTCTAAAAGTGCGCAGTTATGGGGTGTGGATTCAAAGCCATAAATATTCTTGCAAGTCTCATGAATATCAATGTTGATATGTACTTACGTCATGAAACCAAAAAAATTCTCATCCGAGAAATTTTGGGATGATATAAGCCCATGATATTTACTTCTTTTCGAGTATCGATTAGCCCTGTTCCCAATTAGTTTCCCTTTACACTATTTTTCTTGTTACCTGCCGTAACGGAGTTTTGACACATCTTGGAAGTCATCAATAATTTATTTAAGTACCTACCTTAATTGATCAGTGGCAATAAAATATTATACTGCTCCATTGAAAAGTAGGTGTAAATATGAGCTGTGTTTAGAACATTATTTAAAACAATAGGTACCAAGGATATTTTCATTTTCAACTCACATGGTAGTCTTACTGTTAAAAAAAAAAGTGTCAACACTCCAACCGCTCCACTGATCCACTGCAACGAGAAAATATTCTATAGCCCCTGACTGATTGTGGAGGGGATCATCATTTTGCATTAAAAATATAATATAAAAAATTACAAAAATAGTTGCAATATAGCTTTGACGTATATTGATACTGAGATTATTAATATTAATTACTACTATTTTCTGATACCTACTCGATATAAGTGATAAATTTCAACGCTAACTTTCACGATCAAAATATTTTTCCTCGACTTTTGATAGGCGAATCAAATCAAATCGAATCAATTAAATCGAGGCTACACTTCTGAAGGCGCTCTGAGCAACTATTCCGCCAAAACAGTTTTGCAAAGTATCGAACGGAATTGAAGGCGCACTTACGTGTGTGAACTGAAACTGACTATTATTCGTTTGCCACTGTCGATACCTACTATAATCTGCGGCTCTCCTTCGATCGACTTCTGTGAAACTCGAGATAAGGGGGTATTTTTTGACGGTAAACTTGAATTTTTAGTCAAATTTCCAAAAATCGAAAACCCTAGCTGGCAGACGTAGCATTAATTACTATCTCGGCTCCTGTTCGACGAATTTTTGTGAAACTCGGGATCGGGGTTATTCTTTGACTTGAAGGTTGAATTTTTAATCAAATTTTCAAAAATCTAAAATCCGAGATGATGGATGCTGGAAGTGGCTTTGAATGCTATCTGGGCCCTTCTCCCAAGGATTTTTTTGAAACTTAGTTAGTGCCAAGGGAGGGAGATTTTTAAACACCGCAAAGGAGATACGTAGGTTGGGAGTTTCATGGGTTGATACATACAACAATTTTTCTGCACCTTTATCTCTGAGGGTTTTATATTATTTCTTACCTTGTCTCATCTCCAAGTTTCTCAAATTTTACCAACCAAGCAGCGCAGATTTTAGGATTGGTATCAATTGAAAATACATGGTAAAATTATTGCTACTGCGTTGGAGTGTTGCGCAAGTAGTCTATTCATTGATTGAAGGGGCTCATCTTAGTGTTACATCCTAGTGAATAGATTTGAAATAAGTTCAATTTTTTTTTTTTTTTTTTTTTTTTTTTTTTTTTTTTTTTTTTTTTTTTTGCATTTCAAATTGCCCACCTTTCTCACACATGGAATTCATTTCGTTGATTGTTTAAAATTTTAAAATCAGCATTCATAGTCTGAGTGATGTAAAAATATCGCAGTTTCCTGGAGAAAATTCGTAATTTTGTTCAATTAAATTGCAAAACGATTTCAATATTTCCGTCCCCTTGTGCTGTTTGGGCATTCGGTTCTAATTTGCTCCCCTACGACTGTGGAGTTATTGCCAACAGAGTCTCGCATTGCTGTCGAGGTAATGAGCTTCATCTCCTTTTTCCAATACACTTTCCCCCTATCTCTTGTTCGTTCCGAAGATCAGCTATAATGGCCTGATACTAAATTAGAGTAGAGGCCAAGACGCTTGTTTCTGTTTTGACAACTCTAGTATCCTAAGCCCGCTTACAGACTACGAATCGAAAACCTAAGCCGATGACTAAACGTTTCGGAATTTCGACAACGCTGAGGCTTATTTTTAAAATCGGTGTCCTTTGCGTTGCTTTCCACGGGCATTTGCTTCCCACTTCCGCGCCGCGCAATTCTTGAAAGTTGACGACACTGCTTTTCCCACATTTAAATAAATGCAAATCAATCGATTCTTGGTGATGCAGCTTGCCTCATCTAACGTCGATATTTTTAATGGATTTAAATTGAGGAAAAACAGTGTTGCCAACTTGCAAGAATCGCCAGAAACAGTTGCCAGTAATTCAGCTTGTACCCACGTCTGGGTGAGTGCTGAGTTACTTTACGTCAACTATTCCATACTTATGTCCGAGATTTTCAACTCGGAAAAAATTAGCCCTGATCGCTGAGTGCTTTCTGAGCGTTTTAATCATAGCTCGTGCGCTGAGTTGAATTTTCTCAACAATGTACACTGAAAAAAAATTATCGGAGTTTTTATCAAGGTCCATTGGTACCTTTACCATCTCACTTTTTTTTACGAATTATTGGTAATTTTACCAAGACAGACTGGTAAGCTTATTTAAAAACCGGTATTTTTACTGTTTTTTTTTTTTCAGGTAAGAATGCCACTTTTATTGGTAATCAATTCCCGGTAACTTTGCCATTTTATCTCGGTAATTCTACCACAGTCGATAAAAAATATTGGCGTTTTTACCAAGGTCCAGTAAAATTACCGAGAAAGGTCAATAATTTTACCGAGATTTCTCGGTAAAATTACCAATTCCATAAATGATAATTTTACCAAGAAAAAACTGGGATCAAATAGAACCCTGAATTCTTGGTAATTTTACCCTTTTCTTAGTAAATACACCGAGATTTTTTTTCAGTGTACATGGGTCGTCAAAAATCATCAAGCCTTTCAAAACCCCACTATCACTTTCCGCACCCAAATTAAATTTTCGTTTTGAACAACCTATTATATATCAAAATATACCTATCTTCATCATTGCATGAAGTTGGAAACAAGGAGAGCGACCGGGGATGTTACAAGTAAAATATTGAAAATTGAATGATTTTTCTCAAGGCAAATCCTCTACTTGGAATTCTCTATGAAAATTCTTCCTCGAAAAAATTAAACATAATTTTGTGTAACATCATGCGACATCGACTTGCCGTAATGTCATTTTTCCTGTGATTGTGATGTTGAAAATGATAGAGTCATTATGCAACAAAGGCGGGGAATCGGGAGAGAAGGGTGCCCCATTATGTGCAGTGACTTCAGTTACATTTTTTAAATTTGAACAATTGAACTTAGTGAGAAATATCCTCGGCAGAGCGGTAGAGTCCCCGGGGGGTCTTCATCCCCCTCCTCCCCTCTGCAATACCGAATGGACGGGTAAACGTTTTGGCTAGATCTACGTGCCGTCTCACAGTGGAGCCTTTTCCCGAAAACGTGGACTTAGGGTGTAAGGTTCCCGTGCGGTATGGCGGAGAATATAGATTCGTGCGTTATTTTTAACGGGAAACTACAAATGATATTTACAAACGATTTACTTCAATGATTATCTTCAACGATTGACGAAACAATCGGTGTGAATTCATTTTCCAAACTGCTTGTTTATTGTTAACATTAATCAGGTCTGAAATTTTTTTCAAAAAAAAAAAGAAGAAGAAGAAAAAAAAAAGACAGCTAAGGATGCAGTAGTTGTTTCTAAAGTAATTTTTAGCTCTGAGTCCAAAAGTTTTTACCCTTTATTGACCAATTTTTCGGAAAATTGAGATTTTCTTGTAAAATAGCTTTTCGGGACACTGGTGAATGGTAGGAACGAACCAGGGTCATTTTTGGATTTAACAGCTCGAATGACATCGTAAAGCGTATATATTGCATGTCTAAAAAATATTCCTTGTTATGTCTGATAAACGAGGGTTTCCATTCGAATAACAGAATCCGCCCATATGCCCCATGTAAAATTGGTCCGTTTAATTTGCATCTGAAAGGACAAGAAAAGTATTTTCTCCAGAAATCTCATGGGGCATCTCTCCTCGCTTTCTGCTGCTGAAGTAGGAACTGACCTCAATTCTTTCCCATCTCCACCTGATTTTCCGTAAAAACGATTTTTCCGAGCAATGTCTTAGGAAGCTACCAAAGAATGTGTGTTTTTGTTAATATCAATTTTTCGGTGTAACTGGGCCTCAGTGTAAAATGAAAAGAAACTGAGGCCATTTTCGGCTGTAGCAGCAAAAAATAATTGCTAGTAGCTCCATACGGTATCTGAAGGAAACACTTTTTCCGCCCTTTCAGATGCAAAACAAACAGATCAATTTTACATGGGGTCATAAGGGCAAAATATGCCATCATCTGACAGGAAAAACCTCGCAAAGAGAATTTTTTAGACGTACAGTGCATTATTCAAACCTAATTTGATCTGTTTAAGCCGGAAATGACTCTGGTTTTGTCTTTGTCATGCACCAATTCCCCAGAAACTTAAATGTTTCCCGAAAAGCCCACTTTTGAGTAAAATTTCAAATTTTCGGAAATTTAGTGGGTTCAGAAAATTTATCAAGTCATTTTGGATTCAGCGTAAAAAAATTACATGAGAAACAGTTATAAATTCCCCACCGTTAGTTAGTCAAAAAAAAAAATAAATAAATAAATAAACAAAGAAATAAAAAAAAAATCGACAGGAATCTGTAAACTTTTGAGGTGATTTCTTACTCTTCAAAATATATTGAACGCGTTCTCGGCAGTCGTTCCTCCAAGTTATTCAAAGTTATATACAATTTTGTTTTCAACTTTTTTTTCGGCTTAATTTCAAAGTTATAATACGTATAAATTATGACCAAAAACTTTATATATTCACAAAGTAGAACGCCTCGTGAATGAGGATCTTGGAGGACAAAGCGCATAAGTGCACTTTTTGCTATTTCGAGAAATGCGTGTTCGAAGTTTCGAAATTACATGGATTCTCATGGCGAAAAGAATGCTTAAACTGACTTTTTGATGCCTAGTTTAAAAAAAAAAGGAATTGAATGAAAAAAGAAAAATGAAAAAAAAGAATTTGAGAGTGAATTTCTTACGGAATATGAATTAATATTAGTTTTACTTGAAATCATCAGTATCTCGATTTTTTCAAAAACTGCATTTATGCACCTGGTCATCCAAGGCCCTCAATTAGAGCACACATGTTCGAACTGTGTTGTTCTCGTAATATTGTAGGCATGGTATCCAATTTCTTAAAAATATTCTAGTTCCTTTATAAGGGTCTTCAATTCAATAACTTTCCAGGATTTAACATGATATACCAAAAAATATTTTTGGCACTCTGTCCGTTTTTTCGGGATGAGGCCCCATTGTGCGTCTACCCCTTGCGTTTGCCAATATCGACTAATCAATCACAATGCGCGGTTCGGCATGAGGGAATTCCAGCTGCTAGCCGGGTGCCAATAATCGAAGAGGGTGAACAAGGAACAAAAGACCAAGGGTAGCAGAGTCGCATATTCACCATGATCGTGCTCAGACCATCCGAAACCAGCCTAGGACCAAGTCGTCCTCTCTGTCGAAGTGCCTCTCTCCAGCATCCTAAATTTTTATAAGTGTTGTTTTCTTCATTCCGTGTTTGCATTCATGGTGCAAAGGTATGTGCAATTTCAATTGAATTTTTTTTCTCATTAGGGATGATTCATATTTTTCCGCTTTTGATATGTGTCAAAGATGATATGTTGATTTCACGGAGGGCAGATGAAAAGCTTCAATCAGCATTTGGAAATATAGTTTCAAGTGAAATAGGTACCTTTAAAATGTCATCGAATTTTTATTTTCTACCAACTGTTTTTCCCCTAACAATCTGAAAGGTTGCTGTGTTCCCCAAATTTTTAACATTCAAATCAAAGAGAAACCAAGTGCCCGTTCCTGTAGGGAAAGTGCGTGACCACTGGATCTTCCTACACTTTTTTCCAGCCAATCAGACAATTGACGACCACTTGTGTATCTCTCATGAAAAATGACTTGTGAAATCGAAATCATAAATACATTTTTCGAATTTAGTCAATTTTTCGGCAAAAGTGTGTTCACGAACGACTTTTCGAGGATTCGGCATTTCTATTAATGTGTACGTTCCTTTTTCTCCATAAAACATCGAGGGTCTTAATTTTTGATTTTTCAATTTTCTTCCACTCGGGTTGATGTTTTTGACCCTGACCTGACGGGACAGTCGACTCGAGTGGAAGAAAATTGAAGTGTCAAATATCAAGATCCTCGGTGTTCTTTGGAGAAAGTGGAATGGACCATACGTCGATATAGAAATGCCAAACCCTCGAGAAGTCGTTCATGAACTCACTTTTGCCGAAAAATTTAATGAATTCGAAAAGAATATTTGATTTTGATTTCCCATGTCATCTTCAATACTAAAAGCTCCGAGACGTCCTAAATTTGCATATTTGGTAACTCTTAGTTTCAGCGTTCTACCGGGCCGATTTCCATGATTTTTCTGGTTATCGACAGGTGATAGTCTCTACATGAGCCCGCTGTAATCAGATCTTGAAAATATTACGCAGATTTTTTTATGTAGGAGTAGACCAGGCAGGGGCTTAGAGAGGGGGCAAAATTTGAAATTCCCGCCAACGAGAAATGGCGGGAATCGAAAATTTAGCGGGAAATGTTGAATTTTGGTCTGTCAGTAGGGTAAGGTAAGTGAATCGAAGGTATGGGGCCGTCCACAAATTACGTAAGGCACTTTTTCCGATTTTTAGGACCTCCTCCCTCCCCTGTAAGGCACTCGTAAGGCTACCCTGGACCCCACCTAAATAATTACCTAAGGCTGGCCAGACTACCCCCTTTTATCTTTTAAATGCTTAATTTAATGAAAAAATGGTGTTGAAACAAATTGGTATTGTTTTAAACAGTACTAATCGCTGGTAGGAGATTCTAAAAAATAACAGTTGTATTGAAAAAGTAACCAGTTTTTAAATTCAAGAAGTACAGAAAAAATTACATTTCAACCAAAAAAAAAACATTAAACGTCTAAAGAAAACGAAATTTGGACTAGTTAGTCTACAAATTAACGAAATTTGATCGAAATAAATTTAAAACAAGCAGGAAGCTCCAACGCATTGGCGTCGGAGAGCGGCTCTGGGGGCAGTAGTTGTAGTCAAGAATGAGGGCCTAGACACATTTTGTCATTGATGTACAATCCGACAACTGTCGATTCATGTTTTGTAACTTAGCAGATTTACGTAGCCGGTGTATAAATGTGTATTGGGCTTTGATATGGCGAATACATGGCATTATCACTTGTTGTATACTTTTAATTTTGAAAGCTCTTTGGAGGTCCGCTTCCTAAAAAATCCCTGGTTGATAAGTCGTTTAGCGAGGCTGCAAAAAATTTGCATTTTTATATCTGAAAGTGTAGGTATTGGTTTTTTGTATAATTGTTTTTTTGGATTGCTGGAAAAGTAACGCATACTTCTATAATTTAGGACTGAGTCAGGGAAATATAAGGTTCGTTAAATAGTAAATATTCCTAGTACCGTGTGACACTATTGTTAACGAAAAGTTTTTGCAACTTGTCAAAGAGGTTGTTGAATGATCTTCGAATAACTTTTGATGAGCTAGAGGTAATGGTTCTATCTGCAGCTCGTGGACTTCTGTACGATATTGTCCAGAATCATCTAAATTTTCAAAAAGTGTCCGCTTGTTCGATACCCAATTTGCTCATTCATGCATACAAGGAGAAGCGCATGAAAGCTTTAGCAGACATTTTGGAGATGAATCAAGAATTAGATGAAGAATTTATGACTTAAATCACGGCACCTTAATCACGGGATGACCTTAATTACGGCAACTATTTATTGTCCATGAGATGCAGATGGTTTCATTTCCCTAGCTCATCAAAAGGTATTCGAAGATCAATTTCATCAGCCACCCGTACGAACCACGTTTCTAGTGACCCGTACTTGCTTCGCACGTATGAAACATACAATCAGAGAAAACAGAATTCATCTTACAATAATCAATAATCAGTAGGACATGAATCGTTGCGATGTATAATACGACATTATAATGCGGCATTACTATTGTAATTCATTTTAATGGATTAGGGGCATTATAAATCATTATTGCCACGTCGGAATGAAATGTTGTAGACTGAATTGAAAAGCATGTTGGCAAAATTTATTATAAAAATAGTATAACATGTAGGTACATAACATAAAGGTAATACAAATTAAATGATTAGAGCGTGTATATTTCATTACATTATAGGTATATTACAATCATTTTTGTCATTGTTGGAAATTTTGATAGTTTGAAATTTGATAGTTGATAGTTGATAGTTTGAGAGTTGAAAATTTGGTTATTTTATTTAGTTAAGGTGATTCGATAGACGCCATATTTTGTGTCAGAATGGCATGCGACATATCCCATCAATTGGTTCCATTTTTTCATTTACTCATCATTTTTCTCCAATTTTAAGTTTCGCAATTCTGTTTTCAGGAGACTAAAGCACTCACTTATCAATTTGTATATTTATATTGAGTTAAGGGTAGAAACGTATTCCTCACCGGAATTGAGGAATGGAGGTGTTACAGTAAGTCCGGCATTAGGTTCCATTTCGACATCAGCGACGATCAACGCTACGATACTGGAAGCCAGTCTTCCGATATTAAATCCCTAGCGGGGAAGAAAAAAAATGCCTAGATTTCGCTAAAAATCCCTAAATCCCCAGATTTGCTCAAATATACTTAAAAAATCCCTAGATTTTGCAAAAAGCGCCATTTTTAACGAAGAATCATGATGTCATTCGATGTAGCGATTTGCAATATTTAAATCTGATTGGCTCGTTTGAATTTTGGCGCTCTCTGAAAGCAGTGCTAATCCAGACCAATAAAATGAAAGAATATTAGTTGATTTCTTATTATTAACAGGTTGAATGCAGTTGAATGTCAAGTACATCGAAGGACGCAATCGTTTTAATTTCCGGCTTATTTGCGGGGAAAATAGTGTTGCCAAAAAGGCCTACAAAATATAGATGAAAAAATGTTTTCGATTGTCGAAGCTAGAATTGAGGTTGAAAAGTTGTTTATGTATTTTTTATCAGCTTATCGTTTTCCTCCTATTCAGATACACCCGAAACCGAGTTCCAACGAATCCATCGGCAAAAAGTCAAGGTTGCCCATTGTTGAAATAAAAAAAAAGAGAAAAAAAATTGTATATTCTTGAAACTATCACATTTCCTGGCAGGGAAAAATTGCATACTTATTCCAAGCTTTACAGTTAATTTAAAATTATTCCTATTTTTATAAAAAACAAAGTTGCAGGTTTGTACTTACGATAAGTCACGTGACTTTGATTTTATCTTCTTTTTAGGCTTTGAGTTCGACTGATGTGTTTCAAGATTTTCGATGAATGAATTTTCTGCTTCATTTACTGGATGCGTAATATCAGAATCATTGTTCGATATATCATTTGCAACGTTCACCCTGTGTAGAGGAAAATATAAGATCGGTTGTTTTAAAAATAAATTGGAATTCTACTACATGTATGCCACTTGGGTTGAACAAAATTCTAAAAAGTTTTTTTTTAACTATGAGCGCAAAGTTTGACATCGACGAAAATTGGCCAAAGTGACACTCTTACATCCCTAATGAACATACTTGAAGGAATTTTTTGTCCTCCGAAAGGATCGGTTACAATAGCGCGTTGAATGCTGAAAAACTCGCATTTTTCGCCAAAATTGGCCTTCAGACCCATGTTTAGGCCTGTGGTAGACCCCAAAATAGATCGGAAATGACCAAACCATTATGCATTCCGTAAAATATAGACCTTCAATGACCAAAAAAACGCAGAGTTGAGGAATTTCAGGGTAGGCCCAAAAAAGGCCCTTAACGATACCCCTCCTTTGTCAATTTGCAGTATTAACAGTTGGAAAGCAGCCAATAGATAATTAAGATGCTTAAACCACAATTTAAGGGGCACCTACAGCCGCATAGTAAACATAATAGTAAACTTAATAATACTCACGTCTGTAAAAAAACAAACATGCATAATGAGATTTTGGAAAGTGTAATTTTGTTTCACAAGACTAATGCTCAAACTACAACATTTTAAGTGGTGAAATTTTGTTAATTTGCAGTATTGCCAGTTGGAAAGCCGCCAATGGGCAATTAAGATGATCAAACCACCTTCTGAGGAACATCTAAAGTCACACAATAAACTTGATAACAACGCAAGGTTGCAACTAGAATAGAATTAACTGAAATTTTTACTTACAGTGCATAGGTTTCACTCGATTCTATTTTCTTTTCCTTCTTTGGCTCGGCGTCATACGATTGTGCAGATGTTTCAATGCATATAGTATTGTTTTGGATCGGGGTGGATTCATCAAAACCAGGAATGTTTCTGCATTTGGTTATAGCTGTATCTCTGAAACAAGCAAAAAATGGAGAGTTTCTTAGGTAGATTAATAAAGCTTCTGCTAAAATTTTTTTATTGGTTGCCATATTATGACAAGAAAATTAAACAATTGGTTATAAGGTGAAACAACAATAGCCATGAACTGAAATAATAAATGCAAAGCATTGCAAACTTGTTACTTATTATCATCGCATTAAGAGTTGGCAAACAAATTTTCTGATAGTAAAATGATACATTATCATCCAGTTACTTCCCAGGACATTGAAAAACAAATTACAGTTCAAGAAGACCACACAACTTCTGGTTACTAACAAATTAAGCCACCACTAAATATTAGGTATTCAAAGTATTAACTCCTAAAATGGTCTTATCAAACGTATAGATGTCCAAAACATTCCTCAATTTTGCATATCAACTAACACTTACATATTGAGTAAAAGCAGATTTCTTACCTCTGAATTATTCTTTGACTGCGTCGACTCATTACCTGAAATGAAAATTAAAACAGCATTATATTTTCTACATTTTTTAAGTCAACTCAAAAACTAAATTTTTGAAATTCTATAAATACATTGAGGCTTTAAAAATAAAAAAGAAGAGCAAGACACTAGTGAGGAACTCTTGAACTATAGGTTAATAAGCTATAGATTGTGCATAGAAATTGCCAGTCTAAAGTTTCAAGAATGAGAAAATAATCAGCCCATGAGTGGGTCCAGAATGAGGGAGAAGGAAAAGTTGAAATAATTTTACTGGAAGGAGGGATAAATGAGGTACTCACCGAATTTATTCGTACAGAACATTCAAAAATCCCGTGAAAAAACAGCTCACAAATAAAAGCAAATTGCCATAGAAACTTCTTCACGAAATCACACACACAACGAAGAACGAGGCGCTACAGACGAGTCCGTCCAGGACAAGTTAAAAAATTCCCATGAGCCGAGTGCCGTAGGTTAAGGGCCCGTTCGCCAAAACTAATCGGAACTGTATGAATGAATTGCTCCTTTTAAAAATCAAAACAATATCGAATTGCGATATATTACACAGTTAAGATAGGGCTATGTCCTGTCGTAAGCGGCGACATACAGTCGATATCATTTCAATAATCGCCCCAATGGCCACGATAGTTGTTAGACGTTTACGGTTTCCCTGGTAACCTTTGTTTGCTATCAGCTGATATCAAGTAATATGACTAGGAAGCTCCAACCCAGTGGTTAAAGCTTCCTTAACCACGAAAACTTTAAAATTCAAATTTTCAAATTTTGAACGTAAAGTACATTTTTTCCATCACGAGATAAAAGCACAAACAAGTTTTGAATTGTTGACTGTATCACCATGATTCCAAAAATACAATACACAACATAGCATTGACTAACATTAAAACAGTATGCAATAAAATAAAGTCATGACAAGGAACATAGCCGAAAATGGCGCCGATTCCCATCAACCAACGCGCGGTCTTTACAATGTAACATGCTGCATTGATACTCCCCAGCTGGGACCGTCCGGAATAGCAGCTCTAGTGCAAGCACCAGAGCCGCTAAAAATAAAAGACAAATAAATATTAAAGCGAGGTAAAAATTCAAATGCCTATATGGCGTTCTTACTTCGCACGGCAGTGATGGCTCACTTTCCCTATTCAATGCGGACTCTGATTTTCTCTTATTTGACTTAGATGCCCAAGAATTTTTTATACACGAATCCCAAAATTAAACTCGTATTTATATACATTGAATTCGATAGTTTTTGAGGTATTATCTATGTTATTTCTATATATTCAATATAAGGCACGAAATGTTTTATTTTTTATTTTATTCTTTGAAATATTTACCTTTTTGGTGACAAACTAGCGCTTTCTCGTCCCTCCGCCTCATCACCCATTTTGACGGTGAAACTGTAAAAATGCGCATCGCAGTTGCGGTGTTTCAAAATCTCCGCTCAAATTTAATTTTTTAGAAGTAGACCGAACCAACATTATGACTCGAAGTTTTTGCAGAATATTCTTTGAAAGGGAAGATAGAGCACTGAAATTTTGAAAAAAATGACGTTCAGTAGTTTTCCAAATAGAAAATAAATTATAGCAGGAAGTCTGCAACGCCGCAAACCGAGACACGTATTTCTGCAGTTTCACCATCGAAATGCGTATAACTCTGCCAGCAGAGATAGTCGGATCAATTTGTCCCGGTTTGGGATTTCCAGGGGTGGTTGCTCCCCCCCCCCCCCAAAAAAAAAAATCCCTGACATGACACAGGTCTCGCCAAAACAACAATTGGACTACATTTTCCAATTTGGAACTATAAATTCTAGCCCGGTTTAAAAACAACGTATGTGCCATTAGTTTCCCTATACACATAAGTGTTTTTCCAGAAGAGCCAGAATTTATAGTTCCAAATTGCAAGATGCAGTCCAATTTTTAGACGTGCGCACTTTAAGGCGCTTGAGAGACCTCCAATCATGTTTTTTTCTCTCCTCTTTTCAAGTCATCATTGATTTGAACACATCATAATATAGTTTGAGCAATTTCAACCTAAACTCCTCTCAAAAAAAAAAAAAAAATGAGACATGTCAATGCGCGTTCATGACGGCGCAGAGGTACAACTATTCGTGCTTTACGGATGTCCATGTCGCATCTGAAAAATTGAAGGCGCGATGGCGAGAGACGTGACCTCGTAACGCGCTCTATTCTAGGCCGCTAGTGAGGTGTCGTTCAGAATTTCAGATTTGCGAGAAAAGTTAAATACGGAGCCGGATGTCATCTTCCCTATCTTCGACTGTGCTGCTCACGTACCCTTTGTAGCAGCACTGTAAAAATGAGAAAAATGGAAGCAACACAACATGGAAACAGAGCAAAACAAAGGAGGCGCGAAAGCATTACACTGGAAAAAAAACACATTGGATCTAGAGTCCCGACTCTTAAAAACATAGACAAGAAAAAATACTCTTGATTCAATCAGATTTAAGCTTAAATCAAGAACCAAGCCTCTTAATTTGAGCGGATTTCCTTTTGATTTAAGCTTAAATCTGATTGAATCAAGAGTCCTTTTTCTTGTCAATGTTTTCAAGAGTCTGGACTCTAGATCCAATGTGTTTTTTTCCAGTGTGGTTTTTGACCTGGTAACTTGCTCATTCTAACACTTGAATTCTAGAGGCTAAAGAGGGAAACATATCAAAATGCAGTAAATTTGTCGTGACGAGCATCGGAGATCTGTTTGTGCCTCACTGGAAAATTTCAGATCAAATTTTGTCTGCGTGCAAAAAGAATATCTCCAATGCGCCTTCGTGAGAGATTGACTCGGAGACTTTAACGCTCGGGCAAAAAGATAGCCGGATGAAATCTTAAGAGTTTAATGGAAGCAATGAGCATCGTGACAAAGTTGCTGGATTGCATCTGCACTGGAAAAAAAAACACAATGGATCTAGAGTTCAGACTCTTAAAAACATAGACAAGAAAAAATACTCTTGATTCAATCAAATTTAAGCTTAAATCAAGAACCAAGCCTCTTAATTTGAGGGGATTTCCTTTTGATTTAAGCTTAAATCTGATTGAATCAAGAGTCCTTTTTCTTGTCAATATTTTCAAGAGTCTAGACTCTAGATCCAATGTGTTTTTTTTTCCAGTGTAGGGCAGACAGATTTAATAATTGAAAGTTTTTTAACCCTCATTTCAGGTTTGTGATGATTGATGAAAGAGGTGAAGTTAATAGGATACGCTCATGTATTGGGAGGAATGACTAGTGTCTTGATGCAGATATTCACACCCAGCCCTTTGCACTTCAAAGGCGCAAGGGTCTTCTCCCACGTAGGAATGGTTACTACGCACTGTCCTCTTTTTGCTGATGCCTCAGAATCAAGTTACGATCAAAAGCCATGGAAAAGAAGTCTACACGTATGTATCAAGACACAGAAAGGTTTCCAGGCTCGGAAGTTAATATCAGTGCGGATAGCAGAACACACATCGAGGACATCCTCTCCGTGCAGGTAAAGAAATGTCTTCCTTACTCATCCGATCTTAACGTGTTTCA
Source organism: Bemisia tabaci (assembly GCF_001854935.1). Lineage (NCBI taxonomy): Eukaryota > Metazoa > Arthropoda > Insecta > Hemiptera > Aleyrodidae > Bemisia > Bemisia tabaci. The sequence continues at coordinate 1,965,578 of NW_017547093.1, forward strand.
ACGAGGGAACGTTGAAAGTTGTAAGGAAACGAGTTGAATTTTTTCATTTTATCAAAGTACGAGTACATAGTACAAGCTCTCCATAAGCACTGAAATTGAGAGCAACCTTTGTCAAGTCACAGACCATTATCCGCAAAAAAGGCCGATTTTATGAAATGTTTGCCAAATTAGGCAACTTTAGGGCACAAATTTTGTGAAACATTGTTGAAATTCGGATTTAGCGTCAAAAATTACACAGGAAATCGCAGGAACAATGCCACTAATGTTGAAGACTAAAATTCTTACGTGCCTGGAGTCAATAAGCGTCGTCGCTCCAAAAAACCGTTACAAAAATGACCATTTTTCGCGAACATAAAATGTCCATGCAAGGAATAATATATCGATGGATGCAGAGGCAAACGAACGATCGATTAGATAACTTTTTATTTAAATCAAAATAAAGCTTTTTTCAGATATATGCGAAATTGTAAATATTGATGAATTTAAAAATGGGCAAATTGGCAACAATGCATGTGAAAATTAAACACAATTAAAATATGGATAGTTTTTTACATTGCGCATTTTTTAGAAAATTTGTCTAAACCGCTGCTTCATAGATCAATTTTAATGCGACGATTTAAAAAAAATTTCAATTTTTTAAAAATTGGCATCATTCTTTGAAGTTTATGCAGAATTTTCCTCGCACGGAGAAGAAAAAACAAGGAAATTTTAGAGAATTGTCGTTGAGTAGTTCTCCGTTTAAAAAATTAAGTATAACAAGAAGTCTGCGACGCCTTGAACCGAGTTATGTGATTGCCGACTTACACCGTCGATTTGTTGCTCACTGCGCCCTTTAATTTACCAGCGCTGTCGATTTGAGACGAAGCTCGGCTTTTGGCGACGTCCTCTCACCCGCTGAAAAATAAAAGTCAATAATGCGTGAGGCATAAAAACATTTCAGAAGTTTTATGTAATTAACTGTAAGCTAAACCTCAATTATAATCGACCAGAAAAGATGGAATTAAGCCATCGCGTTGAATATCTGACGATCAACGCTGTCTGGTGGCGCAACGGTGAACCACAAGTCGCGCCGAGCTTCTCTCCCCTCCCGCACCATTCATCGCATGACCACCGCGCGTCAGCTGTCGCCACTCTGTCTGGCGATACCTCGGCTCCTTTGTGCCGCGCCGCAATCGTTGAGGAATTTGCGGAAGCGCCAGTGCCGAGAGAATTCGGTTTCGTTTCCGAGAACTGACGTCTCATATCTGTTTCCTACACTCCTGACCCAGTGACCACCCACGTCGATGTAAAGGAACCAGTGCGTGCCCTCCCCCTCGTGCAATTCTGACTTATGATACATGGTTCCCGACTGATTTTCAACGAGGAATCCGAATCTGAGCTCAGATATTGTCTGTCATGCGTTATAATATTTCCGGGGTATGTGGCTATCCATAAATTACGTGTGGCATATGGGGGGGGGGGTTTCTACTCTAACAGCCTTACGGTGCCTTACGGGGGGGGGAGGGGGGTTAGTGCTGAGCCTTACGTAAGCTTTCCAGCCTGTTTTTAAAGAAAGTACAAACATCCGTGTTTCGTCAGGTTGATTATAAAAACTCAGGATGATATAGCGGAAATCAGCACATCACCGATTGCTGACAGATCCGACCATGCTTCTATCATTTCTCTTGTTTCCCACTTCGCCACTCCGTTGGATGATAATTAGTGACATCATCCTTATGTCAACGCCGCAGTTTAACTATTCCAAAGACAAAAAAAAAATCTTCTATTTTTCTCCACGTATTTTCGTTTATTCAACTAATTGTAACTTTTGGCCTAAAAATTGCATTGTTTCTCTAAAAGAAAACGTAATGCTTAGATCTGCGATAATTAAAAAAAGGGGGGGGGGAGATTTAGTCGAGCCTTACGTAATGTTTAGAGGGGGGAGGGATGCCTTAAGTTGCCTTGCGTAAGGGGAGGGGGGTCTAAAAATGGGGGAAAATGCCTTACGTGATTCATGGATGGTTCCTATGTAGTGCACATTGAGGCGGGGCATAAATTGGATCGGCCTCGTGCGAAAACGTCTGTTGTGAATTGTACCTATTTGAAAATTCAGCATACTTGAATTAAAATTGCAGTATACTTGAGAATACTTGAGTATACTTGCAGAATACTAAACGTTGACTGAAATTGGAAATTTCGTTACTCCGATTGTGACGTTGCAAGTCTCCGCTCTTTTTTATTTTTTTTTTATACGAGTTAACGACCAGTTTTCCTTGAATAGTTCTTGGGATTTTTCCCGTCCACACAAAATATCAGTAGAAAATCTCAAAGAAATATTTGAAATAATTACGTATTACATGGTGTAGATTAGGGCTGCAACGAATCGGCGCCCTTGTCAGCATCAAATGTATTAGGGAGAGCTATCTCAAGAAGTACAATTGTAAACGCACGAAGGTGCTCATACAAAAGGAAAAACAAAAAAGAAAAGGGGGAAAATTGAACAGTTTTATTTTTCTACTTCCCTCAAATGAGCGGCTTGCGGCAAGGGGCATAAGTGCGATTTTTGCTATTTAAAGAAATCCATGTGTTTGAAGTTTCGAAATAACTTGGATCCTCGTGGCGGAATGAAGGTTCAAACTGGAATTTTGATACCTAAAAATTGGAATTTGGGAGCGAATAGTTTACAGAATATACATTAAAACTATTTTCACTCGAAATCATCAATATCTCAATTTTGTTCAAAAACTGCACTTAAGCGCCTTGTCCTCCGAGTCCCTCAAATACATACTTGACACTATTCAGGAGAAATTACTTTTCAGACATCGGAAAAATATAATTTTTTTTATAATGACAAATCAAAATCAGTAAAATTTCCTCTTGTTCCTAGATGCGCCTCCTTTATAGATGCAAAATTCGCCATCCCATACTAAGCATTCATAGCACATGATTTGGAGAAATTTTATATTTAAATCTTTCCAGTAGATAAAATAACCTCTGAAGTGGCACATCAAAAAGTGCATCTTTCGACTATGGAAATTGTTAGGAAAGAAGTGCACTTAAATTTTCCTTGATCCTGATGTTTTATTTCAGTAATGCAGTTTGTCTATATGGTCCACCAAAATTTTGCTGTTATTAAATTTTAAATGCACATTGTTAGCTGAAATAATTTCCCATTTTAATTTTTCAGGTTTTTGAATGTGCCCTGACTGTACGCACACTAATCTCCAAATAGGGTCTGGCTTGTAAATTTCTTTACAAACTGCCACGGATTTTTGGATATTATATACACAAAAACAAAAATCTTTAAGTTGTTTTGAAGTACCACTGGAGAATCAAGCTCGCATATTCAGGATAATGAACGAGTTGTTCTCTTGGATCTCCAAAAAGTCTTTTCAATCAAAACGTCATTTAAGTCTGGTATGTAGTAAGCACTCAACTTGTTTTATTGTTTGGAAACTTAAAGCATGTAGAAGATTGTTGACTCTGCGGTCTTTTTTTATTCTCTGTAGCCAGTTGCAATTCTTAAAGGTTGGCAACGCTAGTCTTTCCGCCATTTAAATGTATGTAAAACAATCGATTCTTCGCGAGGCGGCTTGCCTCACCTAAAATCGATATTTTTGATGGATTTAAATGGAGGAAAAACGCAGCATTGTCAACTTGCAAAATCGCTTCTGCCTGCAGAAATTCCGGGAATCTCGACTGCTTATTCCACGCGTTGAATGGAATGCAAAATGATTTTCAATTATCCTTGGAACTTGGATAGAATTTTGAAGGGATTTTCACTGATATGTGAGGTTTCCTAATTTTTCTTTCGGAAATTTTGTTTTTCTCACATTATTTTTATCGAAAGGCAAAACCAATCAGTTCTCATTTTGAGACTCGCGTAATTCTCGTTAGCGGGTTGCTTACAGCGCCTTGATGAATCAAATCCAATGAACTTTGGGTTTTTAAAAAAAGAACGTATAGTTTATAAATATGCTTTTGGTGCAGTTCAATTTTATGAAGTAATTTTAACTGTATAGCAAACATGTACTTGCACTTGAGACGATGCACCTGAATATACACTAGAATCTTACATGAAAAAACTTAATTTTTTGCTTTTCAAGCCTGGATGATCAATGTCACAATATAAGATTCTTAAGTTTGAAATTTTTTTTTTATATTTTACTTGTTGCACGTCTTACGTAACTACTTTGAAAATATACCAGATGGATAGACTTGTTAGGTAATTAATTATTTTCGAAAAAAATGTCTCTGAATGGGATTTATTTTAACTTGCATGCTCAAAATATGGTGTTAGTAATTGTACATAATTTATATTTTTGCTAACTCGTTCTAATATCCTTTGTGCAGTTTTTAAAATGGATGAGATCATAGCATAACAGAAGAAGCTGGACAATCTCGCATGTTTGTTTATTGAAAACTGCAAAGGAAGCGTCAACCACAGTTTCAGAAGTACTTCTACGAATCCTGTTTCAGCAGACCTATTTATGGAGTATTAAGACTTGCACTTCATCCCATGACAACATCAAGTAGGTAACAACTGAATGTGGAGTTCCCTCTCATGATGAGCGAGTTTTCTTGCAACAGGCTCCAATAAAATTAACTACTGTTATTACGTCCGGGCAAGTTTAAAAGGAAGTGTGTGGAAAGAATGTAACAGGTTTTTCACCCTCCTCTTTAATTTTTTTGGCCCTTAAAATGATACACCTAAGTTTTAGAAGCTCTTTACTTTTTTCTAGTGTTGAGATATATGTTTCAAACATGTTTTCTTATTCTTCGTGGGCGCTCAGTTTCTAAAAAGAAACAAGTCTTGAAGTCTCACTTTTCAGGAAAGGCAAACAACTGCGGAGAAGAGATTTCTTTGATGACTCGGAAAGAGACTTAGAGAAATCTTTTTTTTTTTTTTTTTGACTTTGTAATCTTTTGTTCCAACTCAAAAGAATCAATAAATTATTATCATTTTATAAATCTAAACCAAAACGAACGAACAATCCTGTAAAACTTTCTTACGTACAATGGTCTTAATCATTTGTTTTCAACTCAACAAGATGAGGAGGAACCACACGGGTAACAACGACATTCGTCATCTTGAAACAATAATACTGAAACAGAGACTGACCGCTGTGGAAACAAGCATCATTCACAATTTCAAAGAGTGAGATGTCTTCTTTCGCTTTTGACACGAGTGAATAAAGTTAGTTTGCACCAAATGTTTCGCTTTCAAGTATTGTCTGGAGGAAGGCAAAACAATTTTTATTGGATAAAACTTGCTGAGAAATGTTCTTTACAGGCCTATTAATGCAAATTGTGAGGGATTTTCAAACGGAGATCTTTTCAATCAGCAATCCCCGAATATCAGAGTGTGCGCTATGCTGTCACGGCCGGCGCTTATGAGCTGTGATAACAGTGGGGGNGGGGGGGGGGGGTTGAAGAGAGGTGGGACCAATGAGGGCGACAATACTGAGAGGTGAGGATAGTGGATTTGTATCACAAAATTATTTATAGATTTATCAATATCATTGATAATTATTTCTAACGTTGTGAGTATACTTTCTGTTACTTTCGCCGGTTGGCTTGACTGAATTACATCATAATTAGAAAGACAATTTTGAAGCAGAGGATGAATGCAATGTAGGAATGTAGCATTTTCCCCCGGTGTTCTATTTAAAAGTTAAGTAACATGTTAGAAAAAAAGAAAGTGAAAATTACAGGGTTACAAGTGAGTAAACAATGGCTGAGAGTTTTGTTCTACGGATAATCTGTTTGACAAGTTTTGTAAAACATTAGATTTTCTGTATTCAAATGAAAAATTTCTTTGGATGGCAATACAAATAATGTATGTGAATTATGCTTATTTTACTTCTTCTATTTTTAATGAGGAGCTACTAACCTCGGCTCACAATTATTTTGCAAACGGAGCAGTATTTTTCGTCGCAGGAGTGATGTTGTTTTTTTAATCAGTCAGTCTGTACGCATTGAGACAATCCATTTTTACAGTTTGACACAGTGTAAAGTCTTCTGAAAAGTGATTCAGATCGTTGTTAGAACAAAACATGCCGTAAAAATTCCTATTGCATCCATCACATACATGGAGCACATGGACGCACAAGGCATCCTCTCTTTACACTGCTCGTATATTTGCGGGGATAAATTGAAATAAAATGGCCATCGCCCTCGCAGTACTCCTCTATGTCTGTGACGGGGGGAGGATGACAAAGATTCCTGATCAGTGCAGTGATTTGTGCCCTCTGATCAGGACAGCGGGTTAGAGGGCGACGACCCGGGAAGCTCCCTATCACCAAAATTGAGTCAAATTATATACTGACGAAAAAACACAAAAACGGAAAACAACATATGAGCCGTTAAACTTCCATAGGGAAAATCCTCACATAAACTACGGTGAAAATAGGACGTAAAATTCGAGGAATATCTCGATTACGATTGAGTTGCTAGGATTGAAAGAAGAAAGAAACATTTTTTAGGGATGTATAATTTCTAAAAAAAAAAAAAAAATGAGTAGTTGAAAGGGAGATTTGGACCGGTAATTTTACTCCAAATCTTCGCAACGAATGGTGCTACTCACTACGTGCGCACTTTTGAATGACATACACACACGCGACCTCGCCTGGATTCCGCACATTCCACCGCAGCTCTTCTAGAAGGCTCCGAGGATGTGCTTGTGTGTTTTAACATTGAATATTTTTCTGGGATCAAGGATATATCCGGACGTCCCAATCCCAAGCCTGGAGGACCAGAGTCTGATTTTGGAGTGATTTCCTCTTCGGTTTACAGTTTCACCGCCTTACTGTCTGTAATACTTGTTCGGTACGCTGGTGACGAGTTACCTACCTATCATATTTGACCATGATGCTTTTCCTGTAAAACCGCAAATGTTCCGTAATTTTTAAGAAAATTGGTGAAGTTTAATGACAGTTGAGTAGGGTAACTATATGCTCTTCTAATATGTTTATAACATTTGTAGCTTTTTTTTCTGGAATTTTCGTGTGCTTGACAAAATCTCAACGGAAAGACAGCCTGTTGACCGCATCGACACCTGGAATAGTTGATTTGGGAACAATTGGTATGAAAAACTACACTGTTGGCTCATGTTTTTATTTAAATAACTAGTCTTTATTATTAGTTATACAAATAAAAAAGGAGGGTTTCAAAAGATAATAGGGACAGATATTTCTAGGGGGGCTGTAAAGAGTAAAAGAAAAAAATTAAAAACAGGGAGAGACAACTACAGGGATTTTGAAGAGTCAAAACAATTAAAAAATAAAAAAGAGTTTCAAAATCTAATAGGAGTGTGATAAAACAGACGAGAATAGAGAAATGTAAAGAGTGATAACTTAAAAAATTTACCCCGTTAAAAAGTTATCCAAAAATTCTGCCGTTAATATCCAATTGGTGAAGTTTGATGACAGTTGAGTAGGGTAACTATATGCTCTTCTAATATTTTTATAATATTTGTAGCTCTTTTTTCTGGAATTTTCGTGTGTTTGACAAAATCTCAGGCTTGGACAATTAACTTGCACACGAAATTTCCCGGCTGAGACATCTCTCTATACTCTGCCGGGTACTGAGCTTTAAATTGATTCTCAATGCTCAATTCATACGCTGTATGAAAAGGCTCGCTCACACCCCCGTGGTAGAGATCAGTATGCTCTCGCCTGCATCTGATCTCCTCTAAATGGAACACATGTTTGTTTAATGTTCCGTAATTTTTAAGAAAATTGGTGAAGTTTGATGACAGTTGAGTAGGGTAACTATATGCTCTTCTAATATTTTTATAATATTTGTAGCTCTTTTTTCTGGAATTTTCGTGTGTTTGACAAAATCTCAGGCTTGGACAATTAACTTGCACACGAAATTTCCCGGCTGAGACATCTCTCTATACTCTGCCGGGTACTGAGCTTTAAATTGATTCTCAATGCTCAATTCATACGCCGTATGAAAAGGCTTGCTCATACCGCCGTGGTAGAGATCAGTATGCTCTCGCCTGCATCTGATCTCCTCTAAATGGAACACATGTTTGTTTAATGTTCCGTAATTTTTAAGAAAATTGGTGAAGTTTGATGACAGTTGAGTAGGGTAACTATATGCTCTTCTGATGTGTTTGTAGTTCATACGCAATTCATACGCTGTATGAAAAGGCTCGCTTACACCATCATGATAGAGATCAGTATGCACTCGCCTGCATCAGAACTCCTCTAAATAGAAGACATGTCTGTTCGATGTTCCGTAATTTTTAATAAAATTAATGAAGTTTGGCGATAGTTGAACAAGGTAACTAAAATCTCTTCTTATGTGTTTGTAGTAACTGTAACTAGCACGTCTTGACTGTTCGTGTGCTAGATAGAAACTTTACGGGAACAATACCTGTTGACCGCACCCGCAAAGACATCTACACTCTGCCGGGTGCTCATCCTTTAATTTCTTTTCTAAGCCCAATTCATGCGCTGTATGAAAAGGCTCCCGCATTTCATGATGATAGAGATCCGTGTGCATTCGTCTGCATCTGATTTCCTCTAAGTAAAACACTTGTTTACTCGTGATCCTGTGTGTCACAAAGATCACCCAGAAACATGGGACATTCAGCATTACATGGCCTTAATTGTTGTGTGCGCTCGTACATTCTCGGTAGGGGGTTGCAGACATAAAGAACAATTCCGTTGCTTTTTTCCCAATGTAGATAAAAATTATTCATGCTTGTTTTAAGTTTCTCACAATCGAAGGCACAACGCTGGTCTTGCACAATCTCGTCGTATTGTAAACATTTTGGATCCAACCGTTACACTCATTAGTATCAAACTCCTTCGATAATACAGATATAGTTGTATCTGCCCCCCCCCCCAAACGTGGAGGAAGAAGAGAAGTTTTTCACCGTAATAATTCAGAAAAAATTCCCGTTAAAATAGTTTTAGGAACTTCGGGAATCATTGAACATAAGTAATGTTGTAGAGTAGAATTTATCGCACTTACAGCACAGAAAAAATTCCTGTGACAATAGTCTTAGGAATTAAGGGAATTATTGAACACATAAAACATACAATGTGCCCCACTTAGCCGTTTTTGAACGAGTAGGGACGCAAGAAACACGGTTCACCAGCGCGGACGATCAAAACTCGAAAACGAAGGTTGCCCAGCCAACCTCTTGGAAAATTTATATCCTTGCAATCAGAAGGGAGAATTTCACAAAGCAGGAATCGTTACAATCTTTAACCTCTCTCCATAACTGCAACGGAGAGGGTTCAAGTCCCTCATCGCTGACCGCAAGTGCGTCGTCGATGAACGAATCGCAAGACTCCTCACGGTCAGCGCTGACCACTGACGTAAGGTCAATGATCGAATCAGTGGCGTGGCGTGCTTTGCGATAAATCGATTGTTATGCCATTTAAACCTAAGGAAATTGATCGATAAACAGGGTGTTCGCAGCGAACACCTTCATAATCGATTCTTTACCATAGGTTTCAATGGCATAACAATCGATATATCGCAATTCACGCCACGCCACTGGATCGAATTGACTGACTCTTGCGTTTCGGGACTGGTGGGATTAGACAAATCCTCTGCCTCGACGAGGATGAAGGGGTTCTTTTTCATTTTGAATTTTTCGGGACATAAGAAAAAAAGTGGAGTCTGACGATGAATCATCATCATCAACTGAAAACGGCAATCAACATAAGAAAAAAAGTGGAGTCTGACGATGAATCATCATCAACTGAAAACGGCAATCAGTGCGGAAACGGGCGCCCAAGGGTTGATCCGCCTGCGCAGTTTACAGGGATGTCTGCGACAACGGGAGGGAGAGAATGATTCCTGAGCAGTGCAGTGATTTGTGCAATCTGATCAGGACAGCGTGATAGAGGGCGACGAGGGGTGCTCTCTATCATCAAAATTGAGTCAAATAATACTGACGAAACAACATGAAAACGGAAAACAACTTATGGACAATTACAAACTTCTGTAGGGAGAATCCGCATGTAAACTACGGTGAAAAGAGGAAATACAATTCAGGGAATATCTCGATTAAAAATGCGTATTAATGCAATTAGTATAATGAGTCGATTACCTACGATTGAGAAAGGGAAGAAGAAAATTTTAGGGATATATAATTTCTAAAATAAATAAGTAGATCAAAGGGAGATTTGGACCGGTAATTTTACTCCAAATCTTCGCAACGAATGGTGCTACTCACCACGTGAGTACATTTGAATTACATACACACACGCGACCTCGCCTGGATTCCGCACATTCCTCTGCAGCTCTTCTAGCAGGCTCCGAGGCAGTTGTGTGTGTTTCAACATTTAATTTTTTACTGGGATCAAGGAGATATCCGGACGTCCCTACCCCAAGCCTAGAGGACCAGAATCTGATTTCGGAGTTATTTCTCCTATACAGGTTGATTGCCTCTTCGGTTTACAGTTTCACTGCCTTACTGTCTGTAATACTTGGTCGAGAAGCCGGTAACGAGGTACCTACCTATCATATCTGATGGGCATTCCCCAATCCACCTAAGGAGAAGAGTGTTGGTTTTCCTAAAAGATTCAACATTTCAAACAGGGTAGAGGTAGTCTTATAAAACGACTTCGGTTCGCTCATTAGTCCCCTACTCAACACAATTTCTAAAACTTCGTACAGCAATTTCGGATTGACTGTCTTTCCTAATACGTTGTTCCTAACACCTGATCGAATTGCTAGGACAATTAATTTACACACGAAATTTCCCGGCTGAGACATCTCTCTATACTCTGCCGGGTACTTAGTTCTAAATTGATGTTCAATGCTCAATTCATACGCCGTATGAAAAGGCTTGCTCACACCGCCGTGGTAGAGATCAGTATGCTCTCGCCTGCATCTGATCTCCTCTAAATAGAACACATGTTTGTTTAATGTTCCGTAATTTTTAAGAAAATTGGTGAAGTGTGATGACAGTTGAATAGGGTAACTAAAATCTCTTCTGATGTGTTTGTAGTAACTGTAACTAGCACATCTTGACTGTTCGTGTGCTAGACAGAAACTATACGGGAACACTGCACTGCATGTTGAACACACCCGCAACTGAAAAGTTGATTCGCGAACATTTGGTATGAATAAGGACATCAAGACATGTTTGTTCAAAGTAACATATTTTTTTATAAAAAATACACATTTCGGATTTTGATCATATCTTTAGAAAAAGTATGTATTTTCAAACAATTTCGAATTTTGGAGACTTTATTTCTTTCAACCCCCCCCCCCTCAAAATTTGGTCAATGAAAAATGACGTAAATTGCAGTGCGAGGAAATACTTACATTTTGCGAGTACCGACGGTTGGCATAATTGAGAAGAACTTCCTCCAGTAAATTATAGCCAAGACAAGAAACCGCTCCAATTCGATCGCATGATCCCGTATTCCCTCCAGGCGTCGTGCCAATAATTCAAGATCGTCATTCTTTGATTGATCCCAATCTTCCAACTCTTGAATGCTTTCAGCCGAGGTCCGTTCATAGGCGTTCAGGATTTGCTGAACCTTCTCGTCTCCCATATTGGAACTCTCCAGATTTCCGTTGGAATCCCTCACTTCAGTTGAGAAGCCCCCTATCACCAAAATCGAGTCAAATTATATTGACGAAAAAACATAAAAACGAAAAACAACATATGAGCCGTTTGACTTCCATAGGGAAAATCCTCACATAAACTACGGTGAAAATAGGAAAGTTAAATTCGGGGAATATCTCGATTACGATTGAGTTGCTAGGATTGAAAGAAGAAAGAAACATTTTTTGGGGATGTATTATTTCTAAAAAAAAAAAAAAAAAATGAGAAGTTGAAAGGGAGATTTGGACCGGTAATTTTACTCCAAATCTTCGCAACGAATGGTGCTACTCACCACGTGCGCACTTTTGAATGACGTACATACACACGCAACCTCGTCTGGACTCCGCACATTCCACCGCAGCTCTTCTAGCAGGCTCCGAGGCTGTTGTTGTGTGTTTTAACTTTGAATTTTTTACTGAGATCAAGGAGATATCCGGACGTCCCAACCCCAAGCCTGGAGGACCGGAATCTGATTTCGGAGTGATTTCTCCTAGACAGGTTGATTTCCTCCTCGGTTTACAGTTTCACCGCCTTACTGTCCGTAATACTTGTTCGGTACGCTGGTGACGAGTTACCTACCTATCATATCTGACCATGATGCTTTTCCTGTAAAACAGTAAATGTTCCGTAATTTTTAAGAAAATTGGTGAAGTTTGATGGCAGTTGAGTAGGGTAACTATACGCTCTTCTAATATTTTTATAATATCTGTAGCTTTTTTTTCTGGAATTTTCGTGTGCTTGACAAAATCTCAACGGAAAGACAGCCTGTTGACCGCATCGACACCTGAATGGTTGATTTGAGAACAATTGGTATGAAAAACTACACTGTTGGCTCATGTTTTTATTTAAACTGGAATAGAGAAATGTTAAGAGTGATAACTTAAAAAATTTACCCCGTTAAAAAGTTATCCAAAAATTCTGCCGTTAATATCCAACTTTTAACTCATCGTTGAAAATGATGCCCCGGCTGAGACATCTCTCTATACTCTGCCGGGTACTTAGTTCTAAATTGATTCTCAATGCTCAATTCATACGCTGTATGAAAAGGCTCGCTCACACCGCCGTGTTAGAGATCAGTATGCTCTCGCTTGCATCTGATCCCCTCTATATGGAACACATGTTTGTTTAATGTTCCGTAATTTTTAAGAAAATTGGTGAAGTATTGCCATTTCGGATTGACTGTCTTTCCTAATACGTTGTTCCTAACACCTGATCGAATTGCTAGGACAATTAATTTACACACGAAATTTCCCGGCTGAGACATCTCTCTATACTCCGCCGGGTACCTATTTAGTTCTAAATTGATGTTCAATGCTCAATTCATACGCCTTATGAAAAGGCTCGCTCACACCCCCGTGGTAGAGACCAGTATGCTCTCGCCTGCATCTGATCTCCTCTAAATAGAACACATGTTTGTTTAATGTTCCGTAATTTTTAAGAAAATTGGTGAAGTATTGCCATTTCGGATTGACTGTCTTTCATAATACGTTGTTCCTAACACCTGATCGAATTGCTAGGACAATTAATTTACACACGAAATTTCCCGGCTGAGACATCTCTCTATACTCTGCCGGGTACCTATTTAGTTCTAAATTGATGTTCAATGCTCAATTCATACGCCTTATGAAAAGGCTCGCTCACACCCCCGTGGTAGAGACCAGTGTGCTCTCGCCTGCATCTGATCTCCTCTATATGGAACACATGTTTGTTTAATGTTCCGTAATTTTTAAGAAAATTGGTGAAGTATTGCCATTTCGGATTGACTGTCTTTCCTAATACGTTGTTCCTAACACCTGATCGAATTGCTAGGACAATTAATTTACACACGAAATTTCCCGGCTGAGACATCTCTCTATACACTGCGGGGTACCTACTTAGTTTTAAATTGATTTTCAATGCTCAATTCATACGCCTTATGAAAAGGCTCGCTCACACCCCCGTGGTAGAGACCAGTATGCTCTCGCCTGCATCTGATCTCCTCTAAATAGAACACATGTTTGTTCAATGTTCCGTAATTTTTAAGAAAATTGGTGAAGTTTGATGACAGTTGAGTAGGGTAACTATATGCTCTTCTGATGTGTTTGTAGTTCATACGCAATTCAGACGCTGTATGAAAAGGCTCGCTTACACCATCATGATAGAGAACAGTATGCTCTCGCCTGCATCTGATCTCCTCTAAATGGAACACATGTTTGTTTAATGTTCCTTAATTTTTAAGAAAGTTGGTGAAGTTTGACGACAGTTGAATGGGGTAACTAAAATCTCTTCTGATGTGTTTGTAGTAACTGTAACTAGCACGTCTTGACTGTTCGTGTGCTAGACAGAAACTATACGGGAGCACTGCATGTTGAACACACCCGCAACTGAAAAGTTGATTCGCGAATACTTGATACGAAAAACGACATTAAGACATGTTTGTTTAAAGTAACATAATTTTTAATACAATTTACAATTTTCTATCAATCAGTCTGTACGCTTTGAGACAATATTGGCACATTTTTACAGTTTAACATAGTGTATAGTTGTCTGAGAATCGTGTTTCAGATGGTTGTTAAAACAAAACATGCCATAAAAATTCCTATTGCATCTATCACACACATGGAGCACATGGACGCACAGGGCATCCTATCTTGACACTGCTCGTACATTTGCGGGAAGAAATTAAAATAAAATGGTCATCGCCCTCACAGTACTCCTCTATGTCTGCGACGGGGGGAGGGAGACAGTCATTCCTGATTAGTGCAGTGATTTGTGCCCTCTGATCAGGACAGCGAGATAAAGGGCGACGACGCGGGAAGCTCTCTATCACCGAAATTGAGTTAAATTATAAAAACGGAAAACAACATATGAACCATTACAAACTTTTATAGGAAATATCCTCAAATGGTGACATCGGGAAATGAAATTCAGAAAATAACAAACGAGTCGATCGTATTGAGAGACGAAAAGAATATAATTTTAGGGGAAAATAATTTTAAAATAAATTAAGTGGATCGAAAGGAGATTTGGACCGGTAATTTTACTCCAAACTTCCCAAGTACGATGCTACTCGCTACATGCACACACTTGAGGAATCGATCCAAAATTAAACATACCAAAGGGAAAATATTTCCGATTCCGTTTCAAATTCCAGGTGTGACTCGCCATGGGGTGAGACCACTAGGTGAAATGATCGACAAAATTGGATAATAAACGGGAGTGCCGTGCTAAGGAAAAACGCTTAATGAACCTTCAGGCGTTGCCAAATTTCCTTTGATAAAATACGAATTTCCTGGTAAACTTATAAATATTTTTCTTCCAATTTTTCAGAGAATTTTGTTCGTATTTTGATCTAAAAATCCTGAAAATTTCAAGGAGAAATATTCATAATTTTCCTCCAAAATAAAAAAATATTGAAGGAAATTTGGCAACTCTCGAATGTTCATACGGCGTTTTTCCTTAGCACGGTAGCACACTGTCCAAAAGTAACTCCTCGGGGGAGATGCTACATCGATGCGGAGCGTTGGCGGATCCAGCAATTGGCAACACTGTTTTTCTCCATTTACACCTATGGAAATCCATCGATTCGATTACTTAGCATAGAATCGATTACTTAGCATAGGTTTAAATTGAGGGCGTCCGGTGTTGCCAAATTGCTGGATCCGCTTCTGATGCGGCGCATTCGGATCAGGGCTCGGCATAGGGCTTTTGAGGCCCGCAAAGGACATTTGACCTCATTGAGGTTAGACAGGGAAGGAATAACGGGACGCATCAAAGTATGTAGACAATTGAATCGTGTAATTTAGTTTCACTGGGGACCCAAAAATAAGAGAGGGCACGTCTTTTTAAATAAGAAAATCCTTTGGTATTTTGTAAGTTTAAGGATTAAGAACCAAATACGGTTGATAAGAAACACTTGTTTTTGCTATGTTTTTTTTTTTTTTTTTATTATTACAGTCTTTTTCAAAAAATTCATTTTGATGAAATCCTTTAGGAGCCAACGTAAATGCCTCTACGAAAAGCCTTCCAACTATTATGAACATCGAACTTATGTTAGATACAACGTTTAACACGATGCAAAACAAAAACGCCTTCAATTAAGTTACATACTATTTTCCTTGCATTCAAGTATTGATAGTGAGGGTGCCTAAATGAAAGCACTTACGATAGTGATGATACTTAGCTAATCATGAAAATGGTCTAAGTTTGACGAATTGATAAACTGCCTCAGTAAGCTAGTTTTACATTTGGATTGAACTTGGGTTGGTTGATAATTTTAGTGCGAAAGTTATTTGCCCGCTACGTAACTGAAGTTACTGTTGATGTTTTTTATTTGGTTTAAAATTTCCAATGTTGCATTCAAGGCAATTGTATTCCTGACTTGGCAGACCGAATTGTCGCTATTTTTTTAGCCATTCTATCGAATTTAGAATTTTTATGTTCAGTACTAGATCTGTCATGGTTGACCTTGAAATAGAATATGGGTAAGTTTGATGCAACAGTACATTTGCCTTCCTTAGAATGATTTGCTTCTACAACTTGATGAAAAATTCATGTTGCCACACCCACTACTGTTGTAGAGGCGACCTGAGCTTGTCAATTCTATGTACTCAAAGTTAAAATTGTAAGTTGTAAAGCAGTATGTTTTTTTAAATGCCTCTTTTCGCAAAATTTGTTGTGCTTCCCATGATAAAATAAAATTATATCTATCTCAGTAAAGTCGTTTCTGTCAAAATTTCAAAAATTCACTAGATTGTTATCAATGATAATTTTAATATTCGGACGATGAAGTCTGCTTTTTTTGGATCCGGCTTAAAATTTACGAATGCATTTGCTTTACATGTAATTTAAGGACGTAATGTGTACGTCATCTGTAATAGCGCCGATATGTTTTTAATTTGTCAACAAAAGAAAAGAAAAGAATAATAAATAAAAAATAACCATGAAATTTTGTGTCTTTCCTTCCCTCATTCCTTACTTTCCTTCTCAATTAACGCATTGCCAATGATTTTTTTTCTCTCGTTCCTTTCTCTCTCTTGTTTTCACCGGGATCGCTAATGTAATTTTTGATGAAAAGAGCAAAAAATAGTAGCTGAATGAAAAATAAGCGATTCATTTAACTTTGACGATGTATAGTCTTGATACTTATCAAACCAGCAAAGTGTAACTGCTCTTTTTTATGTAAATCTCAGTGTAAATTTTTTATGAAGGTGTAAGAAATCTATATTTTTCTTCCGTAGTTAGTGATGTGATTCTGATCGCAGATTGCGTAAAGATAATTAAGAATGTGAGGGAGACATGAAGTGCGAATTTTTCTTGGAACGAGCTGGAATTTTTTAAGTGAAAATATTTCCATGTTGATATACACCAAAATTGTTTTTTTGTTTCCTTCAATGTGTCACAGAGTGGTCATTTCATTCTGAGCAGACGCTAGTAAACTGTTAAAAAAGCAAATTTCTCACATTGGACCATTGACTAAGTAGATTTTCAAATTTAATGTTCCTCAATGAAGGAGCTGAAATGAGCCGACAGCGAGTGTATTTTTCATCATTTCATCATTTCGAATGATCTATTATCGATATTTCTCCATTTGAAGCTGTAGTAAAGAATCGATTATCAAGATTTTCGCTGCGAACACCTTGATAATCGATCCTTTTCCATATATTCAAATGGCGGATCAATCGATCTATCGCAAAGCACGCCACGCCACTGCTCCTAAGCTGATATTAGTCCATGTGTCTTGCCCCTGCAGCTTTAGCACGACTTCATTCTTATGACGTTTAGTCAAAGGACCGAAAACACAAAGAAAATAATTTAAAAACATGTTGAAAGAAAGTAAGCTCACTCATGAACACTGAAAAGCAAGTGCTTGGCTCACGCATGGTGATCTTTGAATTTGCCGCCAAGAATTTTGTTCATCTTGATTAAGCTGAATTTTTCTTGATACAAGAAAAAAAAATGTTGATAAGCGAAAATGTAGTTTATATTAAGCAGCAAATTATTGATTCAAGAAAAAATACCTCTTGGTGGCTTTAAGATTCTTTTTTTCCGTGAAGATCTTTTTTGGCTGTAAAATTGGTCAGTAATTTAAAGTGTTCCCATAAAGTTCCCACGTTGCAAACTTTTTTATGATTACTTTAAGGCCTCAATGCGGTTTTGAAGTTGTATTCAATAATGAAAACATGATTTTGTCTCCAAAATTGGGTCTTATCCTCTTTATTTCAAAACTTGCAATAAATAGCTAATTTCTCAAAGGACATGCTGTAAGCTGAATGAGAACCAAAAGTTGTCTGTAAATAATTTTAATCTATTTAACTGCACGTAATGCAATTTTCATCAGAACAAACAAAAAAAAAAAAAAAAAAAAAAAAAAAAAAAAAAAAACAGTGATTAGGCAAAGTCATGAAGTACCATTATGAATCATGTCTACGGCCCATTTTTTGAGTTCACAATGAGAAATGTTTAAACTTCCAAGTTTTAAATTTTCTTACAGTAGTATCTCATCGCCTCAAAACGCCTTCAATTTTTTGAACGCAATACGGACATCCGTCGAGGTTGTATAGTTGTGTCAAGGCGCCGTAGCAAACGCCTCCCATTGTTTATCGTTACAGACGAATATAAGTTGAGAGAGGAAAGCCATAATGCCTTCAATTTTATAGGTACATACATATCTTTGGGCGAAATGAGAGACGACGTTTCTCCATTTGCGACGTTGCAGACGTCCTTAAACATTTTATTTTTCTTTCGAGAAGCTGGTCAACATAAAACTTAAATTCTCCATGATTTTTCGTATTCGATAGCAGAAGATTTGGTTTAAAATTTAAAGTCGTAAATGACGATTTTGGCATCTCAAGATCCGATAATGATCCGTACAATCTTGAGATGCCAAAATCGTCAAAATTGCTCCATTTTTGATAATTTTACATCACCCTGCTTAGATATTTATGCTGCAATAGTTGACGCACTTAAAACATGATTTTTCATAAAATTGAAGAAAAACTGATTCTGACCGACTCAGATAAGAAAGAGAAAACTGACGAGGAATGGGTGTAATAGAAGTCTCGCAAACCCAAAGCCCGGCCGCGCGGTACCTGCGCACTGTCCTTTGGCCGGCTGCCTCGCTCCTCGAACGGTCTCCAGTGTTGTCATTTACGGGGTTTTTGACTACTTACCTTATATTTTACAGGGATCATCGTTCGTGAAACAGAGTATACCAGTATATTTTCCACGATCTGCAACATTTTGCAACGCTGTCAGGGTGCTACACGTCTCATCCGATGGAAGAGCAAGATAAGGAGAATTTTTTGGCCCACTTTGAAATTCCTCAATTTAATGGTTTTCTCACTGAAGGTATAGATTTTACGGACTGCATGAATTATGATTTGGTCATTTTATATCTTTTTTCGAGTCTAATAGTATTAGACTGTCTGAGACTGGCCTGAGCATGGGGCTGAAGGCTGATTTTGGTTTTTTGGCTCTGGGAGTTAGTGGTTGCACACCCAAAATCCACATTATTTGCAAAATCTGCCTTTAAACACATGTTTAGGCCAGTATTACCTAGACCCGAAAAGAGATCGGAAATGACAAAATCATGATACATTTCGTAAAAAATGTTCGGAGTCTTGTGAATGTTGACGACGCGACAGCCATAAAAGTTCCTTCAAATACGTGAATCGGCAAATTAACCAACACAAGCAACAGGTAGAGGAATTCCTCATTGAAGGAGCTTTTTTGCTCTGTGGAGTTGGTCACTCGCAGGCACAGGGCAAATACAGTGAGAATAATCTCTCGACTTAGGCTTCCAAGGAAAATGTTCTTATTTACACCAGATTGTTTTTTTCCCCAAATTCGGTTTCAATTTCACGCTTTTTAACCGGGTACGAGAGGTGAAGCTCGAAGTCTTGAAAGCACTCAAACATTTAAAACTATCCCTTTAGGTGATTCGATGGACGCAACATTTAGTGTTAGAACGACATGCGATATATCGCATAGGATACTTCAACATATATCCTAATGGAGCCGTTTTAAATAAGTGCACACTTACGATACTTTTTTGTCACGCACCGCCGTCTAAATCTGTGACGTGTGAATTACTTCACGCTCGCTTAGTTGGACCCTATTATTTTATACAAATATGAATACTTATCGTATCGTCGAAATGTACCAAACCTATTAGAAAACTCCTTTTGAATCGGCGCACACCGATAGGTTTGGGACATTTCGAAGAAAACTATGCCTATTTTTTAGAAATGAAAGGATCCAGCTATGCGTGCGTGTTGTAATTCACACGTCACAGGATTTAGACAACGGTGCTGGGTGCCTAACGCAAATTTATTGTACGCGTGTACTTATATAAAACGTAAAATAAGGAACGTAAAATAAGGGGACTCTCCCTTAAGAACGCCATATTTTTGTCAAAAAGACATGCGATACATCACATTGATTAGTTCCATGTTTTCAGCTAGCTGTCATTTTTATGGAATTTTGAGATCGCATTACTGTTGTCATGAGACTAAAGAATTCACTTACCGACCAATTTTGACAAAAAAATTCAATATAATAATAAAGGCAGTGTTTTTCTTTTGAGGAGAAATATAGCATTCGAAACTTATATCAAAATTGCACTCGAATGCGATATTTTTCCTCTAAAAAAAACCCTGCCTTTATTACGTTGAATTTTTTCGTCAAAGTTAAGTGAATTCTTCAGTCTTGTGACAACAGAGATGCAATCTCAAAATTCTATGAAAATGACGAGTAGATGAAAACACAGAACTAATTGAAACGATATATTGCATGTCGTTCTGACACAAAATTGCGTCCATCGAATCACCTAAAGGTATAGTTTTACTTTTATTGTTCGAATGCTTTCATGACTTCGGCTTCACCTTTCGTACACGATTAAAAAGCGTGAAATTGAAACCAAATTTGAAAAAATAAAACAATACGGCGTAAATAAGAGCACTTTCCTTGGAAGTTTGAGTCGAGAGATTTTTCTCACTGCCTCTGTCTGCGAACTCCACAGAGCAAATAATCGCCTTCAATGAGGAATTCCACTTCTTCTTGCTTGTGTTGGTTAATTTGCCGATCCGCATATTTGAAGGAACTTTTACAGCTGTTGGCAATGCGTACTGCTGGTATCCCACAAAGACTCTCGAGCACCTATTTTCGCAACAGTGCTTATTGCCTTATGCACAACTCTAATCTTTGTGCTTATTTGGGTTGGATGCATTCCGATATTGCTGAAATTATGGTTACTTTTTTTTTTCAATTCCATGGGCCACATATGGTCAGTGCTTATTAGCGAAAGGGATGCTAGCGCATACACCAGTGGAATGGAGAAAAATGGGTTTAATGTTTCTTTCCAATTTTGAGTCAACTTTTTTCATACTTATTAAAGAATTATATTTTGCAGGCATTAGATTATTATCAGCGGAGGAAAACGTTCAAGCGCGCCTAATATCACCCTTAAATCAATTTTTTTTAAAAAAAAGTCACTTATTTTTCTTTCGCCAAACAATGCCTCTATACGCTATCATTAATTTTTTATTTCAAACCGAAAAAAGAAGAGTGTAAATTCTTGGCCAACATTTCAAGTAGGAATATGGTGTTCATACTCGTCATGCATGTGAGATAAGGAAGTTTATCTGCTGACTGAATTCTATGAGAACGACAATATTTTCAAAGCTCTAAATGATTTGCACCCGTAACGATACGTAATACATAACGTACGTTTACGTGATACACGTAATGCTGAATTACGGGTTTTTCGACGTCCCCTGCTGGCTCCCGGTAACGCTTTTGTGACATAGATCCGTACATTTTAACACGTAAAAGCAAAATGGCGTAACTCTCTCCTCTACTCCCTCTCCCCCTCTCCTTTTAGAGCGTTACGTATTTTATTTACGGCCATCATCATTTCTTTTAAAGAATATCATGATATGATATTGTATCCATCACGTCAGATATATTGATCTGCTCTGTGTTGATAAAATAACAAGGTCTTTCACGAAGTTAGCGGCCGACAATACGCACAGTACAGAGACACTTTCCTGCTCCGTTGAAATTGAGTAATTATAGAACGAACCAACTTCAGATGGAAAAGTAAGGATTTCAACCGTTTTGTGAACTTCATTGTGTTGCACACTCGTTTAATTGGCTATCGTACTTTTGGGTTAGAAATTTGAAAATGACCACTCTTTACTCCTCCACACACTCCTGACTCCTACTACACTTTCCTCCCCCACAATATCGTACACTTTTTACATTTTGACTGGAATGTGAAAAGTTGACGGTTCATCAATGATAATGATAGTCCCCTGAGAAAACTAGTTGTTGAGGGGGGGAAAAGGTATTTGTAGATTCAGTGACTAGGTACCGTGATCGGACTTCACCGTGTAACACCAAACACCCTTCAATCATTAATGGCGGCATTTTGACCTTTAATTCAGTGTGTCTCCGTAAGCACATTCTGATGGTTTTTTTTCTATTTATTCATATTGAAGACGTTACTACTACCCAACCTACTACAAAAAAAGTCCAGCGCCTATGATGGACTGAAAATTTTTAAAGAAAAAAAAATTTCACAGAATTGAAGAGTGGAAACTCAAAATCTGCGCCATCAGATATTGCTAAAATTGTGGTATTCTTTCCCTCATTTAAAGGAAATTTAGTGACCTGAGAATATAAATCATTGTTTTGAGATAAAAGTAGAACTCTGAAAAGTTTTCAAGTGAAAATTCTACTTTTTGATAAGGAATACCATGCACGACATCTCAGGAACACCTCAAGCTTTGACTTTCCTTTATTCTATTAACCCTTCGGACAACCTTGGGAATTTCTTCCTGGGTCATCGTGTACTGGAAATCCTTCTTTAATTGTTTTAGAATGAAATACGCAAGGTAGAAAATTGTCCAGAGTATACGGACCCCGAAAAGCTGAAACCATGAAACTCGGCTGGCTCCGGCAGCCGAAAGTTGGCAAAACTGGCGTACGCTGGCAGCGCTTGCGCTATGCCAAGCTTTCGACTGCACTACGTCGAGCTTTCGGCTGCACTACGCCAAGCTTTCGGCTGCACTACGCCGAGCTTTCGGCTGCACTACGCCGAGCTTTCGGTTGCATTATGCCCAGCTTTCGGCTGCACTACGTCGAGCTTTCGGCTGCACTATGCCGAGCTTTCGATACAGCAAATCTTGACTCCAGCTGCCAAGCTTTTGCGGAGTGCAAATACTACCGGAAAATCGTTTACTGTCAATAAGTTTGAAATAAGAAATAAGTTTGTCAATAAGTTTGAAATAAGGAATAAGTTCGTCAATAAGTTGAAAACTGTCAATAAGTTTGTTATGATGCTAAAACACCCGAATTAATGCAGACCAGATTTTGGAATACCTTTCTCCTAAACTCTGAGAATAACAGACTCGAGGCACTTTGCACAAGACGGTGTCTGAGAAGTTTTCATAGGGAAGCTCATCGGGATAGCGACATGAGAGCGCTCGGGCTCGTCCACGTCGCGTCGGTTGCATATTTAAATTCTCGCTCCTTTTGTTTCCACACAAAAGGGGGGGGGGGGTAATGCCGGAGCCCCGAGTCCAGATCCCGGATCGAAACCAATTTGCTGTCGGTGGACGGTGGACGGCGGATGCCCGGATGGTGGACGGTGGACGGCCTGCGCGCTTTTCATTTTCACGGCGGACGGAGACAATGAATACGTTGCGCGGGACAGGAGCGCGTCAAGGCCCAGATACACACGGCGATTAATCGCCGCGAGTGGAGGACGGAAGCCAATGGAGAGCCTCGATTTCGATACATCGACGTCGATGGATCGAAATCAAGGCTTTCCATTGGCTCCCCAGCGGGGACAAAGCTGCGCCAAATGCACGCCGGAGTCCGGCGTCCCGCGCATCTTGGGCTCTCGGAACCGCCGAGGAATTGAATAGAAGAATGGACAGTCACAGCTCTGCGCGGACAGCGAGACACACCCCGCATTGCCGGATTGAGCGGGATACCTCCGGCTCCGCTGGCCGATGGGGCTGCTGCTGCCAGGGTGGCGAAATTTCATTGAAAATATAATCTTGAAATTACACGTGAGATATTTCATGAAATTTCAGGAGTTTATGAAAGATATTGAAAAATATCGGTTCGTTTTCAAGTTTCACAGAATGTATAAATTGTGACTTTCTCCTATTTTTTTGCGTTTGAGTGCGGCTTGCATACTCTAGCCCCTGAAAAATATGAAATATTCCACATTCACTGGAAAAAAAACACATTGGATCTAGAGTCCAAACTCTTCAAAACATCGATAAGAAAAAATACTCTTGATTCAATCAGATTTTTAAATCAAGAACCAAGCCTCTTAATTTGAGCAGATTTCCTTTTGACTTATGAAGCTTAAATCTGATTGAATCAAGAGTCCTTTTTCTTGTCAATGTAAGAGTCTGGACTCTAGATCCAACGTGTTTTTTTTTCCAGTGTTCTCGTGGAATTTTATGAAATATTTCACTGAAATTTTCAATCTTTCATTTCTCTCTTCAGTTTCATACCACCCTGGCTGCTGCATGAACAAGAAGTTGCCTTGGAATTGTGATTGTCCCCAAAGTAAGTTTTTACGAAGAATGCGTTTTCTAAAGCTAATCGCTCAAAATAGCCTTTTTTACCGGGAAGATAGGTTTAAAGTCGTGGACTGAAAAAGAACTCTTGCCGTGGAAGCTGCATTTACGGGCTACATGATCATACCGATTTCCGGGCTCACAGGCCGAAAGTTTCGGGTGCTGAAGCCGTAGCTTTGACTGCTCCGGGTTCAGGGGCCAGCCGAATCAACGGGTAATGCACGCGAAGCTTCCGGCCTCTTAGCCTGGAACGGACAGTAAGTTTATACAGCAAAGCAAGCCATGAGCCCATGAGCAAGGTTTCCATGGCTGGAGTTTTTTTTGAAGAACTGAGAGAACTTGAGAACGCTGAGGAACATATTCCCATTAAATATGCCACGACAAGACTTCTTGTTGAATCATTCAGAAACCTCTCTAAAGCTACAAGGCGTCTCTTTTAAGGCATAGAACAGATTGAGACAAAAGAATGTCCTGCTGTGATAAGAAAGTTCTGTCGCAGCACAGTTGACAAGGATTCCTGTTGATCTAACAAGACATTGCTTGGTGTAGGTACAGTTTGTTCAATATAACAGTTTCAGCACAGATGAAACTAGCGAGGTTATTAGGGAGGAAAATTTCTGGTAGGTAGGTACCCTATTTCACGCATGAGGGGTCCACAGTGTCCCCCTTTCCAGAAAAGACTAGACATGCCCGTGAAAACCAGAGCTTACGCTTATCCGCTGTTACGTCGGGAACTGCTGCGTCGCTGCTACAACTACATTTTGCAATTAGGAACTACAATCTCTGGCTCATCCGTAAAAACACTTACGTGGATAGCGGAGCTAATGGTACATGAGTTGTTTCTGAGGTGAGCTAGAGATCGTAGCTCCAATGGAAATGTTGCATGTGTGAGGGATTTGCGATTTGACCATTGATTCTTATATAAAAGTTCGCGAGAAACAGGATGGTGCCACTAGTTTTCTCTAAAATCATCTCCCAAGCTCAAAAAAAGCTCTCAAAGTGAGGCCAAAATGGAGGGGATATCCCACCCTACCCTGAGAGTCCACCTCTACATCAAAACAAACTCTCCATGCAAAGATAAGGAGCAAATACATTAGCAGGGTTGCCACTTTATTTGGGGACTCCAAAACTGAAAACACGGGAACCCTGCTAATGTATTTGCTCTTTGATTTGCTCCCTATCTTTGCATGGAGAGTTTGTTTTGATGTAGAGGTGGACTCTTAGGGAAGGGTGGGATATCCCCTCCATTTTGGCCTCACTTTGAGAGCTTTTTTTGAGATTGGGAGTTGATTTCAGAGAAAACCAGTGGTATCATCGTGTTTCTCGCGAACTTTTACATAAGAATCAATGGTCAAATCGCAAATCCCTCACACATGCAACATCTCCATTCCAAATTGTCGTCCAACTGTCGTGAAAAATGAATGCAAAGTACACGACATTTTGCCAAGATTAACTTTCTTGATGACAAAAGTGGACCCTCTAGCGTGAGACAAGATTCAACACGTCTCCCCTCTTATATTTTCGTCGGATGAAACTAACATAGCCAAACGGAATTTGAGGTTTTCCGGTGACGGTCAGCACTCAACAACAGAGACAAATTCCTTCCAACAGGTAGAAAATTATACTGATCCGACTGCACTACTGAAGCCTTGAAAAAACCCTCTCGTTGCGACTGATGGGAAATCATGTTTGGTTTTTGTTTAGCAAACAAGCCCATGTTCAGTAGAATTTGTTGGTACATTTGGTAGACAGCAGGTGACAAAACGGTGAGATGGCTGCTGCGGCTCTTCTGGAAGTGATGAGTCTCCGATGGTGGAGCTTTCCACTATCAACGGAGGTTAAAGCGTAAGAGCACTGTTTTATGTTGGTTTTTTGGGTAAGAGGTCGTTTATATGTATAAATGGCGTGGCGTGCTTTGCGATACATCGATTGATCTGTCATTTAAACCTATGGAAAGCGATCGATAGACACGGTGTTTGCAACGAACACCTTAATACTCGATTCTTTACTATAGCTTCAAATGGAAAAATATCGATAATCAATCATTTAAGCCTCGCCACTGGCTCCTACATATAAACAAACGGATACTTGAACGACTGATCGAGAACAGGCATGGGTCGTTCTAAATTATTCAAAATATCCCGTATCCAAAAGTCTGTTCTGCATTTCTTTAAAATTCTGCCAATTTTTTGATTCATGGCTTGATTGTCAACATTTTGACGCCCTGAACATGACTTCCACGAAGAATCGTTCAAATAAAATCATAGGATATCTAAATGTTCGATTCGCATCGGAAAATACTCGGAAAAAACTTTTTTTTAGCCTCGACGTTTTCTTTAGGTCCTAAAATTCTTCTCATTACGCTTTGGTCATGAACGTTTTGGACGCAAGTGAGCTACAGGAAGGGCGCAGTGGGCATGAACCATGAAAAAACTGTTCACACGAATTTTTTTGGCAATTCATGAAGTGCATGGGCTCTCAAAAACTCGCTCGCCGCAGCAAATCAAGAAAATTTGGAGCTTGAAATCGATTTTTTTCTCTAATTTACACATTATAAGAAAAGTGCAGTGGCAAGGCGTGAATGATCGATTACCGATATTTCCTCATTTGAAACTATGGTAAAGAATCGATTACTAAGGCATTCGTAGAGAGCACCCTGTTTATCGATCACTTTCTATGGGTTTAAATGACAGATCAATCAAAGCACACGCCACGCTAGTGGAAAAATCGTAAACGGGTCACATACCTTCGATCACTTCTATTCTATCCACTCAAAAAAATCAAAATCATTGTCAAAATTTGCAGATTACATGATGGTTAGAGCGGCTTAGGGAGATCAGTTAAAATTCAGGAGGTCACCGGGTAACATGTCGAAAAACCGTAAAAAACACGAACCGAAAAAATCGAAAAATAAAGCAAACGAGTGAGGTGAAAACGAAATCGAAGGACCAACAAGCAACAACACTCATCGTTAGAGCGACCGTTGTTTTCAAACTGTGAGAGAATTGTGAATTTTTTTAATTTTTACTTTTCTTCATTCTTAGTGAAAAAAGAGACAGAAACGAAACATATGAGACACTCAAAATTTTAAAAATTTTCGAGAAAGGTTCTCCTCCGGATACCTTTTTACCTGTAAGGTGCTCCTCAAACGTCCCTCACCAATTTTGATTTAAAACTCCTGATTTAAACTGATTTGTAGTCTTCGCCACTTTCCTTGTGAAGACATAACTTAATTGTGCTCCTGCGATAGCTCTTGGCGCGTGAAATTTCTGAGTAAATCAGTTCAATGTGGCGACTTCGTGCAGAAATGCATCGCGAGGATGGATATTTATTACCATCTTTCAAACTCCGAGTTGGAAAAGCGAGGCTCCTACCCCTACCCCCTCTCCTCTATATCTCACATATACCCCGTCTCACAATGCTCGCTCAAGTTTAGATCAGTCAGCGTCACTGTTTTGCAAACAATTCCCCGGGCAGGACACGGGCAGGCGTAATCTGGTGGAATTGTTTTAGTCGAACAGTTCGGAGGAAGAGAAACTATGCATATTTTAGTCAAGTTAGCTTGAACTAGTTTTGGGTGGCTCCTTATACATTAGCTTCGAGTTTAATTACCACTTTGATGCACTGATTAATTCTAAATTTCAGTCTTTTTTCAGCAAAAGTTTGATACTTAAAAATTGCAAAGTGCGCCAGGTATCAGTGTTCAAAACTGACCGTTCACCGGTTTGAGTAATTTCGTGAGGTGAAACGGTATTGTCGATTTTTTCTGTTGTCATTTGTTTGAGCCATGTTCTTTACCCATTTACTCACACAAAAATATCATCGGATGAACGTGCTTTCTCACGACGAAACCACTGTTCGATCACGAGGGAGCTCGTGCTGCCTGCACTAAGAATTGAAGGAGAACTGAAATTGCGTTCCAATTGATTAAAAGCTATCTTATCTTCTCATTTTCTTCTTCAACATTTAAAAAGAAGTGTTCATGAGCTGAAAACTACCCCCTCAGCCTTAAAATTGCGAAATTGACCCCAAAAATGTCTAAGAACATGATCATATTAATTTTGTTGAAAATTTCTCTGATTTATTGTGTATAATCAAGAGAAAAATCAGTGAAATTTTCAGGCAGGGATGATAAACAAACAATTGAACACAACAAACATTGAAACTACAATTTCCGAGGAAAATTTACAACCGTGAATTTTGATTTTGTACTTACGTCGTTTGAGAAACTACCCATTTCAAGAAATTCACGGAGGACAATCCTAGAAAAATAGTTGAAAAAACATATTTTAAATCAAAGAAGAAATTCGTTTTTGAAGAAAACAACTTTTGTGGACTACTTTTTTTAGTTAACATATGTTTGCTCAAAGGAAAATTTATTGGAATGGAAAATTTTGTTTAATTTTTCAATTCAAATTAGGTTTGTCTTTTTTTCTCATTAGAAATAAAATTCATTCGAATCAACCATTTTCCTCTAGATTTTTTTTTTTGAATGAAACATTTTTTCTCGTCTTTCGAAAAAGTGTACACCTAAAATTTTTCCTTCGATCAAAGACAATTTTTTTTCTTTCTTTGGAACATATTTCTAAATTAGTTTTTCAGTAATTGTTTTGGTCCAGGTGCCCTCTCCCCCTCCCCACCAACTCCCTGGCAACGAAAAACAAACGTAACCGGTGCATAGTAAGAAAGTGAGTGAACGGCGTGTAAAGAGAAGTGCACGAGCCCCCTCCCCCTCCCCCACCCCTCTCTGGCCGCGAGCGCCGACCCTGGTCCACGGGAGTAATTTACTAGTTTCCGGTCGTGTGAGCGGCGACTCGGCCAATCGCGGGCCAGGAATGGCGCGACGCCCGAGCTGGACGCAGGAGACGCCAGCGTCTGATAGGTTTGATACGTTTCATACACGGAAGGTTGATGGATGGCCCATTACACGAGACCACGCCTGGCCCTCCCCCTCCACTCCTCCCCCCGCGACAGCGTTTAACGCCGTTTAGTCCTTTTCCCGATTCCTGAAACCACCCGAGATGGAATCCTGGACGCTATACTGCCGTGCTAAGGAAAAATGACGCATCTCGGACTTTGTTGAATTTCTACTGATAAAACATTTAATTTTTGAAACATTTAGCTATACAACATTTAAATACAACATTCTACACACACAACATACACCATGTTCCATACAATAAAACATTTAGCTATACTGCCGTGTTAAAGAAAAATGACGCATCTCGGGCGTTGTTGAATTTCCACTGGTGAAATTTTTAATTTTTGAGGAAAGATATTAATATTTGGATCCAGTTTATGAAATATGTATCAAGTCGCATTTGAGAGAAAACCCCGATCTGCATGGTATGAAAGTGAAAAAAATTTTAGCGTACAACAAAATTGTTTGACGTGCATAAAGAGGCCATAGATATAGGGTCTCCTCAGCACATTTTAAGTGAAATTGAACAGATAGATTCTGAGATATGATATGGCTGAACACAAATTTGGGGGACGCCTGACGGATGGACACACATTTTTTCAAGTATGGTCATTTTGACTCCAGGGACCTTAAAACGTCTAGAAATGATGAAATTCGACTTTTCTTTCCTTTGGAGGATGACAGTTCTTCCTCCACCCTAGGAGAACAAGAAAGTAAAAATCGCCACCTTTCAAAAAGGGTATCATAGGCGCCAATTGAGCGCCGCTCCCCTTAAAACCCATCTAAAACGGAAAAAGTTAATCATGGTTGCAATTTTTTTCAGCTGCTAAAGTTTAGCAGATTCAAATAAAACAATGTACGATGAATGCTCTTTGAAAAGTAAAAAATTATACTGTTTCGCAGTTAAATTGTTATTTTGCAACCAGAAAAGTCCCGAGCCCCTAAAAGTCACTCCATATATTCCAATTTGTCAACAATGCCACTCCTGATACGCGTGGTTGATAGAAATATTTGTTTACATGGTACTTAACACTACACAGTCATTAACACCTGAGAAAAGGGAGATCAAAAGAAATGTACCACACATAAAGAGGGACAAGGAAAGTATTAATTAAAATTGAAGATTTTGTTGTTTAAAAAAGTGAGGGATTCGATGAATTTTTTTTGAAAAAGTGTTCCGAATATCAGATGGAGGAAGAAAAATTTTGGATCTTAATCGTAAATGCCAGAAGGTGAAGAAAAAGTGTTTTCTAACCCGATTTAAAATGAGATCCAGCCACTCATAGTTTCTACAGTGTACGAAATAATTAGAGACATCAATTTACTCTGAATATTTAGACAAGTATCCAAATTTCTTCCTCCTTTGAATCTAACGCTTGAAATTGATCGAACTTTTACATATTACAAGTTTCGTTCCCCGTTTTCATTTTTTTATAACCCCATGTATTTTCGCGCAGATTAAAAACCCGAGGCATCTGTCATGTTGACCGGTAACATCTTTCAGCGCTTCTGTTAGATAGCGGGGCGGTACCTGCGGAGAAGGAGCCAGGTATCCCCCTCCCTCGTGTCGGATCAAAACCCGAATAACTTTTGGGCAATCTAAACCTTCAATCTCACGAGCTCAGTGATAAATATTCATATCTGCGGGGGCAAAAGAGCATTTTAATCGGGAGAGATAATAAACAACAAGAATTAGTGGGATGCCCGACCCTCGGGGTCTTAAAAGATTCCACCTCAAAACCACCGAATCAAACGCCGTCCGGACCATTTAAAAGGGCAGGGGGTGAATTTGAGGTTTGGGCGTGTGGTACATCTCGGGTCAGGTGTTCACAAGTCAGCAGATGGAATCGAATTATTTAATAAGAAGAATTCGCGAATAAAAAATCTTTCAGTCCATCAAAACACTTCCAGCATTTTTTTTTTGGAAGGGGGATTATACTTAGAAAAGAAAAAAAGTTCGATCACTACATATTTTCAATTTGATTTGAATCAGCTGGTATTTCTTAAAAGAGAAAAGTCCAAAAATTGGAAATGAATGTTTTCGTATAATTCTCAAAGGGTGACATAACAGATCGGCTGTATACGAAAGGTGACAGATTGGCTGCCGAATAAGTAGACATTCCCCAAGAGATGGATTCGCAAGGAGATCCCTATTTCTTGCGTCACCAAGATCACACTGATTTCTAAAAGAGAACATGCATATACAGAACATTTTTATCCTTAAAAAATTAACTGGGCAATCAAAGAACTTAAAAACTTGCGTATCCGCCTAACAGAAATGAATACACTTTATTTTCATCTATCTCAGATGATTTGATTAAATAGTAATAGTATGATAAACAATAAATTCGTCTGAATTGGCGAAACTGCTCTAATCCCTTTAAAGTTTACATCGTTTTCGCATCTGAAAACGGCAACGTCACTTCACAATGTTCTCTAGCGAAACTGATGCGGCCGGATTCACTCGTCCGAAGTAATCACTTTGGTAAAATATTTAATGAGTAAGTCATACTGTGCAGTAAATGAGCGCACGTAGTCTTCCATAGTGGTGGGTCGCATTCCGGTCACGTGTTGGTAACATTGACTGGTCGTAACTTTGGAACCGCACTTTTTTTTGTATGATCTTTGCTCGATAGAGTTAGGGTTAGTTAAATATATTAGTTGAACCATTTTCGATCGAACATCTGTAATCGAGAGTTAGAGAAAATATTAAACATTTGATAAACTATTTTCAAAGCGACATACTCGAATTTTAGTTGATATAAAAATGTAAGTCTCTCGAAAAGATTCGCGTTCTTAGATATGCTTAAATGTTGCCTATGTAACGCAATCAAAGGCGAGCCATGTGAAGACAAAGTGGGTGGCGATATCTGTCCATAGGATTACGCAAGATCTAACCCACCCAACAGTTAGTCCATCATTTTCCCCGTCAGTCTGTAACAACCACCAGTTGCAACCAAAAGGATCCCTGCATTTCCCACTTGTCTTCTTTGTCTATAGCTTTGTCTCGCTGGCCGGATGCATTGGATGCCATTACGACTGAGTCGTCACAAATATTTAAAGAACAGTCGTTTCATCAGTGCGGCTGTCTAAAACCGCAGTCCCCTGAAATTGGAAAGTTTGGTCATCGGGACTGAAAACTATAGTATCTGTTACTTTTTTCCCCCCCAAAGGAGAACCCATGGCGAAAAGGAGGAACGTGGAAAACCATGATGCATCCACCCTAACCGGAGCTCGTTAAGTTGAGTGGACGGCGACGCGTGGAGCGGCACCGCGGGAACAATGGCGCAGTCGGGGGGTGGGGGGGCGGCCGGGTAACCTTTAATAAGCCCGGGGGCCGGGGAGCCCTATCCGTATCCCCATCCGTCCAGGGGGCTGACAATGCTCAAGAGCCCGGGCTTCGGGGTCGCCGGTCGCCGAGCCTTGTTTCCACTCCCGATTGCTATCGATTGACAAAGATGCAGATAAACTTATCTACCGTGCGAATCTCCACTCGGCAGGGTCAGGGCGAGCACCCATCGCATCGGCTAGCCCTCCTCAACTCCATCTCGGCTAGGCGTGAATTGTATGCTTATTACCAGGCCTCCGAGACCGAGCGTTGCCTGCCCAGCTTCAAACTTCCAGATTTTCACGCCAAGTCGCCGCATCTCACGGAGCTCTCTTAGTTCTATTTACCCCCCCCCCCTCACTCTGAAGTGCCAGCACTGGAAAAAAAAACACATTGGATCTCGAGTCCAGACTCTTGAAAACATTGACAAGAAAAAATACTCTTGGTTCAATCGGATTTTTACTTGAATCAAAACGAAATCCGCTTAAATTAAGAGGCTTGGTTCTTGATTTAAGCTAGATTCTGATTGAATCAAGAGTATTTTTTCTTGTCGATATTTTTAAGAGTCTGGACTCTAGATTCATTGTGTTTTTTTTTCCAGTAAGGGTAGAACGTCCAAAGTGTCTTTTGGGCGTCACCTAATATCATCGAACAAGGGAAGATTGTCTTAGAGATCTTTTCTCGCTGAATTTTTCAAGAATTTTTATTGCAATTAGATCATAACATCTTTGGAAGTTTAAAAATATTCATAATTTTCTAATATTATTGAGATATTTATCGAGTAAAATGTGGCAATAATCGAATGTTCTTACGTCATTCTGCCTTGAGTACGGTATAGTATTAGAGTTCAGACGTCAGTTTAATATTTTCATGATTTCTGCATTTTACAGTTTAGCAAAACATAACGAATAAGGCATCGGTCCTATCAAAAAGCATCAACGCAACGATGCAAACTTTGGTTGATGACATCATTAACCGTATACTGTTCTTCACTCACAGGTTTCACTTGCATGGTCTTGGATAAATAAATTTACTGTTTCACCTTTTCATAAATTACTTAAGGTTGGTAGGATTTGTAAGACATTCTGATGAATGTTAGGATTTAATTTAATTTTTTTTAATGGTTTTATCGTTGCGTTTAAAAATTAGAGTGGGACATGCAGAAATTACGGATCTGATCATATTTTCTGAGGCTAAGCATCTCCAACGGCTTGAGATTTCTCTCCCAAAAGGATAATTTTTAACAATTTTTTGAGAGATTTCTCACGTGTGGGTCTTTCTTCCCGCTATAGAAACTGGGGCCAAGGCTTGTAACTTGAGAATGGTGCCTTGAAATTCTTTCCCTCCCTTTCCACAATGGAAAACTCCTGAACTTTCCTGACTACAAAAAGCGAAAAAAAAAAAAAAAAATCATGTGATCTTTATTTTGGAATGAGTCTGGTGTTAACTTTTAACTTTCCAGAAAAGTCAATGAATCTATAGAACCATGATAAAATGACCATTACATTCTTTTATGGTGCGCAATTGTCTTCATTTGACACAGATAATGTATTCTCAACGGTTATCATAGTTATATGATCTACTTGAGCGAGAAAATCTCCCCTCTGAAAAGAGATTGCCCTTTGAAGCCTTTACAATGCATTCCTACAAGATTTTCTGAATCACTTAAAGGAAGCCCTCTGAATATGTTATCTCTTTTTCTGAGAGACACATGATTCATAGTAAAAATTCATTGTTTTGAGAATGGTTCAATGCATTATTTGTTTTTTTTCATTTTATAATTTGTCGATGATACACTACCTCAATCTTGGAAAATAACTAGTCGTCGTGTTTTCCAAAGAATATTCCCATGAAGCTACAGTGAGGTCCTTACATTTCATAATGATACTGAGCTGTAGAGGCCTCTTTGCATATTTCATCAATTGTCATGAAACAAGATTCTCTTAAGATACTTTTCGAATGACGAGTGTAAACTTTTAAAGCCTAAAATTTCCATCCATGTGATTTAAATGCGTCCATTTGAACGTAGTCTAGAGTCTGAAAACAAAACGTTTTCCCTCTTATTTTGTCTTAAAACCCTCTTTCTGCCTGGCCTAGAGTCAAAGAACTTAAAAAATCCCATAAGACACCAGTTTGCTCATGAATAAAATAAATTATTTTTGATACTGAATCATAAACCTCAGATGGAATCACTGCCGCGTAGAACGAAAACCGCCTAACTCCAATGCAAATCCTATGCAAGTCCGGGATTTTTGGCTAACCAAGCAGATTGCATGAATAGCTGAAATTTGGCAGCTATGGCCGCCGTGTCATCCATCAACCCGCATAGCATTTCTCCAGATTGGCATTCGTTAGAGGTTGGAATCCCTTAGTCCTGCCATTATGCACTTAATTAGAATGAATGTTTCGCTTTCATACGATGTTTTGACCGAAATGCGGCCGTAATTTCGCGCATGTAAGTACAGAAATTCCCAGTGACCTTGAGATGGCATTTAACGCACGCATAGTAACCTTCACGATTAGGGTTTAAGAATTGAGCAGGTGAAGGAGTTAGATGCTTAAAATATAAATGAGAGGAGCGCATGTAATTTTGTCTATTTCGGCATTATTCCAGTACCTTTCATTACAGACCTTACCTTGATGAATAATGTGTTTAAAAAATCAATTATTTTTAACTCTGAGATAATAATATCAATCAGAAGATTTTTTTTCTGATCCGAAGCTCCTTGGACTGATTTTGATTTTTATCATTTTAAGCAGGATTCCTTTTACTCAATATTTTCCTGTCCAAATCATCACTTTCCACGGGCCTTTTGAAATAAATAATTATGTAACACAGAGGTCATAATACGTGTTACTATAGTGCAAAAGTCATACTCAGAAGTCAACGCTCAGACTCGCAAAACGGTGGCTGATGATCAAAAAGCTGAGAAATTAGTTTAGCAAACTTAACCTAATTTTCAAAAACTCCTTGGCAAATTGCTTATCTTGCTGCATGCATTAGTCATCATTACACGAATCGAACGTTGAAAATGTTTTCCTGAATCAGCATTAGGCAGCATCGTTTTCGAGATAATAGGGACTAATAGGGAATAGTAGGGGGATAATGGGGCCCCCAGGGAAAGCGTTTTTGGAAAAAAAAAAAGTTATACCTTAAAAACGTCTTTTTTGACCCAAAGAATCGAATCCTTCATATTCGGACTTAATCCTGGGTCACACTTTATTATTTCCCCGAAAATTTGGTCTCTTTCGACGCACCAAATCCGATGGCCGATAAGAAGAGCCAAACTGGCATCCGAGCCGAGTTCGAGAGCCTCGCAACCGCGATCGGCACGGAGCACAAAAATGCACTCCAAACAATTGTTCCGGCAGACAACTCTTTTAACGCAGCTGTCAAAGAGCATCGGAACTTTTACCGGGCAGGAGAGGTGAGGTCTATCTCTTAACTTTGATGATGAAGCAGTTTTAAGAAACGAATGTTGGTCCACGCACCATCCATTTTTCTATCCCGAGGTATCGGCCCTCGGCCGCTGATTTCAATCCCGTTAGTACCGCCGTGATAGCGAAGAGAGTGGTAAGTGGATCTCTCTATGAGCCATGGTTAGCACATGCTTTTATGTATCTCGGGGTTCATCCCAGCGTGCACTTACTGCTCTCTTCGCTATCACGGGAGAGTACCTCGGGCTCATCTCGTGGGTCAATCTTTTAATTTGACCCCTTCTTCTGCGACTCTATAGTCTCTACTTTGATACGCTTAAAAGTATTCAAACCGCTCGTGGCTATACTATTGTTGACAAACGTATTCTATTTAGTGGTGCAAACTATCCGTAGCAAACCTGCCATAAGTATAATTTAGAAGTTTCGTACTGTGTAAGGTCTTCTTTCCAAGTTATGAAGCACGAGGAAAAATCTGCAATATTGTAAACACCAATACTCTTAAGTCCTTTTTGCAGTTTAGGTATAAATATATATTGCGCCAAAAGTTTTGAGTGAATTTTGGCGATATGATTCGATGCTTCCGCGAAACGATAAGGTTTTCTAAAAAAAAAGCAAAGATCGATCACGCAGATGATCCGATCAAGGACGAAAGTAACTTAAAACTGGGAAAGTCTGGTCAATGACCGCTCCGTCGCGTGTTCCCATTGGCGGATCCAGCAAATTTGCAACATTGTTTTTCTCCATTTAAACCTTTGTAAATATATCGATTCGTGGTGGAGCCAGGGAGTCCGACAAGAATAGATTATTTGACATAGGTTTAAATGGCTGAAAACCGGTGCTGCCAAATGGCCGAATGTACCTCTGCGTCTTCCTAGGTGATCGACCTCTTGAACGTTTTAATCGGTGACGCCTATATTCATGCATCATGCTAATCCTAACCTCGCAAATAACCGCTCGGCAACGAGATCGGTAGGCGGGACGGGTCCGGCTGGGGATATTTTGACAAGTACTCGAGGAAAGCGGATTTTGATGATAAATTTGGTGGTGGGATAATTGAATTATACACCAGAGGCTGGAGAATCATGACGCAAAATGGCACAGCCCGAGGAAGACCGCTCTCTAAGCCTTGACCCCTGACCCGACCGTGACCTAAGACCTCCCTCTCGCGAGTCGCGACGCCTACCGGGAGGGCATGATCAGGACCACGATTGCGAACATCATCTTTTCCCAGATGAAAGAACGTAACTCCATTTCAGCATTTTGAATACCGGATCGTTATCGAATGATCCCGATCGATACATCTCTGTCTTAGTCATGATTTTTATCGATCAAAGTCATTCAATATCGATTCGACAATCGACTTCTGGCGGATCGATCATTGAATCGATATCGAATGATACGGATCGATGAATTCGTATTATAGAAATGCTTATTATCGATCAAAGTCATCTGATATCGATTCAACAGTCGTGGCGGGTTCGTTATCGGTATCGTTATCAGTGTTCGAAACTCACCTTTGAGTTTAAGGAGCCATGTGGCGCATCAAGCCCGATTTTAGGCGCCATTGAAGATTTTTTAGGGGCCAAATTGACTTTTTGCCAATATATTACGGCGCATTTAGTGAAAAGTTAGACGCAAGATGTTTTCGTAACAGAACTAGTAAGTAACTGTAACTTGGGGAAGACAAAAGCACTAAGAATGAAATCGTGAAGAATAGATAAAGCATGCTTTCACTTGTAGTGCTGAAAATTCTGAGTTTTTTCAATTCAAATAAATTTGTTTTTCTTTCCTTATGTGACTTCCTGTGAAAATCCACATTTTTAGGGGGAAATTTTTAGGGGCCACGTTGGCGCAGAGCCTTCATTTTTTAGGCGCATTTGGCGCGTTGGCGCCTGTGAGTTTCGAACACTGATCGTTATCGAATGAGCCTGATTCCTGATCGGTAAATCCCTATACTTAGCAATGATTTTTATCGTTTAGGGATTGGAAGATTTATCGGTTCTCTTGAATCGATATTCAAGAGAACCGCAGCGCTGCAAAAGGGTCTGTGTTCCGGTTCCTTGGAGTTTCTTTTTTTTTTTGGCTCAAAGGGTTTAATACCCTCNGGGGGGGGGGGGGGAGTATAATGGTAAGCAAAACATTTAGAAACCCGCGTGCAGCTGAGCTGGCTGTGTATTAGGGAATTTCAGGCACTCAATGGTTCACTACTTTTGAAAATAACACAAGCCTGGAAAGGAAAACAGATTAAAAACGCTGGTGATTTCATAGTTTCAATCTAAGGAAATTTCAGCGCTGAGTACGAAAATTACCTTAGTTTTCACCCCTATTTCTACCAATTTTCCGGAGAATCGATCCGAATGCGAAAAACCGGAAAATCCATAAGTTTCTATAAGACTTCTCTCGAAAAACTTAGGGAGTTTACTCCTTAAAATGTAGTAACTTTCCCTTCTTGTTTTTCTTGCACTCGTGGAATAAGTGCACAATGATAAAAAATATCGTCCGGTACAGCTGCACTAAAAACCTTTCGGTTCTCTTGTGGTCTCTCGAAACAACTTAAATCGCGCCTGTTTTTCATTTCTATTTCTTAAGAGAGAAAAAAAATTCAGATTAAGGCAACTTCTGTGGATATTTTTCAGTTGTCCAGGCTGGAGGTTACGCCGTGGAGAAAAAGAGACGGCGAGCTGGGAAAGAGAGAGGAAGAGAGTAAATGGACGTTGTTTGTCCGTTCTCACAAGAGCTTGTATCTCTGCAGGGGAGCTGCATTATGTTAATATCCTTGGCTCAGGTGGTCCTACAACAGTTATAAAACCATACTTGGAAATAATTTCATATACGCGAGATGATTCGATCGGCCCTTCAAATGATTTTTCTAATACCCCGTCTACGATCTCGACTTAGAATAAGCACCACTCATTTACAGCTTAGCTTAGCTGAGACTTAGTTTTCTTTTTCTTCTCTCCAGCGACATTCAAAGCGGGCGGGGCGCAATTTCGTCCTTCGAGAGTGTGAGAATGTTTTTCACGGCGTCTTCAAAATATGTGTATGAAATAAAGCGTTGCTTTTATGATGAAGAGAAACATTGATCTTTTATTTTTCTAATTTCTTTTTTCAGAAATTTGTTGTTAAAAATGTTTTAAGTCAAAAAAAATTAAAAAAAAAAAAAATCAACTAGCGTGCAGTTACTTCGATTAGTTATTCTACGAAACAACGTAAAGGAGGACAAAGTAGGGTCGAAGCGGTGGCCTCAACGAAGGTACGTCATTTTTCCACTTAACCGAGGAGTTTTAATTTTTTGCACAGGCTGTCGTTGGATGGAACAAAGACTTTATTAGAACTAACTAACAAAAAAGGTAAATGATACTCCACATAGGATTTTAACCTAATTTAAAATTAAAAGAAAAAAATAATATAATTTAAACAGCTTTTCTTAAAACTGCGGGTTCTGCGTTAGACGCTTTCTGGTTCATGCTCTCGGGAAAAATTGGAAGCGGCTGATCACAACATTTCTACCAACAATGTCATAAAAAGGAGAGGTGAAATTACACTTTCTTTTTGCTGGCCATCGTGTATGATGAGACAGCTTGATTGTCTTTTTTTTGTACTGATATCGCAAGTAATCTATGCCAAATTTCCTTCTCAGTGGGTTGTGGCGTATCACGAGCGGCTGCACCAGGCGCCATCATAATAGGAATGCAAACCTAACATGAAGAAATTGTAAATGAAGAGGGAAAAGAAAAGAAAATAGGAATAAGGATAAACAGAGGAAAAAATTGGAAGAAAAAATTTAAAGTTTAAAAATAACACCGAAGAGCCAAAATTGTAGGTTAAGCCGGCCAGGTTGGCCTAGTGGTCAGCGCGTCTGACTCTAGGCCAATAGGTCCCGGGTTCGAATCCCGGTGGTGGCGACAAATTTTCATGGAACTGACGAGTGGATCTGCAGAAACAGATTCCACTCGGCCTTAATCCCTGAAAATTTGGAAGCCTGGAGCATGGATGTGCTTAAATCCCATGATGTCTAAGGACAATAAATACTGTCTATCGATGGCTGTAGGTTCCAACGGAATATAAGCCACTAAACCAGAAAAAAAAAAAAAAAAAAAAAATTGTAGGTTACGTTTACCTTACGAGTATTGCCTCTTGATGTGACAAGTATATACCAACATGGTGGAAAGCATAAACTTGGAGCTGATACAGGGTTATTCAAAAGTCACGTACCACTAGCCTAATTATAATATCGACTTGCGGTTTAAGACGTTTTTCCTCATATCGAGGGGGAGAATTGTTTAGGTACTTTCCAGTTTTTGAGCCCCTCGGGGGAGGGGGCGGGGGCAACTAAAAAATTTCAAATGGCCACCCCCCTCATGGCCAGTGGTGCGTGACTTTTGAATAACCCTGTATATGATACTGATAATTCATGAACGCGCGGCTAAAAAGTACTACAAGTCTCGAAATGTGGGAACGCAACCATCCGCTGTAATGACTCTAAAATACAGAAAGTAATAATATCCATACAAGGAAGAAGTTAAAAAAAAACTCTGTATAGAAGCTGCGCGAGTATGATTCCATGCTCTCGCGTGTATACTCGTATCAAAATGAGTGCATCTACCTTTTCTGCATTTTATTCAGCATTTGCCTCACGCACGCGAGTGAACGACCGACCTTAAAAAAAAACAGTTGAGCAAGAAATTGCAGATTCAGTAATTGAAAAGAAGAAATACGGGCAGACTCGAGGAATTTGAGAAGTGAGGAGAATGGAAGGATCAAATGGTGAGAGAGATAGACCAACGAAAAGGAGAACACAGGTTGTACGAGGTGTATCTCCCCTCATAGTTTCAGACGCAATTTCACGTAAAGACGGACAATGAGAGAGAGGGCACGGCGCACGGTGTCTGCGCGAGGGAGAGAGAAAATCTGCATAAGAAAATGCATCAAATGCGGGAACAGGGACTGCGGGCCGAATAAAGGCGGAACGGCTGATTAGGAGTTAAAAGAAATATTGATAAGCCCAGGGTAACTAGTACAAATGTCAATTAAAATTTTAAACCCTTTGTTCGGAGCAGAAACTGAGCCCGGGCGGGGGACTGGGAACAATAGAAGGTAGCTGCAGATTACCGAGCTGATTAGCGGTGGCGCGCATTGCTTTGCGATACATCGATTTATCCGCCATTTAAACCTATGAAAAATAATCGATTATCACGGTGTTCGTATGATAATCGATTATTTATTATAGTTTTAAATGGGAAAATATCGATAGGTGATGATTCACGCTTCGCCTCTGCTGATTAGGAAAGCTTTCTTTTTTTCCCTCTTTTCGTGTGTGAGTGAGTTTCCTCTCTCAAAGCCAAGCCAGCCTCGGAAAACAATTATCTTGGTGAAAATCTTATGCGTATGCGTGTGTGTGCGTGTGTACGAACAGTTTCCTAAGCCTGTGTGAGTTTTCTGTATCGTGTGCAGTTTTCTTTTGCGCTACCGAGGGCGCCTTCCTTGGTTTCTTCACTGTTAGTGCGGTTCGAATTTGCAGTTAAGTAAGTCGTGGTCAACGCGCCAACAGAGCCGCGCGTACTCTATTCATCCTTTTAACGTACTCCAGACCGAGTTGGTTGCTACGGGATTCTTGCGAATTTGACCAATGGAACAATCAATGGTTCCAGTATGAGCAATTAAACTTAAATTGAGGGGCTTGGAGGACAAGGCGCAGAAGTGCAGTTTTTGCTATTTCGAGAAACACATGTTTGAAGTTTTGAAATTACATAGATCCTGATGCCGGAAGGAAAGTTCAAACTGACTTTTTGATGCTTAAAAATTTGAATTTGGGAGTGAATTTTGCACAGCGTATGCATTTAGAATAGTTTTACCTGACGTCATTAATATCTCAATTTTTTCAGTATCTGGTCCAGGGCCGGATTAAGGGGGTGGCCACATGGGCCGCGGCCCATGGCGGCAAATCTAAGGGGCGGCAAGAATTTGCAATTTTTTTAAAGTGTAGGTATAAAAAAAATCGGATTTAGAAAAAAAAATTACAAACGAGAAAAGGCTACAACATCTCTCATTTCCTGAGAGTGCAGTAATTTCTAATTTTGTCGTCTTTCAGTGATACAAGAGACAGCACCTTTAATTAGTCGAGTTAAGAGAGAAACCAAACACAAAATTTGGCCTGGAACGGCGCGACTTAGGGAGAAATGATGACGAGGACTTGAGATGAAAAGGAGAAGCCCTCGGCGCGGCGATCGGCATATAACGCATATTAGCGCCTACAAGACTGCACGAATACTTCATGCATTGCATCAAACACAGTGCGGTCATTGCGGTCAGCGTGAAACGGATAGCGCCTACAAGAATGCATGAATACTTCTCCCATTGCGCCCAACACGGTGCGGTCTGCGCGGCGCGGCGGCGGAAGTTAAAATCATTGAACCACATTTATGTTTGTTCTTTCATAATTTTTTCGTCCATTTCTTATGAATGGAAGGCCTTGTCCACACAGAGATAGGTTTACAGAACTTAACTTTCGCGCAAAGTTTCGTGAACTTTTGCTAGTAGTGTTGACAGGGCATTCCCAGAAAATGTGTTCAATACGAGTAAATGCGTCTTATGCATCTCTCCCCCGCTGGCACGTTCATTTGATGGTTTTTATCGAGTTTCAAAACAAGTGAGAAAAGGGCGGCAAAATATAGGCGGCCCATGGTCGGCAAGTAGGTGAATCCGGCCCTGATCTGGTCGCTTTTTACATTTTTTATTTTAATATTTTTTTTTACATCCGATTAGTAATGGTTTCGTTATCAGTCGAAACGTTTCACATTTCTTTTTTACCTTTTTATAGACTTGTTCTTCACGTTTTAGCTTTGATTTTTCAGCATTTTGCACTTATGGGTCATGAGTTCCTCATAGTAGAGGCGGATTCTGCAGCTTCGCAAAACGGTTTTCCTCCATTAAAACCTGTGCTGGACAACCAATTTTTGTCGAAGCACTTGACTTCTCGGAGAATTGATACATTTCCATACGTGTTAATGTCAATATCTCCGCCAATGCCTCAAAGTCAACTATGAAAGATAAGAAAGTGCTGGGCACCAGAATCTGCTCTTCAGCACATGCTGCTTTTCCTCTACCATTCCAGTCTGCACTTGAGTACAGCCGGGGATTGTCCTTAACACATTGGTGCACTAGGTGACATGTTTTTTTGCACTCCACCACATTCGGCGGAAAGTGGATGAAGGTTGATTTTATTCTTCTCCGTGATTCCTTCGTCCTCACTGGAAAAAAAAACACATTGGATCTAGTGTCCAGACTCTTGAAAACATTGACAAGAAAAAAGACTCTTGATTCAAGCAGATTTAAGCTTAAATCATGAACCAAGCCTCTTAATTTGAGCGGATTTCTTTTTGATTTAAGCTTAAATCTGATTGAATCAAGAGCCCTTTTTCTTGTCAATGTTTTCAAGAGTCTGGACTCCAGAATCAATGTGTTTTTTTTTTTCAGTGCTCGCCATTTCACTAAATGCCTGAATGAAGCACACTTATCAAGAGAATAAGTTCAACTTGAGAAAAATGGCAAACGCAGGAAGAAAGAACGGGGGGAGGGGGAGCCGAAGGTGGGAAATTAAGGACAGATCAGGTTGAGACTCACCCTCAAACTTGAACTTCAGCTCGTCCGACCGACCGGCCGGCCGGCGGGGACCGAGTAGTTCACGTACGGTTTTAGGTGTGTTTGACACTTTTTCTTGCTTCTAATCCAGGCCATAAATAAGGTATTTTATTAACATATCTGTTCAATAAATAATACACGAGCCTGGCGTACGGCGCGCGGCAAAGACGCAGGCTCGGCCGGTGCATCTGTCGGATATTTCCGACCCGGCGCGGGAATCCGCCTCCGCCAGATCGTCCCCACAATTGTATGACTTCAGTGGGAAAAAAATGATATTTGATGGGATGATTGGCAACGATGATCGGGATGTGTCCGGGACATTAGATCGAATTTAAGATGCGCTTCACGATGACGATTCCGCCTTGATTAGAAAGCCCCGAGCCGATTCCACCGGGTTTACATCGAAGCGCGTAGTTTATGGCGATTGTTATTCTAATTTCCAATTTTAAATCCTTTCTCGAAGTAGCCGGGCTGTTTAGTC
This sequence comes from Bemisia tabaci, assembly GCF_001854935.1. Classification (NCBI taxonomy): domain Eukaryota; kingdom Metazoa; phylum Arthropoda; class Insecta; order Hemiptera; family Aleyrodidae; genus Bemisia; species Bemisia tabaci. The sequence goes on from NW_017547093.1 coordinate 2,009,534, forward strand.
CTCCGGGATGCACCGCTGATTATATTCGCCCCTGCTTTTCATCCGCTCACCGCTGACTGACTTTCTCACCTCGGTTTTTCCTGCCCCCCTCCCGGATTCTTTGGATGGTTGCGGTTCAATCTTCACACGGGAAAAAGGGATAGTTAGTCCTTCCCTGGATGTAAACTGGAAAAAAAAGCCTCTTGGATACAGAGTCCAGCGGTTTGATTGTTGAAATTCATAGACGAAGCTGTAGACAAAGAAGGCAAAAGGGTTATAAAGGGATCTCATTGGTGGAAGCGGGTGGTTTCAATGGACGAAGAACGTGGGTAATAATAGACTAACTAACGGCAACCCACGAGAGATCCCATAATCATAGTACATCATTTTATCCTTTAATCTTTGGGAACCAACCATTTCGACCAATAGGATCGCTCCATGCTCCCTATGTCTTCTTTATCCATCGCTTATCATTGCACTTTAGATTTTTGATGGGATAGGGAAAAAAACATCCACAATTTAGCAAAATAGTATTTAGGATCCATTTTTTACGTTAGTAATGATTGAATTGAAAAATTGTCGCAAAATATGACAAGATATACTTATGTGAAGTATCTTTCCTTCATGATTTCGACTTTTCAACGATGAAACTTCCGAATCATGTAGCTCGTTTAGGCGTTTTAAAATCTCCACCTCTATTTTACTATTTTGAACGAGAAAAATCAACGTCATTTTTTCAAGTTTTCAAAGCAATTTCCTCACACAGTGACGGAAAATCACAGAAGCTTAAAAAAATTGACTTCCAGTAGTTTTCTTTTTAAAAAATAAATAATGACAGGAAGTCTGCAACTTTGTAAACTGAGATACGTGGTTTGTGAGTTTCATCGTCGATTTTCTCTCTGATTGGTAGTGGCGTGGCCGGAATGATCGGTTATCGATATTTCTCCATTTAAAGCTATGGTAAATCATTGATTATTAAGATGTCCGTTGCGAACACCCTGTTTATCGATCCTTTTCACAGGTTTAAATGGCAGATCGATCGATGGATCGCAAAACATGAACGCTACTGCTGATTGGTGAAATTTGCTCCACTGTCCTTGCGTGAGTATGAAAAGAGGTTTATTAGAAATTATATTTCCATATCTGAGATTTGTCGCAAAAGCGTATAACGTTCAATGAACAGTGCATGGAAAAAAAGGGTAGAGCCCTCTCTAACGAGGAAATATATGAAAGGGACTGAACTCGGTTCTTTCAATAGCGTGCAATTAGGTCGTTAATGCGCACGCTTGATTTTCACACCTTCGGTTTATGAGGAGCACCTGACACTAGATCCCTCATTTCCCTATGCGGTTTCATTGGAAAAGAAGTCGACGCCGGCTGGGAATCGCCCACCACGATTTGTTTAATGGGATGGATGAGTTGTTTTTCAAAACTCCCCTTTCTCAGTTCATTCCTCACCTTTTTTTCTTAACGGGTAATTTTCTTCGATTTTCTATGCTAATCCATCGTCTCCTCCTTCGGAATTTTTAATTTCCGTCTGCGTGTCATCGATAAATGGATTACATTTCGCAATAAGGAACCACTATTTCTAGCTCATTTTAGAAACAACATATACATGTCATTGATTTCTCTGCAGATACGTGCTTTTATAGAAGAGCCAGAGATAGTCGTTCCTTATTGCAAAATGTAATCTAAAGGTCTCCTCTTAATAATTCAGGTCGGCCATCTTTTGCGCTCTTGGTAATTTTAAAAATCGATGACTTTGGCGATCGAGGAGAATCCTCCAAACAATTTACTTTTCGATGAAAACGAGAACATTGAATTTCTTTTTTCTTCTTCTTTTTACCCCTGAAACGAGGATCATCAAAACCAAATATATCGTTACTCTAATTTAAGAAATTTAAAGATTTAAACTAATACACTTAACGAAATGAACTCACGAATTTAAATAAAGCCCGGAAATATATACGATGATAAACTTTAAAAAATTGCGGAAGCAAGGCTGGAAAATAAAACAAAAACGAAACATTCAGCCAACAACTGTTTGCATTTTCAACGAAAACAAAATAAACATAAAGTCAAATATGATCCGTCACTGGATCGGAGTACGATCGAAGCACTTCGAAGAGTTTTTAAAATTCATCATAACAAACCTATACACTAAAAATAACCAATTTTACTTCAGGGAAACGATTTACGATCAATCAAAATCATACTTACCAAATTTTAACCGTGAGAGGTGGAGCGGACGTCATCCCAGAGTGAATAAATTGGATACAATTCATCATAATGGTGCCCATCAGAAAAAGACATGAGTAAAATTTGTAAGAAGTGTGATCCTATATCTTAATTCGGTTTTCTTAATCCGAAACCGAATGTGCACCGTGTACCACAAGGGATGAGTGATAATGATTAATTCTTCTTTTTTATTTTAGTTATTGAAAGTTCATCCTCTCTTGAGAATATTCCGGAGGATTAGGTTTTACCTACTTGCCGCCCATGGGCCGCCTGTATTTTTCCGCCCCTTCTCATTCGTTTTGAAACATCAATAGATCGTATTCGACAGTGGTTCGATGTATCGTTTGGTTCAAAACAATAGAACATAACCTCAAACAAAAATTTTAAGATTTAATTTGGAAAAGCTGAAAATGATAAAGTTCCTAACAATTTCACTTTTCATTGCCATTTGGTGCTCGAGAGAATGAAAATTCGATCACATAGGACCCGTTACCTCAGATTTCTGAATTGATTTTTGAGGCTGTGTTTACATATTGAACCAATCGACATCAATATCAATAGATGTATGATCTGTTGAAAACGATCTATAAAAACCATCAAGTGAACGTACCGGTGAGGGAGGGGTGTGTGAGACGTGTTTACTCGTGGTTGGCACATTTTTTGTGAAAGCCCTGTCAACACTAACAAAAGTTCAGTTCCGTTAACCTATCTCTGCGTGGACAAGGCCTTCCATTCATAAGAAATGAACGAAAAAAATATGAAAGAACATACATAAATGTGGTTCAATGATTTTAACTTCCACCGTCGTGCCGCGCAGACCGAACCGTGTTGGACGCAATGCGTGAAGTATTTATGCAGTCTTGTAGGCGCTATGCGTTTCACGCCGACCGCTGCTGACCACACTGTTTAGCGCAATGCGTGAAGTATTCATGCAGTCTTGTAGGCGTTATGCGTTTCATGCCGACCGCCGCGACGTGCCGATCCGTTCCAGGTCAAATTGCGTGTTTGGTTCCTCTCTTAACTCGACTAATTAAAGGTGTTGTCTCTTGTATCACCGAAATACGACAAAATTAGAAATTACTATGGAACATTACCAGGAAATGAGAGATTTTGTCGCCTTTTCTCGTTTGTAATTTATTTTCTGAATCCGATTTTCCTCTCTCTTTTTTTGATACCTACATTTAAAAAGATTGCAAAAGCCGCCCCCTACTTTTTGCCGCCATGGGCCGCGGCCCATGTGGCTACCGTCTTAATCCGGCCCTGGGCTTAGGGCATTTCCTATTCTCCTCTGGAAGGACTTTTACTGATCATTGGTTTGATTTTCTCTCTTTCAGCAATTTAAAATTTCAGCCTTTTCCATTCCAGCTTTTACTATATTACTCTATCAAATCGTCACCTCTCTCTCTCTCAATATCCACGTGAGCCCTGTTCTACTTATAAATTCATGCTTCCTAAGGCTCACGTGGAAAGTGAGATACGCCCTTTCGACAGAGGAGCGACAAAAAGAACCGAAAACGACGAAACGCAACAAGTTTGAACCGAGAAAAAAGTTTGAAATTGTATTCCTCCATTACCCTCAATTTTAGGGACACATTTAAATTACTGTTTTCACGATCAAAATATTTTCCTTGATTTTTAATTTTAGACAGGAGATAATTTACGACTGTTTGAATTCAAAACTACTCCTCGCTTTTTTTCTGAGATAAACCTCGGTGCGTTTCTGTCGGACTCGGTCCAAATGTGTGCTACTTACTACTTCTTAACCAAAGATTTTTGTTCTTCTTTTCTCTTCAGTGCATGGAGTCACAGAAGTCAATGTGGAGGCTGAGCTGTTCTCAAACAAATGGAGTCAAATGAATTGGTGGGGGAGACGGTTGAAATCCACAAATCCGCCGGGTTAAGAATGATCGCCATATGAACCAGTAGAGGTTTCAAAATATCCTTCGACAAATTAAGAATTTGCAGGAAAATTTGCGAATATTTCTCTTCTAATTTTTTGGAGGATCTCGTTCGTAAATCAACTTAAAAAATCTGAAAATTTTAAGAAAATATAATCGTAACTTTCTTCTAAAATAAATATTATCTGAGAGGGAATTCGGCAACATTCGAATGTTCATACGGCGTTTTCACGTGGCACGACAGAATTGGAGAGCTATTTTCGTCACAGGCATGGGCGTGAGGACCGAGGAGTAAAAGTGCGACAAAGGAGCCGATCAGCTATGGTCTCAAAATCGGACAAAAGGTGATGCAAATGCCAAATGTGGGCTGATTGGCAGAGACCACAGCTATGGAACTTGTCAGCTGCCACGCAGATCAAAACCGAAGAGCCGATCAGTGACCCTATATCCTACGCAGTGCATTCAATGCATGGACAAAGCTCCAATCACAATTGTGCATCTTGCAAGGAAAAAAACTATAGTGACCACAAAATGACTGTCTGGAGGGACAGATGAACATGAGTTTTCATAGGTAATTAAACACATTTCTTGCGTAACCTGATGGTGACTGATTAAGCCGAAAAATTTTCTAAACTAATTTTAAAATATTTTAAAGATATTATGAGGTTGTTTTTAAATGTATACACTAAATTCGACAGTATTTTCACTAATTAGTTTTAAAATAAATCATTTATTTTTCAAAATACATATATTTTTAGCAATAATTATTGAATTTTTATGGGGTTTTAAAGTAATTTCAATATTTATATAAGATCATAGTTAAGATATTGTCGGCAAGTTGATAAATATATTTCTAAGACATTTTTGTCGTCTTCTGATTATCATATGTTTAAAAATAATTTTGTTTAAAAAAATTGTATGAATATTTTCATCATAAGCATCCTAACAATCTTGATGACATTTGAAGAAGAAGAAGATAAAAAAATAAAAAAAAAATATGGCTATTTTACAGGAAGATGAATTTAAATTTCAGCAACTTGGGCAACTTCGTCTTGTTTTACGCACGAATAAAATGATTAGCACGTCGTTTTAGCAGTAATTATGAATTAAACTTTTTTATGAACCTTAAAAGATTATGCACTGCCATAGGTTTTGTTAGTCAGCCAAGGGTCTTCAGATATACATTTAGGGAACATAGTAATGACATCAAAACACCTAAAATCAAAATCCGGGTTGAAATTCTAGAGTGTCACTCAATATTAAACATATAGTTTTTTGCGCAAAGTTACTTTTAGTATAAATAGGCGCATTCAAGGTTTCTAAAAAATGCATCATGTCTGAATTCGTAATCAATTGTTAGGATTACATTCACTTGAGACGTGATTCAAGCCAGGGCGTATAGCACGTCGAACTTCACATGACTTTATTAAATGCCAATAATGGACGAAGAAGTGCTTAGTTATGTAAACCTAAGTTCATGATCATTTCTATTCTGCGTAAGATACGCTTTTCAAAGCAATGCTTGCTCGTCATAGCGTGTTTGTCAGGATGTTTACTGAAGCCGAGACAAAGAAATTCTGTTGAAAAAATTGACCTGGCCGCTGCTGCAGAGGGCGTTGGCGCCAAAAAGATGACCTCATTTATGATTTGACCAGGAGTTCATTATTTCGAACGACTTTTGGGTACTCTTGTTCTTATTTTTGTCATAATTTTACAACCGGTTCAGTCCGAAACGAGCGCAAGCCCACCCGTCCCATCAACATTCAAGTGAAATTCAAGCCGAGCTCTCAAGGTGGGTAATAAAAGCGCTATGATTTATCGAGGACTTGGCCGGACAGGATATCTTCGCGCCAAGTGGAAATGATCATTCTCCCTTTTAATTTTTGCTCTATCGCGGGAGGCGAAAATCCAACCAGAAATGGAAAACAGTGAATGAATCTCCAGCACCGACATCAATGAAAGAGTGACGCGCTTTAAAGTCAGTGAGTGTTGCCCTATTTATCAATAGTTTCTTTTAAAATGAATATCATATGAGGGGCACTGGAAAAAATACACATTGGATCTAGAGTCCAGACTCTTGAAAACATCGACAAGAAAAAGGACTCTTGATTCAATCAGATTTGAGCTTAAAGCAAAAGGAAATCCGCTCAAATTAAGAAGCTTGGTTCTTGATTTAAGCTTAAATCTGATTGAATCAAGAGTACTTTTTCTTGTCGATGTTTTTAAAAGTCTGGGCTCTAGATCCAATGTGTTTTTTTCCAGCGTGGGGCTTGGGGGACATGGCGCATAAGGGCAGTTTTTGAAAAAATTGAGATTTTAATAATTTCAAACGAAGCTAGTCTGAATGCATATTCTGTGAAAAAACCGCCTCCAAATTCCAATTTTTAAGCATCTAAGTCAGTTTGAATTTTCTTTCTGCCACAAGGATCCATGTAATATCGCAACTTCAAACACGTATTTCTCGGAAGAGCAAAAACTTCACTTATGCGCCTTGTCCTCCAAACCCCTGCTCATATAGGGTGTATCCACCTGACCTCTACGCAGTTCAACCCCTAGATGAAGCTTTACTTACCTCAACGAGGTCGCTTCCTGGGCCACTTTTCAAAAATTTAAAGGGACGAGTTTCATCTAGAGGTGCTACCCGTGATGGTTGCAAAAGTTTGGAAAATGGCTCAGTTAATACTAGAAAGAACTATAATGGAAAATGAAAAATTAAATGTTTTCAACGAGAAAATTGAAGATTTATCAGGTGTTATAAAAAAACCTGGGTCATCCTCCAAAAGATCAAATAGAGCGGGCTCAGGGCTCACCCCATCAACTAGGTTTTTTTGCCTGACGGGAGTTAAAAAAATCATGGAATCTGCACAAAGTACTTAGAGAATCAACTTTGTCCAAATAATGAAAATTTGAAGAGGGGGGATAGTTCTATTTTTATGTGATCCCATACTTCAGACGATCATACGATTATAATCGGTATCTTTCAAGGAGAATAATAGTTCCTGAATTACAAGTATTTCTGCAGTTTTAAAAATTAATGAGCACTGTTTTTCTCTTCGACAACATTTCAATTTCCTACTGTTGCTACTGACAATAGCTCACAGTCAAGACTGACGACATTCTGCCGACCATTTCTTCAAAAAGAATACGCCCCAAACCTAGGTTTGCAATCCTTCAAAATAAGTATAAAAATTTAATAAATTTTTTAAATTTAAATAAATTTAATAATGAGCGCATGCTTATTGCTGCTAATGGATTATGGAAATTTATATCGAAGGAAGATTTCGACTCATTGCAATGATGTAGGGAAAATCTTCGGCTCCGTGAGGTTTTGCGTGTTGCTCGTTGTTCTCGAGTGTTTGGCAACATCTTTACGAGGCGTTTTGCAACCACTCCCCCATCCCATCATCTTTTCACAGCCAGGGATTCCGTCCGTGTCTGGTTAACGAGTTTTATTTATCCGAATATTTACTTATTTATTTTCCCAGTTTTCTCATTTTTACACTCATGCCTGTGTTTCCATTTTTCGAATTTTATGGGCGCCAATAAATTTCCATCGAAACCAATCAAGGCACGGCCCGGCTCTCCGGTGGCCGGGGACCGGGGTTGGAGCCCGGAGTCCCGAGTTCGTTCCATTTTAATTCACTATTAACTCTCTCGAACAAGGAAAAGGGAAGAGACCGGGCTCATGGCGCGGCGATTGCGATTCCGCGGGATGCTCACACTGCGAAACCACTCACACATCCATCAATCGACGAGGGATCACTCACACAGACGCAGCGTCGACGCGGAGCGGCAGTATTTTAATTTATTTGACCGCTCTCTGATTGGAGAGGAAGCGATGTAAAAATCTTTTAAGGCGGATTTATGATGTAATCCAAGTCTCTATTACGGGCATCGTCCGAGATAGACGTTCATTACAGAGCGGGCTGGAGTGAGAGCGCGATAGGTAAAGATGATGAACACGGGGAAAGAGGGAGGGAGAGAGATAGTGAGAAAAATCGGGCTACATAATGGGAGAGACAGAGAGGGAAATACTCGTTGCTGTCAGGAGGCTTCCCGCTGTGGTCCGGAGCCTTTTCTGCCTCGATCCACGTTCACTTGCCGCCTTTCTTATAGTACTTCCATTTTACGTTTATCCCCACCCCCACGGACCCCCTCTAGACCACTGGCGGGGGGATACGGGGGGGGGGGGGGCTCAACTATGCGGAGGCATTCTGATCTGCTTCTCTCGGAGCTCTCCACTCTTCCTTTTTTTCAGGATTCGAAATTTTAATAATAATGAAACAGAATTCTTGATGGAGGCTCCGCAAGTATAATTTATGTATTTTAATCTTTAAAATACTCAGGATGAATTTTAATTTAGTATTATTGAATGAATGGTTTAAATTAAGGGCGGAGGGGGCGGGGTGGTCGAGTGGTCACAGAGCGAGGCCTCCAACTGGTCGTGGAAAGCGTCCGAGTTTCCCCCTAGAAGGGGGATTTAATCGAACCGCCTGGCAACCGGTCTCGGAGGTACAAGTCAGCAGGCTTCTGTGCTGAGTCCGCGGGGGGTGGCCCCGGGAGCCCCCTCCCGCCCCCCGGGCTTAGGAACCTATCACGTGTCCGTAAATGATGGGCAACTCGTTGAGAAATTGAAATTATTTTCATGTTCAATTACTGTCCCTCTCCTTGTACCCCACGACTCTTTCACGCGTAATTAGCGACCCCTGCCCCGCTCGCCGTTCAGGTGCCGAACTTACCACCGGACAAGCATGGCATCCCGATTTCCCTGCCGAGCTTTTCCCCTTTCCAGCCATCGCGTGGGCTCCAGGTGTCGCAGTAAACTCGGGTGTTTTACGTCGGTGCGTGTGTCGAAAATTGAAAATCTGACAATGGCGGTGGCCGTAATTACGACCAACCGTCGCGTTTCGTCGTCCGGGCCCGTGCACAAGTGTCAGCCGGGTCTCGGAACCGGTTTCGGTTTCCTCGCCTTTTCTCTTCCCCTGCATTTTCTCGGTTTCCATGATTTCCTTTATTCTTGGGCTCACTCGTTATTTATGAGCCCGGGACCTGGCTCAATCCATCAAACATCGATGCTAGATAACGATTATAAGATTGATTAGGGCTAAAATTGTGACGCCGTCATTTTTCTCGATTCGATCGGTCAATTTGTTGGGCAGCGACGTTGGAGACTGGTCTCCCGTTTGATTTGTAGGTTAGGTGTGTGAAACGTGCGAATAAACACCGGTTAATTGTTTAACTACCTACTCTGAAAAAAAGGAACTCGCAGGTTTTGATTTAAGCTCCTCGTTGAGAAAAAAAAAGCTCGGTAACAGATACTTGACTTCAGTTAAGAGGCTTGGAGGATAAGACGCATGAGTGCAGTTTTTAAAAAAAAAAACTGAGATATCAATGATTTTAAGTAAATCTAGTCTCAATGCATAGTTGCATATTTCGTGAAGAATTCGCCCTTAAATTCCTATTTTTAAGCATCGAAAAGTCAGTTTGAACTTTCTTTCTGCCACGAGGATCCAGGTAATGGAGATGTTGCATGTGTGAGGAATTTGCGATTTGACTGTTGATTTTTGTGTAAAAGTTTGCGAGAAACACAATGGTGCCACCGGTTTTCTCTGAAATCAACTACCAAGCTCAAAAACAGCTCTCCAGTTGAGGCCAAAATGGAGGAGATATCCCACGCTATCCCGAGAGTCCACCTCTACATCAAGACAAACTCTCCATGCAAAGATAGGGAGCAAATACATTGATAGGGTTGTCACTCTGTTTGGCGACTCCAAATCTGAAAACACATCAACCCTTCTAATTTATTTGCTCCCTATCTTTGCATGGAGAGTTTGATTTGATGTAGGGGTAGGCTCCCAGGGTAGCGTGGGATACCCCCTCTATTACGGCCTCAACTTTGAGCTCAACTTTTTGTGAGCGTTGGAGTTCATTCCAGAGAAAACCAGTGGCATCATCACGTTTCTCGTAAAAATTGCAGTATAAATCGCACATTCCTGACACATGCAAGAGCTTCATTTTAATTCTTCGAAGCGTAAGAGAATTCAGTTTCTTTGGAACGGAGGTTGGCAGCGAGTCAAAAACTGAACCGAATTCTGATTCATGAACGTCACTGTACAAACGTGGAGAGTGTAAGATTTCGTCCAATCAAGGGCCCCTAATTAAGCCACGCGGTGCACATCCTTCCTCCCCGTCTTTTTTCTATCTTCGGTTGGAAGATGAGAGGGATCCCATAATTAACTTATTGGTAAAACGGAGCTGTCACCCTATAACTCGGCTGGATTTGCAAGAGCAGAGACGAGGCCTAAAGCCGGAGTCGTTCTAATTAGCTGAAAGTAGGCGATGGGAAAGTCAGCCTCCTCAGTGTCGCGGGGCACCGAGGACGGACCGTGTCACAGGAAATGTCAACAGCTTGTCGCAACAACGACTGAAATAGTTGGATCTTGAATCCTCCCTCCTGGTCCTACTCGTCGGGCTCCTAACTTCGTCAGTATCGGTGTCCTCTTTCTTACCTTGCTGAAGCCTGAAGTCTGTACATCTGGATACCCAACAGTGCGGCCTAATCCGTTGGGCGCCATGCAAAAAATGGGCCGAAATATTTCTCATTGGCGCTATTAATTGAAATTGTGGCCAAAGTTGGTGTCTAAAATGTTGGCTTCCTGACGTGAGGGCGTGTCTCGAACTCCACGTGAACCCCGGGACACGTGGAGTTTAGGGTGGTTCTTATTTTTCGACTTTTCGGAAATCAAGTGTCTGCCCCACCGAAAAGTTGTCTTTTGTATACAAAAAAATCAGTCAGATCGGATCATCTTAAGTGGTTCCATAGCTAACGACAAGTTTCCAAGCGGGCATTTCAAAATTTAGAAAATAGCGTTTTCCCATCTTATTGCCCATGCTCCCTTTGAAATGTTGCTATGGCTTGACATTTTTTGAGGTAACACACTTTCTAGAGTACTTTACTGGGAAAATGTTAAAATTTACCTCATAATGAGGTGACTCCGGGTCTCGAACCTTTTTTGGCGGGTATCAGGGTTATCACCTTCTGCATTTGTTGCCAACCTTGTCATGTGTAGTAGAGTCGAAAATATTTTTTCTAAAAAAATGCATGAAATGGATCCCAAAACTGGAAACATAGACCTAACTTTGTAATCTGAGTAAAATTCACGGTAATTCAAGAAAATAAAACCTCATCCCCTACAATTTAGAATAATAATCTGCGTGGAGTCATTCATTTTTATTCCTAAAGTAGCGATGGTGCCTAAAATGACTCAGCTAATCAAGTATGGATCCTCTAGTGGCCATAATCTCACTATGAGGATAAGTCACTATTACTGAAATGTAAGCCAATGTGTTACAGAGGACAATAATTATTCTCTGCTTTATGAGTACTTATGACTGCCATAACCGGCACATATCAATTTAGTTTGTAATATTTACCTTGTTATATTAAGTCACATTAGAGCAGGAAAAGAACTCTATCGAGCCAGATGTGCATCTTAGCTCACAAGCACACTCATGTGTAAGAGAATAATAATGCCGATTTATGAGTAGAAAGTCATTGAAGTATGTTTTATATTAGTATTTCATACATTTCAAGATAATATCTGGATAACATGCATGAATAAATCTAATTTAAAACGAATTAGAATTAGAATACATTTTGCATGCAATAAAATGGGCGCTTGTTGGAACTGCTTCTATAAAAAAGTAATATGACTGTGGAAAACAATCTTCAAGGAATAACGGATAATTGCAGGTTACGTAGCCCCTCGATTGCTGGTCGTGGAAACAAAAGGCACGCTCGAATGAAATTAGTCAGGATTCAGAGCCAGAAATATGCATGAACTATGAATGCAGAATTCCACCTGCGGTTGCCACATAAGCGGCGAGAAAATCAGCCTCAGTCAATCATTCACATACCACATTTTTCAGGTTCTCTCAATACTTTTCACAAAGTTCCCGTACAAATACCAAGTAGTTCTTTGTAAAGTTCTTCGTACAAATACCATTGAAAAAATTTAACTGTAAGAGGGGTTGAGTCTTAAGTTTCCAACTTTGAGTGCAGACCGATTCAACAAATCATCGTACTTTGCGCATCAAGAGTATTGAAGGCTAGTATTGATTCAGATATACCGTCTTTTATCATCAATTCTTTGACGTAAGGGCGTATCTTGATCGTCGCATGAGCCCCAAAAAGCATGGGTTTAGGTATATGTGAGACAGGTCTCACGTGAAAATTGAGATACGCCCTTATTTCAGCGAGGAGCAACGTTATGCGTCCGTCCGGGGGAAAGGGACCTTAGTTTAAAAAATTCAGTCGATTGCCAATAGAGTGTGGAGGGGTGTCTTGCGCTCATCACGGGGCTAAAATATTAGCAAAAGTTTGATAGTACCAGAATTTTAAAGTTTTAAAATTTCCAGATCGGAAAATATTATTTTGGAAAAAGTTTGCTAAGTGCAGGGTACGCATCTATGGGAATAGGATGCAAATTCACAACCCAAAATCCTTCTGTTGACAAAAAAGGGAATCAAATCACTCACGAAAAATTGTTTGGGGGTACTAGAGAGTGTTATCTTTTTCTTTCTTTCGTGAAAACTCAAATTTTAATTTTTCGCTCCAAATTGATGAAAATCGCTCTACAGGAAATTCTGCCCCCATTCATAAGGTCCTCACCGCCGTAAACGGTGACGTATACCCAGAATTACTCCGTGCTCAACCTAATTAAGTCTGATTATATTTACTCCCCAGAAATTTTCGCAGATTGGACCGTTTTAAATCAAATATTTTTCTGCAGGGGTTTCCAAAAAATCTAATTTACGCACTCGGACAAACATTTATGAGGGTATAATAAGTTGCGAAGTTATCCACTTATCTTTCTTTATCTTCTGAAAGTAGAGAGTCTGCACACCAGTGTAAAAATGCAACAAAAGCCAAAATCTTGATTCTCCTAAACACGATCGCTTAGTTATAGACTTACCAACACGGGATGAGAGTATAACTTAAAAGAACAATTTTGGTACTCACAATCAGTTACTTTTTTACGTCTCCTTCTACTACCACTATCGCTTAGTTATAGACTTACCAACACAGGATTGGAGTATAACTTAAAAGATACAATTTTGGTACTCACAATCGGTTACTTTTTACGCCTCTTTCAGTCCGGATGGATCGGGAGGTTTAACTAGGTAAATCTTGACATTTTCTAATAAACTACAATTACAAATGAGGAATTTGCCGGAGTTTGCTAAGCTTATAAAATACCATCGGTGCATTTTTGTGGATTTGATTTTGTTGGCCTCCAAGAGATATGCGATTAGATTACAAAAACTAATTATACACGAACGAATCTTCAACCAAAAATTCAGAAAGAATATGAAAACATCGTGACAAATAGAAAAATAGTATTCAATAACTGTTCCATGTCGGCCGCAATGCTCAATCAAACAAACTCAACTTACATCGAGCAGCTACCATGCGTTTTCTTTTCAATGAACAGGCGCTGCGAGCAACATTACAGATGAGCGTATACGACACTTTTGATGACATTTGTGATCACCCCCATCGGGAAGGCACAATAATTCTCAGATAACTCACCTCGACGAGTCGTATAAAAATGAATGAACAGAATTGTTTACATTGTCAACGAGACAAAAAACACTGAAAATGGCCCGAGTCCCGATTTTGAGTACCAGTGGACGTGCCATGACATTAGAAGCAACGCCTTGAAGCAACTAATCCTACTCGCGGAACGTCAGAGTTGCCTACCCGAGGAAATGAAGGCACTTTAGTTTTTGTTATCCTCGTTGTGATAATTGTGCATGCCGTTTTTTTGATGTCTGCAAATTTATTAAGCCGTCAATCAAGATTAAAAACACTTCCTGAAATGGCAACGACAGCAATCGTGTATCATTTTATTTGACTGCAAAGAGAAAACATTAATGTCTGTTACACGTATGAAAGTGCCGGGCCATTCTAAAAATGAATCGACGCTGAGACGATTGCAGTAAATAGAAACATAGATCAACCCCCATAATCATACATCAAAAAGCAGGCGCGTTTTACTTATCCATAGTTATATTATTTAGGGATTAATTTTCTCTCTTTTGCAATCGTCGGAATGACTAGACACTAGCCTCCAAAGACCACACCAATTAACGCATTTTTAGACAGGACAGGAGATCCACCGTCTTGATTCTTCCATTTACTTTACATGTAAAAGTGACTTCAGACGAGCCTCTGTCGCAGTCTAGAAGTGCGTAAACTTATATGGCGCGGACCCTACAAAATTACCATACCTCCATAATTTGAAAAGTTCCTAGAGTCTTTTAAGCTGTAATTTTCTCGTAATTTTTTTAGTTGTCAAATCTTGATTTCGAGCATGTTTTATACGCGAAAAAAAGGAGGAGGGAAGTCCCAACTTGGACATTTCCGATTAATTGTGGTGTTACTAACCCAAACGTTGCGGCACTACCAAAATTCATTGGAAATGAAATCATCAAACAAATTGGGGTGGTACTATAAAATTTTAGGAGGATAGCCCCTACACTGAAAAAAAAGTATGGTAACATCTTCCATAAGTCTACTTGATTTTTTACACAAAGATACTATTTAGTGAAAATAACCAGAATTATAATAGTATTAATCGGAACTTTGGTGATACATACCATAATATGGTACATACTACCATAGAGTCTGGTGTTTACTACCATACTCGTATCACTCACTGGAAAAAGAACACATTGGATCTAGAGTCCAGACTCTTGAAGACATTGACAAGAAAAAATACTCTTGATTCAATCGGATGTTTGCTTGAATCAAAACAAAATCCGCTTAAATTAAGAGGCTTGGTTCTTGATTTAAGCTAGATTCTGATTGAATCAGGAGTACTTTTTCTTGTCGATGTTTTTAAGAGTCTGGACTCCAGATCCAATGTGTTTTTTTTTTTCCAGTGCTGTGTCTGAGTATGGTAAAATCGACCATATTTTTTTCAGTGTAACACTTTTTGCCTCCGTCTACGATCCCGCATGATGAATTACCCCATCCGGCAACCCGGAGCGTCCATCGGATTTGCACAATGGAGGTCTGGCTGTGACCCCGGCGAAAAACAATTGTTCATAGGTTGGCCGTAATACTTGATACTTGTAACGAAGAGCTATTATTACAGACTAATTACAATATCGTGTAATTATTCTCCGGACAAATTAAGGAAATGTTAATTCACGTCGCTCGTCGCATGCGCCGCCGCCGCCGCGGCGACTCGTGCGTGCGTGTAAACTTTATTTTCATAAAACCTTTCGTCAAGTTTGTTTGCAGACTTCACCGCTATCTCGTTTGCGGTTATCCGCTCCCGGAGCCGGGGCCTCTGAAGAATCTCTTCCTGTCGCCGCGGATTTTACAACCCGCATACGCCGTCAGAGGAACGACACCGCAATCCAATCCCTCCGGTTGCAGTGAGAGCACCTTTATAGGGAGAGTATGGGCAACTCGATTCATGTAGCTCTCAGGGCCCAAAGGGGCGACAACGTAAAAAACGAAAACCACTAGAAAAAAGCTGCTGCCAACCTATGCATTTGAAATATTAATCAATGTGGCCGACAGTGCATTGTAAACAAGCGTCTTTAAGGACTGAGACTTTGAAATTGAGAAAATGTATGCGAAATCAAAGTTTTATACGTGCTTTCATAATTTTTGATCAGTGTAAATAGTTAAAATGTGAAAACTTGTACCACTGGATAATTCGAGTCTATAGGTTGGCTGCCCTTTTAGGCCCCAAGAGCTACAAGACCTGATCAAACCTAACCTCCAAATTTTCGAGTTGTCCATACTCTCCCTATAGAGGGTTCTCTAGTTGCAGTTAGTATGTATTTAATAATTTCGTATAGGAATCTTAGGTCTTACCGTGAATTAATTGCATTTTTTTGTTCTCGATATAGCCCTAGGGTTTACTCTAAATATAGGTGGATATAGGGGGGAGGGGGGCGTAGAGAAGGTGCGCCCCTTTGTTCGCCCAAGAAAAGAAGGAAGGACAAACGAAGAACAAAGAAAGAAGGAAGGAACGGGGGAAAGGAGAAGGAAGGATGCCTAGATTGGGAAATTATTCATTACAAAATTGATTTAAACTGCATATTAGATGCTTTAAAATTTTCAAAATTTTCTGGGGAAGCGTTTTCATTCTAACAACCAAGAGAAGTTTACAATACCGATGTTCAGTTAAATCGAGAAAACAGTTAGACTCCGACACATGGGGGATATGACTATAACTGCTTAACATGAGTTTATATACTTTTCTCTTTTGGGACTAACTCGAAAATCAAGTAATTTTAATGTTTGCAGCGCGCTAATATTTGCATTCCGTGTGTCTCTGATTTTTTCAGACGGCAAATACCTGCATAGAAGGAATGAAAACTTCAATTTCACGCAACTAATCGAGGCATTTCTGCCACGCTAAGGAAGAACACCGTATGGACACTCGAGAGTTGCCAAATTTCCTTTGATAAAATGTTTATTTTTGAGGAAAATTATGAATATTCGTCCTTGAAATTTTCTAACACTGGATCAAATTACAAACAAAATTATCTGGGAAATTGGCAGGAAAATATTCAAAAAATTTCCTGAAAATTAGCAATTTGCCGGAGGAAATTTGGCAACGCCTGAAGGCTCATACGGCGTTTTTCCTCAGCACGGCAAATTTAGTCTCAAGACACAGGGTTGATTTATTTGCGGTTGCGCACCTACCGACAGCGGATGATCACAGGCGAAGAAGAATAATAAGAAGAAAAAGAAGAAGAAGAAGAAGAAGAAAAAGAAAGGAGCACAGAATCAGGGAACTGACCTTTCCCCGAGGAGGAGGGAGATGGGCCGCGGAATTTTTAATTTTCGAGCAGGGTCTTGCGCGTTGCAGACGGCGGACACGCAGGGGGAGTGGAGGGACTAAAACAAAATAAAGGAATTCGAGATATTTCTTTTTTACACTGACTGTCTATATCACTATATCACGAAGTCTGATCTCAAGTGTCCAAGCCAACTCAACTTCTGTATATGGAATGGTGGTCCCGGAGGATGGCGGGGGGTGGGGCGGGGTCCGGGGTTGGGGCTCCCCAGGTAACATGCAAGATTGCTAGATACCTTTCGGTGCTGTCAGAGGAAAAGACATGCCGTCTACACGTTGGTCATCGAATCTTGAGCTCGACTTGGATACCCGCCACCGTTGTCAAATTATACCTGTATCACCCGATTTCTTTCTACCAAAAGTGACTGACCTGTCTCATAAGTGAATCTTATTCGTGAAGATGCGAGGAGTCCATGACCACTTCTAGCTCGGTGAATGATCGTCCATCAGTGGCGTGGCGTGCTTTGCGATGTATCGATTGTTATGTCATTTAAACCTATGGAAAAGGATCGATAAACAGGGTGTTCGCTGCGAACACCTTAAAAATCGATTCTTTACCATAGGTTTAAATGGCATAAAAATCGATACATCGCAATTCACGCCACGCCACCGTCGTCCATGGCACTGTGAATATGCACAATTCTGACTGCATTGCCCATTCTGCAGCCTCTCATATTACGTCATCGAACAAGTTGGAAGTCTTTTGATGCTGTCATTGACGATCAAAGGATCAAAAGATCAAATCACTACTGGAATAACAAGATGAGTCAATCTCCAAAAGAACACTAGATCATTTACACAAACTGCACTTCAAGTAGTTAAATGTGTGTTGCACCAAACAGCGTATATCTTTGAGGGAAAATTGTGCTCATATGATTTTTCCCTCTGCATTGAGCTTTTCAGCTTTATGCTGATTTTTAACGCACGTTGGCTAAAAAAATTCCAACATACTGTATTAGATCATCTGTATGCGTTGCAGAATTTTACCTTATGGTTGCACTCTGTGCGGCGTCAAAAACGAAATTAAATGTGCTGCGTCCCTTGAAAAAGCAGGATTGTCTAAAAAAATTAAATGCCCATTATCGTTTCTTCCGTAGATGATGCAGCACGTGTAGTAATCACTGCAAAGATCGATGAGATCAAGATGTAAAAGGAGCGAACAGCATGATGTATGCACAGATACGATGCCTGGTCCAATATCCATACTTTAAGGTGGTTCTCCCTCATTATTTGATGTAGAGACTCGGTGCACCGTCTGGTCTTATCATTTTCCTCCTCACACTATTTTATTCAATCATTGAACTAAAATTAAGTTTCAAGAAAAAGAAGTTCATTCTTCAAAAGAAGCTATCAAGCTTCAAGTCATTTACCGACTAAGCACCGTCCTAGGTTTGGGAAAATTTTTGGCACAATTCACCGACTTCTGTAACAAATGAAGCTGACTCATTCTGAATTGTACCCGAGAAGAAAGTGAAGTCCGAGTTTCAATACCAATTAATGATTTTATGAAGCCCTCTGGCATTGAGTACTTCAGAGAGTTTAAAACATTTTAGTATAGCTAAAATACGTAAGTTTTAAGCTCAGCATTCACTTAAGCTGATTTTGCTGAATATAACTGATGCGATATCCCGTCATGGACTCAACAAAAAATTGAATGAGGCGAAGACCCAATGACACCACAGAAAACGACTGTGAAGTGTGAGCAAATCATTAATCGAAGGCCTCCAATCATCAGAATAATACTTTTTGAATTACTTTTAATTGATTTCATTCACTCATAATATTGTTGATGTCCATGTTAAACATTCTGTCTCATCATCCAGCAACCTGATGCAGATTCTCCCATTCTTGGGCAAAAATTAGTCGAAAAATTGTCTAAATCGAGACATTAGACCCAGTTATTAAACTATCAACAAATTCGAAAATTTTAAGATAGAAATTTGGGCATGATTGGAAGGTAAGCAACAAGGATGAGTCAAGTTTCTGCATCCTCAGACAAATTGGAGGCAATATCGTATCCTCCTGCCACCCTTTTGACCCTCATATAATTAATTGAAAATACTCAATTTCAGTAAAAAAAAAAAAAAATTGCTAATGAAGACAAACTCATCAAACCGAAAAATGTACTACGATGAGGAAACGATCAAATAAGCCATTAGCAGTTACACGAGTAGTTGCATTCTAATTTTGTTTGACCACCATTTTCTTCAAGGCAAATGAGTCAAATAGTTACAGTAACTCCTTACCAAAACCAAGCATATGCGAAGATAATCATTAGTCTTCGATGTTGATATTATTTTATTGACGCGTCCGTTTTTGGAGCATGTGGCATAATGTGGCAACAAGGGTCGATTCGAATCCTATCTTTAAGGAAACTTATAATTATACATGCATACTAATGCTATCTCTCGGTTTTATAATAATCATCATCGTACAATAATTTCCTCTCTCTCGTTCTTTTCCCTTTACCTTTGCCCAGATCTTGACGAGTTTTTATTGATCCCCTCCCACGGACCTCTTCGTTTCAATTTTCTCATTCTCATTTCTCCGTATATTCGGTTGAATCCTTTTCGCCCATCTGCAGCCCTTTGCTCACCACGCACTACAGGCAAAAATATGACTGTTTATGGCCGCTGTGATTGATAATGTCTTTAACAGAATCAAAATTTCTAACAGCCAAGCCTCAATCGTGAGAAACGGAAATTAAAAGTTGCAAAATGTGGAAGAGGAAATAGAGGCATACACAAGATAAAAATAGAATACAAATAATGGAAAGAGGTAGAGAGCAAATTAGAATTAGAACAAGAGAAGGAAAAGGAGATTAAATGCTTGGGAAAACTTAAAGATATGGAAATGGAGAAATGGACCGAGTTTAACAGAAAGGAACAGCGCAAATTAAGTCGAAATTGAGAAAAGGTTTCAAGTATTATTTCTCCATAAGGCTTAATGTAGAAAATAACCTTTAATCCCTATTAACGAAGACTAATTTTTTTTCTCGACTTTGAGTTTTTGGCAGGGGAATATGTAAGACTAGTGGACCTCAAAAACATCCTTAACTCAATTTTTCGAAAATGTGGGTTAAATCCTTTCTGATGAACTCGGTCCAAATATTAGTCTGTTCTCTAAATTGCTTCCTGACGTGCATCCCATACGAAACCAGAAGGTAGATAGTACAAATGATCACGTGGCGATCGTTTCTCATCTCGACAATCCATATTTTTAGCCGATTAAATCTCTCTCGATAAACTGTGCGACGAACTGAGAGCGGGATCATCGGCGAGGAATTTAATTATGCGTCAGCCACCAGAGTGAGAATCAATTGAGTGGAATCATTCTACTCATCATGCCCGGCTTTGTCAGTTTAGGTAGGCATTGGTCTGAAAAAACCCGTTTCCTGGAAAAAATAATTCACCGACGGGAAACCAGTAGCGTGAAGATTTGGAGTTTTTGTGGTGAATCTAAAATGTGTGGTTGATATTTCGTGCAGAATCCACGCAATATCCGTGCGTCATCTATCGATGAGGCGGGCAAAGTTCAATGTTCGTGGGTCTTGCTTTGATTCGAGATTTTAAAGGTGTTTTTGAACTTTTTGAATTCAAATGTTTTTGGATGCCACTTGTGGTTGTGGGCAATAAAATCTTCAAAACAGAAACTAAGGGCGCGGGTCTGAGAAAATTCAAAAGACCGTGAAAAAAGAGATGAAAAATAGGAAAAGAGTATAAAGGAGAATCAGAGAGCAAAAATTGTCGATCATAATTCGATCCTTACTCGTTCAATTCATTCCTTATCTGTTTATTCTTCATTCCTGATTGTTTCATTCATCTCTTCAACGGGGAGATCTTATAATGTCTTGATCCTCTAATGATCTTCTAATTGTTTGAAATTTAAAAAACGAGCCAACTTTTACACATTTTCTGCAAGTATAAAGTTTAAATAAATCCCCAGTGAAATGGAAATTTGTCTCAATGTTTTTTTTTTGGTCACTGAAAACGGCAGTAACTTTTGCTCATCTAAAGCGCGCACATGTTCTGTAAAAGATTGACACGAATCGTGCAACTCGCAAATTTCTAGTGTTTTTTCAAAGGAAAACACAATTTAGGTTTTTTACTTCGGACTTCTGAGAAAACTACAAAAAATATGCAGAAAAACTTGTAAAACTGACTTGTTTGTGATGAATCAACATGCATTGTTTCCCAGGAAATTGAACGGATAACTGTTAAACAGAGGACATTTACCTATCTCTTCCCCCCCCCCCCATTTTCTTCGAATCATTAAAAAAATTAAAATCTCGTTTTGTTGGTTGATTTTCTTCACGGAAAAATTACAATGTTAATCTCTGAGGCTCTGAAAAATAAATCTGTGCGTAGTCACACGGTGCCGTTCCCATGGTATATCAGCATGAGAGGTGGTATCTATGTTGGTTTAACCTAATAACTATACATTTTAAAACCGAACCGTACGGTTGGCGTCAATTTACTACTCGCTTCCGAGCCAACTGTAATTGGTTGTTTTTTATGTCTATCTGTAAAGCTATCGACGGATTTTAGGAAATTCTGAATGATATCACATAGTAGATACTCACTAACATAGAGCCACATACTACATGGGCCTGTGCATTACTCGGAGGACCATTTCATCTCTTTCATTTTCGAGATGTCTCTATTAAAATCAATCCTGCACAAGGAACAGGTGCGTACATTTAAAATTTATTTTGATAGATTACAAAGTAAAAAAAATTACATATTAGTTTTTTGGATGCTCTTATTTTAGTTTTCCACGCAGGTTACATGCTTGATCTCCTTCCAAAATTATTTCGATCTTATCTGTAAAAACTTCCGAGATTTGAAGCAAACCTGTAAACATGTTCCGTCACCCCTGATACCTCTTATGAGATGTGCTTAATTGAAGACAATGCCACGAGAATATGTCTGAACATGGGAAAAATAATCAGTTGTTGGGGGTTTTTTTTCATCCTCCTCGACAAACGATCGTTACCGATAAAATCTTTTTAGAAACTCAATTCAGAGAAATCGTTGATCACAACCACCGCCTTGTTTGTTCCAAATGGAGGTTTATGCATACAAATGGTATATTATGAAAGCGCTGCAAATGTCAACGCAGTGTCGAGCTCAAAATCCTCCCAATTTCATCGGATTCCTACATGAACGGACCACGTGTCCGAGGAAAACACAGAAAAAATCCGTGCGCTCGATGTGAAACATTGTTATTCTCGGCGACGGTTTTTTCTTCATTATTTTCGTCAACTTTCGTCCGGGTACGCAGGTTCCATCATATCGAGGAGGTTTTTTCCCTTCTCCCGCCGTCGACCACACCTTTTTAACCACCTCAAGTACTGAATTTATTTTTCTCTCGATCTGAGTATTCCCGTGGCTAATTGATGCTCAAAGCGTGTATTTTTTATTCATTCTCTCTATGCCCATTGCCGAGATGAACCGGTGAAGTTTGCATTTTAATTGGGCAATAAATATATCACGGCGCGAGTTTGTCGGCCGCCGTTCGTATCACCGATCGGATCAAATAATTAGCATCCGACCATCGCGAACGTCATAATTCAGAGCTCTAACTTGAGCGGGATCCCCTAAAAAAGGGGTAAGAAGGAGAAGGAAGAAGAAGGAGAAGAATAAGAAGGAGGCAAACGTCTCGTCAGACGAATAAAAATGAGCATTATTAAAAATATGGCGTGAGGCCGGCAGCGCCTTGTCTGGCTTCGTGTCTACATCTGCGTGCGCAAGCTTCGAATATCATAAAAAGGGGGAAAAAGTTAACTTTATCACATCGTATTTTAGCATGGCGAGTATCCTCTTCCATTGATTGCCCATTTATAATGGGGCGCCGAGGCGTCTCGAACTTCGAATGCTTTGTATCGATCGTGTGAAAAATTAGTCACGATTATGTAATTGAATCGTTGATTGTGTGTTTTTTGCGATGTAAAATCATTCGGCGGTGCGTTTGCAGAAATGTATTATTGAATCTCTTGCCGTAAGAATTTCATCGATTCGTGGCGCCAAATGATGGATTCTCTGCTTTGAGGTTTTAAATCACGTAATTCATGAACTTATTCGAGATTTATGTCCAAATATGGATTTAATTTATTTATTTTTGTTTATGAGACTTTATACGAGATTTTATTATTCATATGAGATTTTAATTTACCGCTGATTCATTGGCTCATTTGAGATTTGAATCCAAATATGGATGTAACTTATATCCTTCCTCTCCTCTTCACCCGGGCTTTTATTTTCGCGATATTTATGGCGCAAAAAATTCGCAATATTTATTCTTATGGCAACGAGTAAGTTTAAGGACCCTGTTCGAATTCATATCAAAAATAGTGAGCGGTCAATCGACAAGTGGTTGAAACGCATGATCAAATCCTGCGAGTGCGAAACAGTGGATGCCTAAGTATTCAATAAAATAGACAAAACAGGGTCTAAATTATGACGCACATTCACAAAAAGTGTATACTACGAAATGGGTGTGGGTGGAGGAAGATTTGCCTCCCTTAAGCCTTTATTCTTACGCCTATGTTACTTATGTGCTTAAAATTTGGGCGGGGAGTATCAAATTTCCAGTTGCATAGTTATGCTCTTCAGCTTGAGCTGATATTTGAGGGTCTTGGAGGACAAGGTGCGTAAGTGCAGTTTTTGCTATTTCAAGAAATAATCGTGCAAAGTTTCAAAATTTCATGGAGCCTTATGGCAGAAAGGAAGTTAAAACCCACTTTTTGATGCTTCAAAGTCGGATTTTACTTGTGGATTTTTCACAGAATATATTTTCAAACTAGCTTTAGTTAAGTTCATGAATATCACAATTTTTGCGAAAACTGCACTTAGGTGCCTTTTCCTCCAAGCCTCTCATTTGGCCTTTAAATGGAAAAATGAAGTGAGAGTTCGAGTAAGTAAAACATTTCCTCTCCGCCGTTATGATTTTTCCGTTGTGCTGCAATCAAGTACGAATTACAGCCCGTGCCCATATCTCCCTCCGGTGTATTAAAACAATGGGATGCAATTGCGAGAAGCGAAAAATTCACGCGTTTCGAACAGTAAATCTCATTTTTATTTTATTCCACATCAAATTCCAACGGCGGCCATAAATTTCACCGCTTCTCCTTGTCCGCAATACGCACAGAACGCGTCTCCGTGTCGAAAAAAACTCGAGGCTTTGAAAAACACGGCATGAAGTTGTCGGGCAGAAAAAAATACTCGCGAAAAACGGGAGTGGGAGCCAGTAGCGTGGCGTGAATTGCGATATATCGATTGTTCTGCCATTTAAACCTACGATAAAGAATCGATTATTAAGGCGTTCGCTGCGAACACCCTGTTTATCGATCCTTTTCCATAGGTTTAAATGGCATAACAATCGATACATCGCAAAGCCCGCCACGCCACTGCTGGGAGCAGAAACAAACGAACCGGGAAGATGTGATAAAGAGTGACCAGTTGGTCCGTCGTTGGGACGGACAGATGAGGGCCAGTGGCAAGGCGTGAATGATCGATTATCGATATCTCCCTATTTAAGCTGTGGTAAAGAATCGATTACAACGAACATCCTAACAATTGATTCTTTTCTATGGGTTCAAACGGAAGATCGATCGATATATTGCAAAGCACGCGACGCCACTGATGAGGGCATCCAGTTAGCGGAGGAGAGGCAGGCCCTCGGTGGAATCCGGCGCAAAATGCAAGACCATACAATGGAACCAGTTTTATTCATCATATCCTCCACGTATTCCCAACATTTCTTCTTCTTTAGTTCTCCTATCACCATAACGTGTAAATATAATAATGACGTTGTAGCGAACGAGAGGCGATGCGGTCCATGACCCCCACTCCTGCCCGGCAGGCAGGGGGGATGCCGAGCTTGGACCCCCGGAGAGGGGGGATGTTCCAGCTCCGGCTCTGAATACATTCAGGCCCCTCAGCGCACAAGTTACATGCAAGCGCTCAATGGTCTTGCTTTTACACGTCTTGTATTGCTTTTCGCTCTAAGTTGCCAATTTTATAATTCTCCTCCAAGATGGATAACTCCAAAGTTACATCCAGTCGGTTAGTTGCTCATGCCATCGAACTGTAGCATAGCCTCTAAAATATATTAGCCATGTATGATAAGATTCATCCAATCTACGAGTCTCAATTCTCAAAATTAATATTAATATGTATCGTTGCTGGCGAATCGTCTAGGAAAAGGGCAAACGCATTTTTAACTCGCTTCTTCAGAGACAATACATTCCGTATCGAATCAGTATCAATCTGCACAAATATTTCAATTTGCATCCCTTCATGAAAAAAAGTGCTAGGGGTTTTATCCCCTGAAATTGTGATACTACCCCAATTTCTTAGATGATATGGATATTTCCAATCAATTGTGGTAGTACTGCAACTCCAGTTGGCGCAGCACTACAACACTTGGATTAGTAACCTAATTTACTGGGGTGCTTACACAATTAATTAGAAATGTCCATATCATACAACATCTCTCAGCGTAGAGTCACGGCATAGACCGGAATTTTCAAATGGCAATACCTTCAAGAGTGTTGAACATTGACTACGGTTATTTGGATGAGTATTATCGTCATTTTCGGCTGTTCCACTCTAACCTTTGCAGATTCACGTCATGATCATCTCATCAATTCGGTTTTAATAAAAATTTCCCAAACTGTTGTACGGGCCAATCCATGAGAAGGAACCCAAAAAATACTTCTCAAACATCTGTGCTGTGCGGTATCTGTGTTGATTCATTCCGGCACCAACTGAATTATCTTACCAAATCAGGATATTTTTCTTTATGAGACGCGGTAATTCATCTCGATACCACCTAGCAACATCGCGGGATCAATTTTTCTTTGCATCGCGTCCATGTGTCTGGTGCAAGAGGATCTGCCGTCTTTGAATTTGATGTCCATGTTGTTTGCCTTGTGTGCTCTCGTTGACATGTCACTATTGCATTGACTCTTCTTGTTGACTTGAAATGTTTCTTTGATTTATTCAGCTATCTTCGCAGTATTCAGGTCGAATCAGATATTGTTGTAATGCTCTAAACATGATCTTGCGGGTAGCGAAGAAATAGAGAAGAAGAATGAATAAAGGGTGCCTATGCACTGTCAACTGACATGTAGATGCAAAGAATAGAGGAAACAAATGAGGCCATTGAAATAATTGATATGCGTGATTAAGTGAATCCATTGGTTTGATAACAACTCTTGTCTGAAGAGGGAAAAGTGCTAATTTTGTTAAAAATCAATCATATTTCAGAAATTCTTTCGTTTAAACATTTAAATACATTTATACAGAAAGAGACGTGTGTATTCACTCGATGGATGTTAAATAAGTTTTTTTTATAAAATCTACTCCAGTAAAAGTTACTTAAAATTAATCCTCGTGCATGCTGGGATAAGAGGATCTCTTCCGCACGTATTATCAGCCAAATAGTTCCAAACTTCCAAAGTATTTTTTTTTTTTTTAAATCAAAATATTGTTGTTAGGTACTTGATACGTTTACATTGAAAGTAACACCAGGGGCGTTCAGGGCCGGATTAAGGGGGTGGCCACATGGGCCGCGGCCCATGGCGGCAAAATTAGGGGGCGGCAAATTTTGCAATTTTTTTAAACGCAGGTACAAAAAAATCGGATTCAGAAAAAAATTACCAACAAGAAAAGGTGATAAAATCTCTCATTTCCTGAGAGTTCATTGATTTCTAATTTTGTCGTATTTTGGTGATACAAAAGACTGCGATCCTTTAATTAGTTGAGTTAAGAGAGAAACCAAACACGTAATTTGGCCCGGAGCGGCGCGGCGCAAAGAGAAATGATGACGAGGACTTGAGATGAAAAGGAGAAGCCCTCGACGCGGCGGTCGGCATGTAACACATATTAGCGCCTACGAGACTGCACGAATACTTCACGCATTGCATCAAACACTGTACGGTCAACAGCGGTCGGCGCGGCGTGAAACGCAGAGTGCCTACAAGACTACATGAATACTTCACGCATTGCGCCAAACACAGTGTGGTCAGCGCGGCACCGCGCGGCGGCGGAAGTTAATTTTATTAAACCACATTTATGTTTGTTCTTTCTTAATTTTTTAGTTCTTTCCTTACAAATGAAAGGCCTTGTCCACACAGAGATAGGTTTACGGAACTGAACTTTTGCGCGAAGTTCCGTGAACTTTTGCTAGTAGTGTTGACAGGGCTTACGCACGCTTAAATTACACACCTCCTGTTCAGCATTGCATTTTCATGAAATTTTTCTGTTTAAGGCCTCCTAAGGATGCTTTTCTTCACGGAAGCACACGAAAGCACATAGAAGCTGCGCAAGAAAAGATGTCATTTATTCTTAGCGGTCGGTCTAGCAGCACATTTTGCCTTCATTTTGTGAAGTATACAACGCGGGCTCTTTCGAGGCGGAATACTGGTATCCAGGCGCTAGTTCTGGATGCATATGCACGTGCATAGAGTCCTATGCATGATATGGCGAGGGAAAATACCACTTGAAATATATAGCTTTGGCACGCCTCGTAAAGTATACTGAAATTAATTCTGTCATCCTTGTGCCTTTATTTGTGGGTTTATATCTTACCAATTTGATCAAGAACACTGCGTTGTAAGTACACATCTCCTAAGCATTGTATCTCTGTGAAAAAAATTGACTAATTCCCTTCCCCATCCTTAAAAAATTCATGAATCAAACCAGGAACGAAGTTCATCGACAAAATGCACGAATTCATCCATTAGGAGGATTAGGATTTACATTGAAAGGGCGTTTAAGAAAAGGAAAATAAGAAATTCGAATGATATTTTTCGTCACACCGTCATCTCTAGAAAGAACGCCATATGAGCATTCAAATGCTGTCAAATTTTTCCCTAATTAAAGGTTTAATTTTGAGAACAAGCATGAATATATCTTACTGTCAAATCCATTTACGCTGGGCTAAACTGCAATTATTTTTTTTCTCATGCACTGAAAAAAAAAAAAAAAAAACACATTGGATCTAGAGTTCAGACTCTTGAAAACATCGACAAGAAAAAATACTCTTGATTCAATCGGATTGTTGCTTGACTTAAAAAAAAAAAAATCCGCTTAAATTAAGAGGCTTAGTTCTTGATTTAAGATAGATTCTGATTGAATGAAGAGTACCTTATCTTGTCGATGTTTTTAAGAGTCTGGACTCTAGATCCAATGTGTTTTTTTTTTTCCAGTGTGTTTTATTTTAAAAATAAAGTATACCTTTTCTAGAGAATCATTATGTTCATGAAAAAAGACATCTAAAGCAAGATTTGAATGTTCATACGACGTTCTTCTCAGCCCCGCAGAATATCCTTTGAGCTCCTCAACATCGCAACGGTGCAAGAAGAGCGGATCCTGTTCAGAAACGGGGGCTCGATTGACTCGGCGCAGATGATCGCTATCGACGTGTAACAACTTCCACGAAAAGGATACAAGGCTACAATGATGCATGAAGCCGGGTGCGGATATGCCGATCGCCGATCAACCATCACCGATCACCGATCACCGCTGCGCGCGTCGCGCCAACGTGATCCAAGAGGCGGCATCGCGACATTCAGTCACCGCACTCGGCCGATTAAAACGTCAAAATTTCTAATTTATAACTCGTGACAGATGAAGTCGCGCCGGCCGCCGCATTCCGATTTCCGCCGCGCCGCGCTGTCTCCCGCCGTCCGCGCCAATTGCCCATCCGATACCATCAATTTTATGAATGGGGCACCCAGCATACTTTCTTCGTTCCCAAACTAGTCAATTGCGGTTTTATCGATCAATTAGGCTTATGACTGGGTTTGACTTTTTGACACCCCCGTGATGGTTCGACATTGCCCAGCAAGGAGGGCCCGGGAAGCCTACCTTGGAAAATTGTCTTCGCAGCATGTATCACCTGTTTTTCGAAATTTACTGCCAAAATTTTTCGAGGAATCTCGGCTAGATTGTTCTTTTCCAAGAGACTTTGATAGAAAAACACACTAACATACTTGCACATAAGATAAATACACAAAATTATCCGGAATATTTTAGCAAAAACAAACACAATAAAACAGGTAACCAAGGCTAGAAAATAAAGTAAATGTTCTGGAAGTTTGACCAGAAAACAAATATGCAATGAAATCAAGAAAAATCAAAACCCCTCAGATCCCTATTTGTGATAACATTTAAAAATGCTATTAATTTTAATTTTTTTTCCTGGCCGGGAGGGGGGTTGAAATCACCCCGGAACGTCCTTGTCTGTTTTATAGCCTTGGTTTCCCACTTTATTTCATATGTTTTTATGCATGCACATACACGATAATCACTTAAAGTTTGAAAAGTCACTGGGAATGTTCCCGAAAGTGCCCCCACGACCTTTCCAGTGGCGACGCGTTAATGATCGATTATCGATATTTTCCCATTTGAAGTTGTGTTACAGAATCGATTATTATGGTGTTCGTTGCGAATACCCTCTTTATCGATCCTCTTCCATAGGTTCAAATGGCAGATTAATCGATATATTGCAAAGCACGTCACACCGCTGAAACCTTCTCTTTCTCGCTCACGGTTCCCGGAAAACTTTGATGCTTAGACACCATGCCCTGAGAGAGCTGTAAAAGCCCAAACCAGGCGGACCAATCAGAGCGCGGCACAGTCGCTCCTTAATAATGGCCATAGGATCGAAATACTCTCCCTGTATTTTAGATATGTTCTGGGGGCTCCAACTTCCTTCAAGGTTACTCGGACCGGCTCTCGATTTCCAAGGTGGCGGATCGTACCTGAGCGTTGATGAGGTTTCCTCGGACGAGTTGCGTCGTTTCGTCCGCGACGTCGACTTCCAAGAACTCTCCTTCGGGACGACGGAGCCGACAAAGTCGTAGACGTCATCGGTGGTCATTCTCGATGATTTATGGGCATCGGGAAGAGGATGGAAAAGTGTATTATCAAGTCCAAGGCCCAAAAGCCGACCGGGGATTTAAAATTCAAACCCCTGAGCGTTCATTGAAGGGCCTAAAACAAATCATTAATATCGCCTCTCGAGACGTTTAATTTTCCCGCTCGGGCAATCAAAATCCGCTTTCGCGCTCGTCAACTTCGATCCTTGATTCTTAATTACTTTTCGGTGATTTCCGACGGAATTGCGGTAATGATCCTCCCAGGCTCGTATTAACCGGGGGGTTATTTAATGGTGGCCTCACGTAATATCCATCTCAGCCTTGGGTGAGCTTAATTCAAAAGAACAGATTCATTCAATTTTAGGTGGGGAGTTCTTAGATTCAGGTGAGGAGAGAATCAAATGCAAACTTTTGTCAGCGTAAATAAAGGATCTTCTCTTGAGAAGAATCGCTTGAGGGTCATAATGAGCGCATAGAGAAAATCTGAAATTTATTCCTACCTCACAATCTGCGTAGAAAATTTGCGCATCTTGGAGCTTCCCGCCTTAAAAAGTATACAGCTAGAGGATATACTATGATACAGATAAGTCACCGCAGTTCCACAACTCCACGTTATGGTAATAATGGCCGCCATCACGTTACGTATGTCCTCAATTAAATTCCATTGTATGTCTTTCAAATCTACCATTTTTAAAAGGGCAGAGGTCCAATTTTATCGAAATCATTTTTATTGCATTTTCGGACTCCTTTCGTGTGCGTACATCTTTTGTGTAAAAATGGCGGATCAAGTGCAAAGCACAGAGCTAGAGAAAATAGTAATAATGTGAAAATAATGTGAAACTTTGCGCAGGGACGGTCCGGTGTAGGGTGCTTATTTTCTCTTCAGGAACTTTCAAAAAACATGTTTTTTTTTACTTTTGCCCATTTAAAAACAGTGGCCTGAGTTGAAATTTCTAATACGTCCATCGTATCTTGTCCAATTTTTGATGGGTAAATAACTCTGTCCAATGCTCCACAGCTGCTTTGGAGTGGCAAATTATATATCTTATAATGCACATATGACTTGGAGGGGATCCTGGTGCAAGATGAGCTAGGTTCTCTCTCCTTCGCAGCGTTTCTCGGACAGCCAAGTTCATGTAAGTCTCCATGAAAACCTATTAGAGTACGAGCCCTCTACAAAATACGAACGTATCGATAACCTGACCGGCGAGGGGAAGGTTAATAAACTTTCGACAAGTAATAATTGTGCTCGACGAGGAAAATAATAGCTATGAGAGTCACATAGCGCCGCCAAGAGAGAGCGTGACTGGTGCGAAATTACCTCTGGATTTTCTGCACCTTGCGCGCGTCAGCTCTTTATCTATCGGAGCTTAGCGCAGAAAACACGCGTACTAATCTGTCGGAAACCCTCGGCTTGCCGCGAACTTTGTGCGAGAAAAATGATTAATGTTGACGCCGACTCAAATGAGAATGTAAGTGCAAGTGCTTGAGAATAGATAAAGACAGGAGGGGAGGAAGTGCCAGGGAAAGAGATCCTGACAGTTAAAAGAATTATGATAGGAGTTCCAGTTCCTACCGCCTACCTCTTCTCCCGTGATTTCACCCCTTTATCAACACTCCTCAATGTCAATGATGGGTTGCGTACCGTTCCGGCTAAACTTTTAACATCCTTTCACCATTAGATCGACCGGAAGACATTGAATATAATTTTTAACGAAAGACAAATAAGGAATTGCTTGAAAAAGTTTAAAAATTTAAATCACCATTACGTTAAGCGCCGTCACACTCATTTTAGCCCCAAAAGATAGAAAATATCATAGAATATTGAGCTGCGGAATGATCCCCAGTCGTTATTGCGCTTCAATTTGCAGCATTATTTTATGTTTGAATAAAGGGGTTTGCGAAATGGGCCGTTGATGCCGGTTTTTGTTCTGACGATTCCTGCCAGTTTTCTTTTTATCCATTTGAATATGTAGATTCATCTTGACAGCGAAAGTGCGGACCCAATCCTTTCGCCGAAATTTTTGTAACCTCGCTGTACTACGACAATCAAGTTCTTGCATGTTCCAGGAATTTGCGATTTAAGTACTGTTTTTTATGTAAAATTTTGCAAGAAACACGATGATGCCACTGGTTTTGTCTGAAAAAAATTCTAAAACTCAAAAAACTTTCAAAGTTGAGGCCGTAATTGAGGGGACACCCCCCGCTACCCTGAGAGTCCACCCCTATATCAATTCAATCTCTCCATGCAAAGATAGGGAGAAAATACATCTGCAGGTTGCCATTTTTTCAGGTTTGGCGTCCCCAAATAAAGTGACAACCTTCCTAATGTATTTGCTCCCTTTTTTTGCATGGAGTATGACCGGACATGGAGGTGGACTCTCAGGATAGTGTGGAGAGCTTTTTTTGAGCCTTGGAGTTCGTTTCAGAGAAAAGCAGTGGCACCATCGTGTTTCTCGTGAAATGTTACGTATTAACCAGTACTTAAATCGAAAATTCCTGACACATGCAAGAGCTCCATCGGGCGTACTGATCGTTTAATCAAAAAAGTGTCTTTTTTTCGATTTGTGAAAATCGAAGTATCAACTTTCTCTCTCGAACAAACAGACCTTTTTTACCCTCCAAGGACAGCGAGCCAGTTCAGATGTATCTGGAAATGTCAAAAGAGTAGCTGTTTGGCCAGCCTTACTGCGGTTTTATTTTATTTTAGGGCGAACCTTCCCACCTGGACTTCGTCAAAATTTCCTGTAAAAAAAGACAGAAATACAAAAAAAAATAACAAGAAGAGGAGAAAAACATGCACTCAAGTTTTGAGGTTCCAACCCCTCGAGCCCGTTGCTAACTACACGACGGCCATTAGCTGTGTGCCGTTGAGGTGGGCTTACCTCAGCGAGTGGTTGCTTAGACACCCACACAAATGACGTCATTGCGACGGAGCGCATGGGTGAAATGATAAATGATGGTAGACCTCAAAGCGACGCCATGCGACGAGTTTTCCTCTTCCTCCGGTTCGTGTTAATGAAACCGTAGCCGGTGTTTTAATCACCGTTTCGCGGAGTCTCCCTCCCCTTCCATCGTGCGCAAGAAAACCCGCCTATCTACACGGGGTTTCTATGGGAGATATGCGGTTCTTGCTCAATGGGGCAGCCTTCATCGCTGCTATTCAGCAACCCCGGCGCTAGCCCCATCTGCATTCGTTGTTTTAATCTGCATTTCTGCTCCTCTCCCCCGTTCCTGACACATGCGACTTTAATTCTTTCTTTTTCCCTCCAACCACCCTCATCCCCCGGCTCGCAAAACAATTCCGAGCTTTTTCTGCGACCGCGGCCAGTTTTAAGCGTTGTGGTTTTTTTTTTTTTTGGACCCCTTGCTGGCTTCTGAACGCATTGTCGTGTATTCTTTGAGTGGAAACAGTGACAGAGCTTTCAAATTAGGAATTATTTCCGGGTTTGTTTTCGAAAAGTTATTCGAATTTTTCGCGAGGGTTGCAGAAATATCGATAAAAACAATATATTTCCTTTCAGAGTTTTGGTTGTACTGAAATAAAAATGAAAAATATACAACTAAATTGCGGAGGTCAACCAGGAAGTGCGGCATTATTATGCTCATGAAGGGCTTGAAGAATCCAATTTCTCAAGAATTGCTAAAAAGGCCTTCTCATTTCCTTCGTCCTCATTCTTACATTCATTATTGATGAAAGTAAAAAGAAAGAAAACATTAATTTAATAGGTTTCAGATCCTCTTCCCATCATTCGGATCTTATGTGGGGTCCTGATTTAAATCGACGTGGATATCTATACCACAAACACGTGACCATTGGCTTGGTTCATGGTTACATAATTGTTTAGGAGTTTATGTCCATAACTGTACCCAAAATTCAGAGGAAACTAGGCTTTTCCGACAGGGAGCACTTACACAAAAAACTTTATGGAAGAAAAAAGTATTATTTCGACCTGTAAAACTTTCATCTGCAGTCTAGCTGCTCTCTTGAGACACCCTGTATATTGAGCAAACTGTTCAGTCTAGCTCCTCCCCTGGGACACCCTGTATCTGAAGCAAAGTGTACGGTCTAGCTACTCTCCTGGGACGCCCTGTATATTGAGTAAAATGTAAGTTTTAATATTATTGGCATAACTACTCCAAAATAATGCAACGATGCCCTTTTGAATAGAACCAGAATAAATTCGCCGTCATTTCGAGCTGAAAGCAAGTCGTATCTGCGCCAACTAGTTTTAATATTGAGTTTGAGTTCATTGATCGGCCACAATCACTAAATCTTGCTACCGCGGGAATGTGCGGACATCCAAGATACCAATCGATGATGTTATGACTGGAGTACTTTTCATCTCCTCCGAAGGAGCTCTAGCTCCCTTATCAGGTGCCACGTGCCATTTTGCGGTCAAGGCTGCCGCAACTAGGTTGCCGAATCCACACAGCTAAAACAAAAGAAAACTCATCATTAGATCTTGCATTTCCTAAAAAAAATACTATCACCGTCCCTAGTAAAAATTGAAACTTCATGCGGATTCCTTGAATCGGCCGGAAAACCAGTACTTAAGAACTTTAATTTTTCCATTTTCTCACGGTATACTTCCATCGGTCATTTATCACTCCATTTTCGACAGCGCGCCGAAATGATGAAATCATGCCGGCCATGAAAATGCAACAACAAGTCAGTGCTCGGGAGACCCTGATATCAAGTGGTGACAGCCGCGTGCGTGTTTTTTTGTGCTTAGGTTTTCGCGCCAAAGATCCTGTGATCCTTAAACCAAGTTCTAATTTTGTCGTAAAGAGTGCCTATTCTCAAAAACCGGGAGCAATTTGGAGCTGGAGGCAGACTACCTTACGAGTTCAAAGTTCTAAGGTAGGGCTCCTATTCTATCATACTTTTGCCGCGCAAGACAATGGAAGTTCTGGGCTGTAAGGATTCATCCTTAAGTCACTAATTTCGAGCCTTATGGGCACACGATCCATCCGCGAGGCGCCATGCTCACAGATAAGATAGAGAGAATCAAAAAATGAACCAGGAAAATGAGGCTGAATGATAATAGGGGGTCGCAGCATTGTTTTATCATTTCAGCACAATTTCCTCGTTCCGTTTAGATTTTTTTACTTTATCCTTGTGTACGGCGCCTGCTGGTGCAATGAGCTCATTGTGAGGTGGCCCATTGATGAAAACTGTCACCGTTTCATTGATATGTCATGTCAAAGTCGCTTTATCAATTTAGCCAGTTTTCCTTATTTACATTTCGAATTGCTATAGTTCCTGTGTAAAACCCACACTATCACCGGTGGTATATGAGGAGTACAGATAATCATCCCTAACTGCTTAGGTCTGCTTTATCAATTTTGTCACTTTTTCCTTGTTGATTTAAATCTATTCTTTTTGGCCAATTTCGTGTAAGCCATCTTATCGTTTAAGCCTCGGTTCATTCCATCCATGTATTCATTCGCAGGAGAGCACTAGTCCTGTTGAGTGAGGCATGAGTGAAGGTGTGGCCTGGTTCCGCTTCAGTCTTTAACTTAGTGTTTGATCCCCACCAGCTTCTGCACTCATGGCGTTCGTGGGCATGGGTTACGTTTACATATATTTTAGCGGCCGGCTTTCGCAAAAAAGGGATTCCTTTCTGCCTTGAGAACTTTTAAATCATTTTTAAGGTTTTTTGTCTACTTAAATCATTTTTGGAATTTTCTGACTTGCTTATTTACTTCTCCTTCATTAAAGTGATAGTTTACTTCATTTCACCGGGTTGACTTGGCTGAGAGCGAATAAAATCTTAAGCAAAATATATACATACATATTTTTAAAATATTAAATTAAGGCTTTAAAAATAACTGATCGATTTATTCAAAAAAACTATTGGGACTTAGCTGTATATAAATTAGTTTGCCTCAAGTTTACTTTATTTAAATAAAATAAACGCTTTTGTGTTTTATTTACAGTTTCATACAGTTTCAGATTATTAATTTTAAAAAAACTTAAATTATATTAATTTAATTTATATTTTCAACGGTATTACAATTATTATAAATATCACATTTTACTTCAGGAAAGTGGCAGGAACTAGAGTCCTTTCTATCGCACATATTTTTTATTAGTTTTTTAATGCAAATAGCACTTATTTGATTCCGAAGTATGAATTCAGTCAAACTTAACTGAAAACAATTAATTTTTACAGACAGCAATTTAGGTAATTTTTTTCCTTTCCCTTTTTTGGCTCTCCTTTCTTACTTACTTAGTTCCCTCTCAAACTTTATTTTTGACTAGAAGGGTTTCTGAATTTTTCCAGCGGTTCCGTTTGATATCATTTTGACTATTCTGCCACTTTCATGATATGAAATTGCATTTATAAAAAAAACTTAGTTCACTCCTCTTCTCTTTTTCTCCAAGAAATCGTATTTAGCTCTCATTTAACTTTTATTTTTTTTTAAACTTTTTTTACCAATTTTTAAGACCGGTACCCAATATACTATATACAAATCGTTTGGAAATGCATGAAAACAGAAACTTTCGAAACGTCACCGACTCAAATGTGTAAAAACCATTCATTAGGTATCATATTTAAATCGTTCTAAAAAAACATGCGCTTTTCATGCTTAATTTTCTTTTTCTATGCAATGTTGTGTAGTTAACATTTGAACCTTTAGCATACTATTTGAGAAAAATTAAATTTTCGTTAAGCCACGTCACCGCGTGTTATGGAACTCATATAAAGCCCTTCTTAAAATTTATTGAAACTTCTAGGAATGAAATGAGAAAAGAGAAAAGGCAACTTTTAGCTCTTATCAAATGATTCTGCTCAGTAACGTAACTACCTTTCTGTTCAAAAAAATTGCATTACATCTTTTGACAAGTCAAATTTTAAGCTCTGTGCGGTCTCTTGCTTCCAGACTATTCAGATTATTTGTATCGATTTTCAACTAGTGTGTATTATTAAATTACGTAGGGATACTTAAAGGGTAAATCATCAACGTCTATCGACATTGTTGGTGGAGGGGCAGAGGGGTGTATAAGATCTGCGACACAAAATTTATGATCGTGATACCAAGAAAATCAGCGAAATTTCTTCTTTATCTGTCTGTTCAGTCAAATTTTCTTATGTGCCGTTAAGCAATGATCCGGTTCCCCACAAAAAAGGTCCAAACGGGTTAAACGGTTCAAATTCTGTCCTCTGATTGATGCATGTCTATTCAATAAATTAGTAGTTTTTAATGTCACGTGACTAGCGAATAAAAGGGTAATATTTAGCCTCTATGTGTAGAGAGATAAAAAGTAATTGAATGATCTCAGCGATCGTGAGATAAGAGGCCGTTCAACTACTTAAGCTGTCCCAAATAAGAGGAAAATGTGCTTTTGTTACGATAGCTGAAAGATAATACTTTGAAAAAGAAATGAAAAACTTATAACTGTCATATGATACGTGAAAGAGTATGTTAAATTCATTAAAAATACTTATTTCGTTCATTTCTTTTAATAAGCATATATCTGATGTTTAAACTTTGCTTCCTCCCCTTAAAAAGTCCTAAAATCTGGTGGAGCCCGCGTAACATGTTTCCATACATAAGCTACGTCACGATCAATTTATCACAAAGTGTGATCGGTGTTAGCTCATTTTGTTGCTGAAGAATTGATGCGCAGAATCCTGCAAACCGCAACTTGCTGCGCTTTTTTTTCTGGATCATAGAAATACGTTGGACCGATGTAAAACTTTTGGGACAGCTAGCGTAATACAGCGTATGTATTTCGTTGGCCACTTAGGCAAGGGAAGAAGTCTGTGACTGGCAATGTTCCATAGGAGAAGTGGGGGTAGGGGGTCAGACCTAGACTTGCGTCAACCAACCGCTTGAAATTAAGATGCATTCTTTCCTGAAATAATTTTTTTCGTAATTTTTCAGGTTTCTGACATTTTTTGGGGGGAAATATTGCGAGTAGATCAAGCTAAACTCACGTAGATTAAAGGGGGACGTATCAAGCTAAAGTTACGTGGTTTAAAAGAAGATAGGGCGGGAGTTGGCCTACTTGTGTCCCGCAGGAGAGAAAGAGGTCAAAAATTAGCCCAAATAGCTTACGTAATCAGAGGCGGATCCATTAATGGCAACACCGGATTTCCTCCATGTAAACCTATGTTCAAATATCGATTCTTATCGGAGCACCTGGCCCCTCAAAGAATCGATACATTTCCATAGGTTTAAATGGGGGCAAAAACAATGTTGCCAATTTGCTGGATCCGCCAATGTACGTAATATTTGAACGGGCCCAAATGACCACCGGATCGGAAATATCCCCGCAAGCTCTCAGCAAACAAAGTTCTACCCTCAGTGCATACAGGGTCATTTCTCATTGCCGATGATGGCGTGAAACGGGTGCGGAAATCGGCGGATCAAAACAGTGGGGCTTGTTCGAATGAAGGATCACGAAAAGAGTGACTGAGCGGAGGGCGAGGGAATCAAAGCATGCGTCCCGAACGAAGGAAAAGTTTCCGTCTTAAATCTCCTGGCTCTTTGAAACTGTGACCGATAAGAGCATTTCGCAGTGTATGAATGGCGTCTGTTGACTCTCCCAGCCACGGCTTCCCATTTAGACCTGGGCGCTAAGCTGACTTATTAAAATAAATTTGACTTTTACCACATTTTTTAAAGACTTATGCGTCACCGGCCCGGCGGATTATAACGCCGTACATAAATACGCTTAAACGGATTTCGAACTCCTTAGGCGTGAGCACTATCGCGCTCGGAGCCTCAGTGCCACGCTGAGGGAAAAACGACGTATGAGTATTCAAACATTGCCAAATGGACCGAGTTTAACAGAAAGGAACCAAGCCACATCAGCTATTGCCAAGTTTAACTGGGCAATTCACTTTTTTACGAGAGAACGTTTGTTCGGATTTCTTTGAAAATTTTAAGGAATTTGCTTCGTACCATGGAACATTTTCACTGAAATTTACACAAAAATCCGCAAAACCGTTTTCATGTAAAAAATTAAATTGCCCAATTAAATTTGGCAATAGCTGATGTGGCTTGGTTCCTTTCTGTTTAACGCGGTCCAAATTTCCTCTGATAAAATACAGCATTTCCGAAAAACTTGTGAATTTTACTCTCTGAAATTTCTAGCGAATTTTATTCACATTTTAATCTAACCTATCAGATAATCTCAAAGAATGATACTTACAATTTTTCTCAAAAATATATTTTTAATCGCGCGAAATTAGACAACGTCGGAGGGTTTATGTGATGTTTTTTCTTAGCACGGCAGCTTAGATGCAAGCTCCTATCTAAGCCATTCATCTCGCCCCCGGGATCCTACAATGTGTCGATGCTGTGTGGGAGTGTCTCTACGGGCCCCACGCGAGTGTGTGAGTGAGCCGAGTTTGTTGTCTTCATAAGAATCACCAAGTCAAGCGTAAGGAAATGCACGTATGGATTTATAAAAGGAATTTCATAATGCTCAGCTTCGTCGGGGTTTAAAATGGACGTGTTTCTGCCGAACGGATCTATGTGAATTATGAAGTGAGCCGTGGTATGGATATATTCTTATGGGTCTCAGGGCTCATGTCTTAATGCACTTAGTTCCGTTTGGCAGAAATACGTCCGAATAAGTCAGTTTTCGAGCGGAGGAAGTGAAGTCGAGGAGCCAGGATTCGGGTCGGAGTGTGGGAGACCGGGGCGAAGATGTGGGGAGGGGCAGGGATGATCGGCGGGGATGGGGGAGTCGTCTGATTAACAGATGTCTGAGGGAGAAACTCGTGGATCCAAGTGGGTGTTATTTCCGAGCATTTTAAATATTTTTCAGGACCAGCTGCGGCCCCTGGAACCTCCACCTTCTCTTATTAGGGTTCGCAGTTTTTGACCCTTACCAGGAACACAGCTTTAGAATACCTACCCTTAAAAACAAAAAAAAAGAAAATAAATGTAGATACCAATTTATAGAATATAAATCAATATAATCCTCAAATTATGATTACCATCCGCAATAAAGAAAGCTGTAAGCTGCCTATCGAAAGCAGATCATTTGGATCGAGTTTACCGCAATGGCATGGTTTGCTTTGCGATACATCGATTGATCTGCCATTTAAACCTGTGGAAATGGATCGATAAACAGGGTGTTCGCAACAAGCACCTTAATAATCGATTCTTTACCGTAGCTCTAAATGGGGAAATATCGATGATCGATCATTCACGCGTCGCCACTGGTTTACCGGAGACGCATTTTTAAGTCGTATTTTGGAAAAAAATTAGATGGGAATAGTTTTGAACTTATTCAGTTGTAGATTTTCGTCCAAGTCGAAAAAAATAATTTGAATATGAAAATGTTCGTCAAGCTTTGCCCTTAACTTTGAGTCTTGTGGAGGAATAAAACTTCAAGCCTCCTTACTTTAGTTCAAACTTCATGCCACTCGGTGCTTTTTTTTGGCGCGGTCCATTTCATTGATTATAAGTAACTTTCAAAGAATTGAGATCTATAGAGAGAGAGAGAGAGAGGTTGCCATAAGTAGGTTAATGTATATCACCCCTTAGAAATGAACGTTTTTTTTTTTTTTATTGGTGATTTTAACGCTGAGTAAAGACAGTAAGAGTTATAGCCAAGCACGGTTGAGTGGACAAAACCAGCAAACTATTTGAATGGGCGGGCACTTGCAGAAATCTCTGGTATACTTACAAGTGAAAATATCTGAACTGATATCAATATCAGAAGGCGGACATTGATTTGCTCCTTTATTGATATCATATGAAAGGTAACTTCTGTGTTGAGAAGTTTGTCGCATGCAATTTGAGACTGCAATGATTGTGCTTGCAACTTTGCACGTAACATTTATTTTAATAAGAATATTCTTCTTGGCAGTGATTTTACCGCTTGTGAAGATAGTAAGAGTTACAACTAGGATTTATAATACTCTCAATGAACCAAATGTTTAATGGGTACGTGAAAAATCGCTGATACCTACACGTTCAGACTCTCATTTTACATTCTAGTCATAATATACGAAAATTAACTTTAGTGCTCGCTGCTTAATTTCACACTCTTTCATATTTTAATGGGTGCGTTTGACCTATAAACTTTGTATTAAAAATGCCAAAATTCTGACATCGAAAAGGGTTTTTACATGAACGACGGTTGTCATACACGTGAGCTAAAAACACGTGGCTGAGTAAGCAACATCATTTTTGCAGGAAAAATGTGCTGAATAGGAATATGAAGTCTCCCATAATTCTATCTTATACTACACTGGAAAAAGAACATATTGGATCTGGCTTAAATCAAGACCCAAGCCTCTTAAATTAAGCGGATTTCGTTTTAATTCAAGCAAAAATCCGATTGAATCAAGAGTATTTTTTCTTGTCAAAGTTTTCAAGAGTCTGGGCTCTAGATCCAATGTGTTTTTTTTCCAGTGTTTTTCATTATAACTCAACTTCAAGAACTTTTTATGTGCTTGGGATTACCTGCACCGAAAAATCTATAGAATCATAATTTTCTCGCAAAATTTTACGAGCTACAATTTGCGGCATCGTAAATCCTCTACCTTTGCAGGACTTCATTTCAAAAGTCTCTCAGCGTGACATCCTCGAGTCATGTTACGGCGATTTGATTGCCTTCCGTTGATTCTCCGTAAGAGGGGGCAACAGTGTTTTTATTTGATGAGCCGTATTGAATGATGGGAGCGCGGATAGGGAACAGTAGGTGGTACGGTGACTACGGTGAAGGCGGTTGCCGGGCAGATCGTCAAGCGATAGCCCCCCAGCCCCCCTAAATGGACCCCTGGGCTGAAATCATCGCGTCCCGCATTTGACGCTACAAATCCCCCACCTTCGGAACGATGATGAGGATATTTTTCACGAAATCAAAGCTCCACACGCTGCCTCGGCCGTAAAAGCCTCCTAATGGCGCTTTGCTCGATTCCCGTGAAGATATGCAAATGTCTTTGTCGCGATAAAATTCTTACCTAGACACAAAAATGTTGATTTTGCCATGCGGACGGACCACTAGTCGTCGATTGGACATCTTTAAATCAAAAGAAATCATCCTAATTCTGACATGATCACTGTCATGCACGTAACCTAATGGGTCTCAGGACCCATGTTATAATAGAGATAGTTCCTTTTGATTTAAGCTACACAAAAATGTTGATTTCGCCGTGCGGATTGATCACTAGCCACGGTTTATGCCCGCGGAGTGTCGATTGGACATATTTAAATCAAAAGGAATTATCTTAATTCTGACATGAACACTGTCGTACATGTAATCTAATGGGTCTCAGGACCCATGTTAAAATGGAGATAGTTCCTTTTGATTTAGACAAGTTCGATTAATCAGTAATTCGCCGGAGGATTCTGTCATTTTCGCAATGATGAAGCGTGTGAAGTGAACTACTGTTTTGCCGACCGGTTTTTCAGACGACAGCCGCGACAGTGAACGGTGAATAATGACTTTTTGGAATTTCGAAAATAAATTCTCGCTCCTTCAGCCCAGACCGCCTTAATATTCGACTAGTGTCGTCGACCAGCTACCGAATCACAAACCTATTTTACCCTGCGTTCAGTTTAGCAGAGAAGTTACTGCGGCTCAAAATTGATTATATTTATTATAGATTTTTAGCAAGTATGAAAGTGCATACATCACTCATTATTAATTTATTCCTCTTTTTTATCCTCTGCCACGCTTGGATATCGTTGAATGTATTAACTAAAAAAATAAACATTGGAGGCCTAATGTTAATTTAAATGATAGCGTTATTTTTGTTTTTATTCTTGACTTTCGGTAGAAAAAATGATCGGACGTCAACTTGCGAATCATGAGGTGGTAAACTTTAATCAACATTTTTTATTCAATCGCCTAGGAACCGAATCAACTTTTACTCCAAATGCACAGTTCAAGAATGAGGAACATCTACGGATGAAACTAGAAGTCGCGTTTTTACACCAAGAGGAATAACAAAACAATTATCAACTTCTACCAACCGCATTAAGTTAGACATTATATAGGAATCAAACTCAAAACTGTTAAAGTCTCTGCACTCCTACATCATTGTAAACTTTAGCTACAAAACTTGGAACCTGCGGCACAAGGAAAATTAATCAAAGGATCCATAGCATTTTTCAGGAATTTCTATATTTCCAGGCTTTTTAATTTTTAATTCAAAATGCGTGGAATATTTTCCTTATCAAGGTTCGTCCTTAGATTACTTATCGCTGGAGGGGGGGGGGAGGTTGGTCGAGGAGCGCGTTACGCCATTTTGTTTCTACATATTAAACGGTAGGGACCTACACCACAAAAGTGTTTCAAAAAGGGCGGGGGGGGGGGTGTCAAAACTGCCGAAAGGGTGCATTACGTAATGTGGGGACGGCTTCTTACCAGAATTCTCTAATTTTCTGTCTCCATCATTTGTGATACGCAGCTCGTGTAGAACCCATAGACACAAAAATGCTAAAATTAGAAGTGGGTGGGCTTAGACGTAAGAGAGTAACGTTTCGGTAATTTACCGTCTACTTAAAAAAGTAACCCAGAAAGGGCTCGAATCAATGCTCGAGTCTCCAGAGAGTGCAGCGAGGATCCAAAAAAGTGGAAGACGCTTTTAGACCTGTTAAAAATGTGCGTTTTCCATTCGAACGCTTTGACAAAAACACGACCCCTCTTTTTTACAGCGCTTCACTTAAGATCCTTTCCCTCGGCCCCGAGGCGAGAGTCGCGGGGGGAGGGGGCGGACGACTCCTGCCGTTTTCGTTTGTTGCGCTTTCGGTGTTTTGGGGATATAAATTAAAACTTGACGTCTGTCACCGGAGTGGACGATGACGAATTTGAATCGGTTTTTCATCCCGCGCCGGAGTGTTCGCACTGTCGCCAACTAAGGGGAGTGATTGATATGCCGCGTAAGTGTAGTCTGTTGCTCTTAATTTGTCCCGTGTTAAGCTGCCGCAGATTTACGGGAAACCGAACCACCGCACAGTAGCCCATCTCGCACGGAACTAATGTTGCGACACTCTAGCCCGCGCTAGAAAAAGTCTCTTGGATATTGAGTCTAGACTCTAAATAAAGATGACAAGAAAATATACTCTTGATTCAATCTGATTTTTGCTTAATCCAGGGTCAAGCCTTTTCATTTGAGCGGATTTCCTTATGGTTCGATTGAATCAAGAGAATGTTTTCTTGTCAAATTTTTTAACTTCATTTGTCAACTGTAAATCAATGATGAAACTCCTAGACCACGCATTTCGGTTTGCAAAATTGCAGCTTTCCTGTTATAATTGGTTTCATAAACGGAACACTACTCAATGTTTATTATTAAAAACTTGATTTTGCGAGGAAAATTCTGTGAAAAATTCAAGGAAATTAAGATACATGGTTTGGCAGTTTCACATGCATTCGAAGTTTTCCCAACATGATTGCCCTTTCTCTTCCCACAACTTACAAGGCAGTTTTTACAAAATCGGCGGGTTTTTTTCTATCATTAGAATTATTTTACTTAATTTCGGGATGGACACTAATGACTAACTCCAGCAATGCCACATTCATTCCTATGATCGAATCCAAGCGTACTAGAACTTACTGTGCGCACTCACGATCAATTTTTGGAAAATCGCCAAAATGTCTTAATAGACAACACAGTTCCAGGTTTTTTCTCCTTTTTGGTTGATGTAAAAGGATGTATTGTTTAAGATCAGAACTCTGCATCATCCTCAGTTAGAGAACAATGGTCTCTACATAGATTTTTAGATAATTATTGGTAGTGTGTAGCGAACTTTGTTTATCACTGATTCCACTTATTGTAGCGTGATAAGAATATTTTGTCATTAGACCAAACTAATTAATTTTTTTGAATGGTACTTAACTCTAATTTACATGGTAATGTATTGATTGATTCTTCCATTCTGTTTGTATGCCAAAACTTATGAGAGGATAATTTTTTCAGTTTTTTTCACGCATTGTTAGAAACATCCACTAAAAGCCTCCAAGAGGCAGTAGCTTAAAACCAGTAGCGTGGCGTGAATAATCGATTATCGATATCTCACCATTT
This sequence comes from Bemisia tabaci, assembly GCF_001854935.1. NCBI lineage: Eukaryota > Metazoa > Arthropoda > Insecta > Hemiptera > Aleyrodidae > Bemisia > Bemisia tabaci. The sequence continues at coordinate 2,054,433 of NW_017547093.1, forward strand.
GAAGCTATGGTAAAGAATCGATTACTAAGGTGTTCGCTGCGAACACCCTGATAATCGATATTTTTTCATTGGTTTAAATGGCATGACAATCGATATATCGCATTTCACGCCACGCCACTGCTTAAAACTGCTTCTAAGGTGATTCCAAAACTCCACAACCCCTCTGAATTGGGCTATTTAAGTAGCAACGATTGTTAAAATAACTTGTAAGGCCTCTTAAATTTTAAAAAGACAATTCTTTTAAAAAAATGTTAAAATGTTCGTTTAAGAAAACCTTCTGAGGGTTAAGTTAAAGTCACAAGAGGTGAAATTTAAGTAGAAAAGTTTTTAAAACCTCTTAAAATATTAACTGTGGTTTTTCAGCGCTAAAAAATTGTGCACAACATGTTAAAAAATATCAACAAATTATTATTTGTTTGAAAAAAATTGAGTAAGGTCCAGAGTTAAATTGTACTTTTAATAAGAGCCCCCCCCCCAAAAAAAAAAAAAAAAAAAAACGTGTCCTAAAACAAACTTTTGAACCGTTTTTATTGAGCTTTTTCAAAAACTTGCTTCTGACAGGTTTTTGATACAACGGTACTTTTAAACTAACAAGCAAAGGAAAATTATGGAATGATATGGATAAAAAATACGCGTAAGAACTCTAAGATTCAGCCTCACGACTGTTAGCAATTTATTTTACTTAAACTTTCGTATACTCACGTTCAGATGAATAGTTAGAGATGCAAAATACTCTTATATTGATAGATAAATTGGGATACTCGGTTTTCCTCTTGTGGGTCTGATACTGGGAAAAATACAGGTGTTAAGTGTAGGGCCGTGTGCGCAGAACATAATTATAGGTGACCCGATAATGGATAGGTTCCGTGGGTTCACCCATCCTAAACACTGTTGCCAGACAAAGAAACGTAGCCCTTTGGGTTCACCGTTCATAGCCTCAAATAAATCTAATATATTTCCCAGGACTTGGCAAACATTGCATCGCCCTGTAGATAAATCACTTCAAGGGTGCGTTCCGAAAATACAGAAGGAGCACTTACGTCTTTACGAACCGCTTAATTTGTTCGTTTATGGTCGATAATTTGAAAATATTGAGGCTCTGGTGAGATCAGTAATTGTTTAATAACTCGTTACCAGCTTCTGCCTCGTCAGACAAGATAACGTGCATTTTCTGCTCCGACTGAATCGGAGGCTGTGCCGTGTGATTCGCACACTATCATGTATTTTCAGACGGAGCATGATCAACCTGAACTTGGGATAAATCGGCTACGTCTTCGTACGCCTGGTTCGCCTGATGATTTGTTGGCGAGGATCGCTTTTGTTGCAGGACTTGTCTAGTAGCGCGGTTTCAAGGTATGCATACTGCCGTGTAAGGAAGAACGCCGTATGAACATTCGAGAGTTGCCAAATTTCCCTTGATAAAACATGAATTTTTGACGTCATTTACGCACATTTTTCTTTGAAATCTTCAGATATTTTAGATTAAATTGCGTACCAAATAGTCTGAAAATTTTGGGGGAAAATATGCACAATTTTCTCAGTAAATTCGGTTTTTATCGAAGGAAACTTGGCAACTTCTGAAGGTTCATACGGCTTTCTTCCTTAGCATGGCAGCATAGGTGATTAGTATAAACAATTGATTGGTCAGTTTGACGATTAGGATATCGTAGTTAGACGATGTAGATCTTGAAATCTTATATTTTTTAAGCCTTCCTCAAAGTTTCCGATTTGCATCAACAGTTTTAAGCATAACAAAGTCAGAAATTTTGGAATAAATTTTGAGGCTGAAATATGTTTGTCCAAGAAAATAAGCGAATAAAATCAACTCGAAGTAATACATATGGACGTATTTATGCTGAAAGGAACTATGTTACACGCAAACCCTATGCACATAGTTCCAATTCGCATAAATACGTCCATATGTATGTACTACGGTGTGGAGCGAAATGCACACACGACGGAAACATTTTCGATTTCCGTATTACAGTCCGCTCGACATTATCCCGAATTAATGTCATTTGTACCTTTTTTTTGACCGCATATTTGTCGTAGGCAATCGGCAATCGCCGGAGTGACAGTCTATTTGTGTTAAGAAAAATACCAGAGATTTAGAAATAAAAGAATATAGTAAAAATTACAGATTATTATGCTTGGAGGCGGGTTTTTCCTTGAAGGTATGGTACCAGTCAGCATACGCGCGAGTGCCTGTAGTGAAGTCTGAGACAACAGTTGGGTTTGGTTGGGTTAAGCAACTAAATCAACTGCCATGCAACGCAGAGAGTATCACAGGATTTGAAGGCGCTATGAGTCGAGTTCGCACGTTGAAGGCTCTCTCTACAGAAAACCGTTACTACGTTCTTACAAATCATCTAGATTTGACGAGTTAACATGTGTCGCTTTCAAATTGCCATCAATTGCTAACTTTTTTAAGGAGGTTTCAAGACGAGGAAATATCCTAGAACTTCTTAAATTATCGGCTTAAGACTGATTTCCGGTGCTCCTCGTCATCTTAATAATAAGACGATATTATGAAGAGTAGCTTTATATGTCGTCGGTTAAAGTACCATGTTTTGTGACATTGCTGATCACCGCAAATAATTCAGGACTCCACATTTGTGTACAACTATCATATTTTAGATAGCCTCCAATTTTTTAAATATAAAACGGCCCTACAAAAAATCAGGTGCAATTTTTAATCGTGTTTATGATATTTCTCCATACAAATCTGAGTCATGGCGTCTAATCCAGTTAACTTAAGGACATGACTTATCGCATTGTTGAGCAGACATAGCAAACTGTTGAAAATACGGCGGTGACTTAAATTAAAAGCGCGGAGGACTAGTAATTCTCATTTTCTAAGACTTGAGTAACAACCTTCTCACCGACGGACATTTTTCATGCGCCAGTAGCCGAGGGAGCTAAGGATGGGAATCAAAAATCAGTGTGATTCATAATTACCGTGAAGAGGAGAATTCATGACTGAATTTTGCCCGTTCCTTGTCGATGGGAAGTTGTATTTAGCACGTGGGCAGGCAGGCATGCTCGTTTGTTCTCGCCATCATATTCGTAGCTTATTTATAAATGTACTTGACTGCTCTGCCGTTCTAAGGAGAAACGCTGTATAATCATTCACACATTGTCAAACCTTGGATAAAATACGAATATTCTATCAAATATGGGAATATTTTCCTTTAATTTTAGAGAGTTTCATTTGTAATGAGTTGGTTGTAAACTTTTGCTGGAGCAACAAAAAAAACAAAAATTATAATCAAATAGGAACTCGCGTTTCTTCATGAAACGATACTTAAATTCGCGATGTGTACTTGGTAATAATCTGGAAATCGTTCTGGATCTCACAATTTTTGAGAGATACTTGCGCATTTTTAACTTGTCACTTCAAAAAAAGTTTTTATACGTACGGCAAAGGCATAATTTTATAGATCACATACCCCTAGTTGCCGTAGTTTCACAACCTCACGCAAAACGGAAAATTGCCGCATTCAAGTGCATTTGACGCGGTTTTTCGAGTAAAAGTACACAACTTAACAAATGGCATGTATGCGACATCTCCTTCCTGATTTTGAATTAGGTATACAAAGAAGATTTCTTCTTTGTTAATTATTATTTGAAGTTGAGAAAGAATTTCAGACTCTCCTGAAATTAGCTTCGTCATTTTTAAGTCTTGCTATGCAGGAGGTAATTCTCTTCTTCGGCCTACCAACGGACCCATTTGAACTAATGTCTCTGAAAATTACAAAATATGACATTTAACTTCACTCAAATTTTGATATTTAATCGCGGAAAATTTGGCAACGTTGGAATGTTGATAAGTGGTTTTTTTCTTAGGACGGCGGTGGTTTGGCGGATTTGGCGTGGAAAGAAGCAGGCGCAACGGAGCCGGGAATATGACAGATATTCCACGATTGCTGACAGGATACGCGGCTGCGCAACTTGGGCCCGTGCCCCCGGGCCCCTCGCGGGATGCTGGATGCCGGCCACGGCTCCCCCTACGTTTAGTTTGACAAACCCGCCCCGCCGCGACATATATCACTGCCTAATCATCGGTTTACATGACTCTATGAAGTTGCAACTCCGTCGCTACATCGTTGTCTTGTGCCGACAGAGGCAATAAGCGGATATAATTCACTGGAAAAAAAACACATTGGATCTAGAGTCCAGACTCTTAAAAACATCGACAAGAAAATATACTCTTGATTCAATCGGATTTTTGCTTAAATCAAGAACCAAGCCTCTTAATTTGAGCGGCTTTCCTTTTGATTTAAGCTTAAATCTGATTGAATCAAGAGTCCTTTTTCTTGTCAATGTTTAAAAGAGTCTGGACTCTAGATCCAATGTGTTTTTTTCCCAGTGATTTCGTAAAATTAGTGCGTGACGCCCCTTCTATCTTTGACTTTGTATTTTGATCAATCTTTTAGTCGGAATAGCTCAAAAAAGCCCATGAGACGACCTATTTTTTCAACATTTTCTTGAGCTGATCTCCCTCTGGAACTAAAGTAGTCCTCTGAACTTCGCTTTGGGACTAGTGTAACCTGTGTGATTTTAAATTAACATTTTGCATCTGCGAAATGAGAAGCGGCCTGCCATCTGCTCCCACCCCCTCCTCCCGAAAAATTTAGAAAACGGAACATAGAGGGGTCTGGGGTCCCCTGCCATGTGTCCCCCCATGACAAGACAAACATATACTTTTGCTCAGGATAAAAGCATTTACGATGTATCGATGGTATTAAGAAGACAGTGGGGAATCAAATTCCATTAACTTTAACATCTTTTCATTTTAAAAATTATAATTTTACTTAGCAATTTAAATTTTAATAAAGAAGTTTAAACTTTTAATTATATTTGTAACACAGCAACATTTCTGAGGGCATTTCATCGGGTAGGTCCGCTCAGACGCGAGGTCCGTGAAACGTGGCAAAAAATCCAACTCGCACCATGCGTTAAATCAAAGACAAGTTTACGTGAAATCTCTTTCTCCCCGCCGATATTTTGACATCGTGGGTAGCGAGAAATGCTTCCTTTTCAAAGCACTTGGCTCCGAAATAAGTCCTTAATCTCGTCTAAAAACTGCCGGTTACGCATTTCATTCTTTCTCCGATGCCTCCTCCCCCGCCCCTCGGACCCGTTCCATCCCCCGCTTTCTCTGTCGAGAGCGCGGTCACATAGGGAAACGCGGCGAAAGTGGCACCCCACGAGATTTAGGTGATTTCTCCTATTCTATTTTTTCCTTCTTTTTTTTTTTTCTCGCATTCAACGTGTATAAAGGGTGGCGGGAGTCATCCCTTCGGCCGGGACCGACCCTCTCTCGCCGCTTGAATTAATCCCCGGTGACTTTTTACTGTGTAACACCTGTAACAATGCCCTGCCCCACCCACTACCCTCTTTCTGTCCCTAATTTTTACCCCTCGACCGCGGCTCGGTAGGCGCTGCGCAGCTCGATGTCTCGGACCTTACCGAAAAAATTGATTTGGTGATTATTGTCCACCACAGCCTGTAAATCACCTGTGTACATATTTTTTGAGAAACATTCTTCTATTTTCAAACGTCTAGATTTTTTTTTCAAACTTAAGCATATTACACCCTGGTGATTTTTGACCTGAGCTCAGGTTTTGAATGATTCATTCATGCTGAACGCATGCATCAGGACCCATATATGATCATTACTCAATAAGTTGCGTCCTCAAAGTTTTCAAGCTTTCATCATCTCATCGTTTTCTACATTTATAACAGATTTTCCAGTCATGTCCAGGCAGTTATGCTGGTATGGACATGTGCAAAGAATGTCGGAGGAGAGGTTGCCCAAACAAGTTTTGGATTGGGTACCTGGGAAGAGGCGACGGGGACGTCCCGTAAAGGGTTGGCGGCAGGGCGTTGACGAAGAGATGTTGCGGTGTCAGTTGCCCGATAACCTCTGGGAAGACAGGCATATGTGGCGTTTGGGTGTCGTAGAACGCCAGAGTGCGTTATAAAGCGACTCTATATATATATAACAGATTTTCAAAAATTGAAGGATGCTTTCGAGTAAAAAGATGTAAAAGAGAATCTTTGATCAACACAGTATAAACCAAGTTCAACACACTATTATAAAAGATGTGGCTGATGTGGTTACACTAACTATGGTTTTTCAGCATCTACATTCTACATATGCAAGGAAATCATATACGCTCCAACCGCCCCCTATTTCTTTCACAAAAACTTAATTTATTTTATTCTAACTCATTTTAAAAGTAAATTTATCCTTTGAGGTACATAATATGGGGAATGTTTGACTTGAATTAGCCTGATTTTTGTTGTCATAATTTCGTCATCTAAAGATCTGGGAACCTCCGGGAAAACATGTTTTGTTTTTAGCACAACTTAACAATAGTTATAATGCCCTAAACTACTATATCAGTTGAAATTCGAGAGAAAAAAATCAATATTGGTAAGATATGCCATCGGTATTATTAAGTGCGCTTTTTCTACTTGTGAAGAATTTCCTCCTTCACCTTTTTTTAAAATCGATACTTGTACCTCCAAGTAATTTTCCACTCCCATTCGTTGCAAAGTCATTTGAATCACACTTATAACCTTACCGAAATAGCTGAGGCCAAATTAAATGTGACCACGTCTGCGTAAGGTCAAAGTGTCTTTTGTCTGCTTGGATCCCGTCTGAAGCTCTCATATTCAAAAAACAATCTTGTTTTCTCCGTTGACAAGAAAGTCCTCAGTAAGAATGTGCCCAGTTGATAGAATGAATGAAATCCCTGTATTTTATGAACGTGTAAGGCTCAAGCTCCCAATATTTTCAAGTGATATTGAAATGAAGGGAAAGGAAAAGAACTAGCAACGTACTCCGAGATGGAAAATATTTGAGAAAGAGAGACCGGAGGTTGGAGCACCAGATCACATAAATAATATATTTTAGAGCAGACGCGTTATACTTGACTTCTCCTCTTCTTCTTCCTCTTAATATCAAAGATTAGGATCGCTTTTTGTAGAAATATGTAATGGGCGGAGATGGGATTGAAAGATTCCCAACTGAAACCGAATGATACGAGGTGATGCCATTATGTTTTCGATTTTATAATCCCGAGGCAGCTAACCTGACTCGGCTTTGACGTTGCCAGGTGTCTCCAATAAACTACCGATTTTTTCGTCCAACTCGCAGAATCAAAATCAATTTTATCCTAAGACATGCAACCTAGTCTCAGTTGCAGAGTACCCGCAGTCTGATAAATCTCCTTACTCGAAGCAGAAAATAAGAGGAAAAAACTCGAGAAGAACGTGGTGTATTTTTATCAAAGAGTTGAGTAGTTTAGTACTGATTTTATTTCAACGTCAAAGCTGACTGCTCGTACTGACTGTGCGACTTACATGATTAGAATTAGTATCTTCCCTCTGATTTTTGGTGATAGGAAGGATCATTACTTATTCCCGAAGGAGAAGCCCAGCTGAGGTATTCAACACTATCTACTTGAGAGATTCCGGTAAGACGTGATGACAAAAATGAGGAAGAATACTCAAAGAGATATTGAAATTAATGTCAGCATTTTCGGATGATTATAGTCCTACCTAAAAATTGTCCGAATCGTCTCATCAGGAGGTCGTTTCGTTTGTATTTTAATTTGACCTCTTCATGACAGGTACTACGTTCTCCGATAGATTATAAAATTCAATTCACTCAAAGTTGGGCGCTACATGAGTTGGATCTGATTGATAATTAACCGGTAAACCCATTTTGTAACTTGGAAGTAACCCAAAGGCGTCCAAATTTGTGCGCATTGAACCTCGTGATTGAGCTTGAGAATTCTGATAATTGCGAGGAGGTGCATCTTAGCGCATATCTATAGCTGCTTACAGATTTTCTCTGCAAAGCATTTCGGCGAAAAAAAAACCCGTCCGTATTCAGACTCCTCAGGGATTGGAGCCATAGGCGCATCCAGACACTTCGAGCGCGCGGGGGGGGTGGGGTGGGGGAGGGCGTAAGGGAGTCCAGGGTGCTCCCCCCCAAAAAAAACAAAAAAACAAATTCAAAATTTTAAAGCATCTACCATGCAGATTGCGTCAAGTTCGTCATGAATAATTAAAGCATTCCACGCGTCCTTCCTTTTTTCTTTGTTCCCTTTTTCTTCCTCCTTTCCTTTGGGCGAACGGGAAGGGGGACGCCCCCTTGGCTTGTCCCCCTAGCCTAGATCTGCCTATGCTTGGAGCACAATCCTGGGCTGCGGGATGATTATTGAAATTGATAGACAAATATGACGAAAGGAAAGTGGAATGATTATATTGCTGATTGGTTGTCATAGACTAGGGGGGAAAATGATGGACTAACTATGGGGTCTCTGGAAAGTTGTCGTTAGACAGTTTATTACTCAGCTCCCTTTGTCCATTGCAAACACCCCATTTCTATCTATAGGATCACTCCATTTTCTCTTCGTTTTCTTAGGGCATCGCTTGGTCAATCAAATTTAAGTGTCAGTCCGATTGGGAAAAGCGCCCATTAAATATTTCAGAATTTCGTAATTATTTTTGAAAAAAATGCAAATTTGTAGAATTTTTATCGGCAAATTTTTCCGCGATTGCTACTTAAAATTTCATCGTTTCTAAAAATTCAAAGAAAAAAAAGCTTCTCTGAAGAAAAAACTCCGGCCGTGGAAGCCGTACTTACGGGCTATATAGACATAATTACCGTCCTCGTTCCGGGCTCAAAGGCCGAAAGTTCCGGGCGTAGCACCCGGAGCAATCGAAACCGCGGCTCCGGCACCCGGAATTTTCGGTCTCCGAACCCGGAACGGACGGTATATGTCTATACAGCCCGTAACGTTTTTTCAGTGTTTGCTGAAAAATAAGCAATTTGCGGAAAGAAATCTGCCAAAATTGTACGGTCCATACGGCGCTTTCCCACAGTGAGGCAGCGGGAGATTCTTGCGGAATACGGAGGTCTCTGGTGAAGAAAATTGATTTGTAGTGGGTCGAAGAATGACAACTGGCGGAGGAGGACGCGGCAGGGCGTGCAAGTGACTTGTAGCCAGTCACCGTTGACTAGCGTGATGATGGCTGCCATGTAGGTAGGAGTTCGAGTCTCGTCCAAGCAGACTGGTTAGATGTCCTGATCTGAGTAATGAGTATCATTACACGCTATGATTGATCCTGTAATTGCGCCATTTTTACATGCGAGTCCGTCTGAGTCCTCCGCAGAACATAACGACGGTTAACCTGCAAAAATGCGTAACGTCCTTGGTTTGTAACGCTGCAGAATTCTTGTCATAATTTATTCTTTGAATGGAAAACTACCTTACTCCTTAAAAACTTACCTACTTTGTTCTCTTCATGAAGTGATTGCTCTGCAAAAAACTCAAGCTATAGTGTTGGTTCTTGCTCCTCAAATAAAACAAAATGGGATCGGAGATTTTGAAACACCGCAAAATAGATGCGCGTTTTTGTAGTTTCATCGTCGGAGACCAATTTGAATAATTTTAGCTGCAGCATACCGTTCTGCTGCAAAAAAAAAAAAGAATCGTTCGGGTAATATAGTCAGTATTCATTAGAGAATAATTTGCAATCAGAAATCTCTATTTATGGCTCATCTTACACTCTTACTCACAAAAGAATAAAAAAAATCAAAACAATAAAGAAAAATAATAATAATAAAAAAAAAATTGCACAACTACAATAATCTACGTGCTTTTATGTGTATCAGTCAGAAAAAGATGTTCGTTATCGAAAAATAAGCTCTATTTTGTCGTCAAAGTTTTCATGCAGAAATATTGGATGTCTTTCGCGTGTTTCTCAGAATTTTTTTTTTTGCCTATCTCTCCAAAAGAAGGCAGTTTTGGAGTGCTTAATTTCACACCTTGTCTAATGCCTTCTTGCTGCTCGTTTAATGAAAGTCGAAATAAAATAAATAATTTAGAAACAGGTTACAGGTTACATTAAAGTACACAGAATCGAGCTAATTAGACTGCTCCAGGTGGATTAAATGTAGCTGGTTTTCGTAGGGGAATGTAACTCTGTAAAAGGGGTATCACTCGTACACAGGAGACACATTCCTCCGAAGCGACGTAAATTAACTGCAATGGAGCTATGTTCCTAAAGAATGGACCTTCATACCTTCAGTCTAATGGGGAAATGCGACACAAATTGAACTGAGTAGTGCTCTATAAAGAGAAGAGCTGATGGCTTGTCAATTAGCATAAAAGTTCGATTACACATCCTTTATTTTTTTGTATCCTCCACGACATGCGTGTGATCACGCTGCCAATTAGATCGATCTCATTTATTTTTATAGTTCGATTCCGTGTTCAAATTTAGGGATCTGGGCCGAACCATTATACTGTCATTCAAATCGGGCATTCAAGATTTCTTTATTTTGTTTTTCAAAAATGTAGCTTTTTTTCTTTCCAATAAATGGGTACTCGTATTTTGTACGAGAAATCCTCCGCATGATTGTTTAAGATTTGGTTCATAAATTTTCTGTTAAAGTTACGGAGGAAAAAAAAAATCTTCACAGACGTTTTAATGACTGAATTTTTAGAAGGCTTGTAATAGAATAATAACACCCGTCCATCCTTCCAAGAAATTTTTTCGTCAAATTTCAAATTTGGAATAGGATTAAAGGATATAGATAAATCTAAGATCCCTTTCTAATAGTTTAAATTGCATAAAGGCTCTGGAATATATGGACTATATTTTGCAATTAAGAACTACACTTTTTTATTTTTGTATAGGAGCACCTATCAATACAAGGAAACTAATGGAACATGCGTCATTTTAAAAGTGAGTAGAATATGGTAACTCCTAACTGTAAAATGTGGTCTAATAGTAGTGGTTAACATAATAGTTTAAGAAACACGAGATAATTTTCAACAAGAGCAGCATGAAAGATAGTGATTAGCGTGATTTTCAGTCCAACGTGCCTTCAACTGTGGTGGTACTCTGCGGACTGCCGCGAAGTTAGTTTAGCTGCATGACAGGACCAGCTAAAATCAACTCGGATTATCGCACCGAAAAAAATATATGCGGCGATATTATTTTGGATTTCAAAATTAAAACTAGTCATAGAACTTGAGTCGTTTTTAAAATACGTCGAAAATAGTAGTTACCAATTGCAAAATGTAGTCTAATCGTCAACACTGCTTTAAGATTGATAATATTCGACCAGAGCGCCGTGAGAAACCGTTAGCGCGATATTCAATCAACAGCGCCTTCAATATTAAGGATACTCCACGCATTGCCGCGAAGTTAGTTTAGTTGCTTGACCTAACCGAACCCAACTAAAAGCGACTCTGTTCATCATACCGAAAAAACATAAGCTGCGATATTATTTTGGATTTCAAAACTATAAATGGTCATGAGACATGAGTCGTTTTCAAGTAGGTCGAAAGGAGTAGTCCATAATTGCAAAATGTAGTCTTTGAGCAACTTCGATTTTGAGTTTCCCTTGTATTTTAAAATCGGAAATAAAACTTCGATTTATGTTGAAAGGGTTTTAATGGTTGAGACCGCAAACACCATTGGAATAATCACTCTTTGGGCTGCGTTTTGCACTAAAGAAACTACTTTTTGGACTCATCCATTGAGGCTCTTATCTGCGTTGCGAATCGAATTGTTACATGATTTCAAAACGAGCCAGAGATAAAAGTGCATCATAGCAAAATGTGATCCATTTAATATCACGTGCAAACTATTTGATAAGTTTTGCAAACTGCTTCCCTGAATTCGGACTCAGATTTTTGGGCGAGGGTAACGTAGGTCCCGGTGATATGTGTAATACTGCGTATATTTCAGTCACAAGCACAATAATTGATACCGTGATGTGGGATACCAATACATTTCACTCAAAATCGAACCGTTATTTCAAATGTAAACAAACACAGAACCTTATTTCTGATTCGCGCCCTTTGCACCACGGTGGTAAAATGCGTCCAGGTGTTTTTTTACATTTGAAAGTTCTCGTATTTCATGAGTCTTTAATTGATTTATGACCGTTCAATAACTAAATTTTAATAAACTAACACAATTAACTCATGAGGAATTCGCACATGAGGTTATGTTAGTTCGTTTTGATTTGAGCCAAGAGCTCGATATTATGTCGAATGACGTAGTCATTAAATCAGTCTATTTTCGATGCTTTAGGATCCATGAGTAGGAATGATCTCCTCAGTGATTCTGTTTTACGGTCAAGAGTTGGCAGGAAACCCTGATTTCGATGGTAAATTCCACAACTCATGAACCAACAAACGAGTCCCTGATTTCCCGAATAAATCGTCTCTGATGAATGTTGTTCACTTGACAACAATGAAAGGGCAAGTGGCCACTGGCATGAGCGCAGCGATTTTCTAGGCGGTGCCTGGCAAGGCTACGGCTCTAAGTAGCCGCTCACTGGAACCGCCATCTTGCACGGGGATCTGCTAGATAGGAGATAGACCCCGGCCATGAATAAATGAATAATATTAGCCCATTGAGCCCGGCTCAGCGAAGCCCCCAAGTCGCGAAGATATGTAAGAAAATTATTTTGCATTCTAATTATCGATATGAATTACAGTTATTATCGTGTACCTATGTATGTATTTACAGCTCCAGTCCACGCTAATTTTATCCGTCTCGACGCGATCCTCCACGGCCCTTGCGTAATGGCGGAGTTTGGAAAATTGCATACAAATTGCTCGTGGCTAATTACAAATAAACAAACCAAATGCATGCGGGATCAAAAAGATGGAGCTGAGGTCCTTAAGGCGGTATCCATAGTTGTTCCTCAAAGTTGTTCTTTTCCGTAAAGTGACCCCACATGGTTTACACTGAAATAAAAATATGGTAGATTTTACCATACTCTGACTCAGTGATACGAGTATGGTAACAATAGCGTGCACCATATTATGATTAGTATCACCAGATCTCTGGTGAATACTTCCTTAATTCTGGTTATTTTCACTAAATAGTATCACTGTGTAAAAAATCAAGAAGACTTGTAGTAGATGTCACCATACTTTTTTCAGTGTACATTTTGATTGAGGATGCCGTTAAAATAGGAATCCATATCTACCGTTCAAATATTTATTGTTTTGTACTTACCCCATAGTTCGCAATGAAAATTTTGACGGTCAAACTTACTCCCTCAGCATTCTAATTGAACCAATTCTTCGAGGAATTATGGTACTTGTTTCGTCAATTTATCCCGTATTGTTGACTGAACTTCAAATAGAATCGATACATTCGATTTACTCATTACTTCATATAAGCTTTGTCCTAAAAATGAGTAAGAATGTTATCTTGAAAATATACAATCGTTACGTTCGATCGTTTCGATCGTCACTTCTCACGACGTTGTCGATATTACACAAGTTTAATCGTGTTTCGTAGGGCGTTTGGTACTTTCACACACCTATCCGAGTAGATATCTCTCTGCGTTATGGAAAACTAAGGAAAGAAACCTTTGTCTCAAAGCTCCCAGGAAATGTAAATTATCCCACGTTTTTCGACAGCATAGCCTCTTGTGGAGGAACACAAACTGATTGTCAGTGGGTGTCCAAAATATGAACAGGTGTCAATACAGGTGGGCATCCCAGGAAAGCAGTCACGGCTCCCAATTTGTCCCTAGATAATATCATGCGTTCTTTCACTTATTTTAACTGATCATTTGTACAATTACCTCCGCTTTTGAGACAAATGATGCTATTAAAGATCAATCGACTCATTGTCATATTGATTGCAAGTGATTGCATTCATTTTCTATTTTTTCATGACGCATAGCACCTGCGGGATATCGAATTTCTATGTGTACCGATGTTTAAATAAAGTTTCAAAATATCCGTGTCAAAATTCAATGATGAAAACCAGATTTCATAAAAATTTACGATCATACGTATTTTATTTCTTCTTTTAAGCAATTTAATTTCTATGCTTTATTCCTTAAGAGTTTCTTGAAACTTGAGCAGATCAGTTAAAAGGTCAATGACATTCAATGATGCCGAGACATCCCGGCGCCCCGCATAATTTATCTCACAGCTCTCAATACTTCACTCCACACAAACTGCCTTTTGTAAGCATAATTCAATTCGAAAAACTCTCCCGTCTCGTTCAATCAAGCAAAAAATTGTATCACCAATGCAGCAAACAATCACACATCGGATTGAAATCAAACTATGAAAAATATGCTCGAGAACGAGCGCCAACGAGTGCTCTTTATGCGGTCGTTATGTAAATGTATGAAAATCACACCTCAAAAATATGCGTTTCATGGAAGGGAAAAGGGAAAAAAATGAATTCCTCAGAGTGTGATCTCGAGAGATTTGAAATTTGGTCAGTTGGGATTTAATTTAAGAGATCCAGGCTCCAAGATCGTAGAATCCTCACTTACAAACACCCTCGTTCAAGTTAAATCGAGCAAAAACAAGGTTTCCGACCGCTCGATACGGTCATCACAATATTGCAGGGGGGGTTGCGAATAATACTCCAGCACCTTTCATGTGTGGGAGAAGTATCTACATCTTAGCATGATCTCCGATAAGCGTGTATTTTTATCTGATATAGGGCTCATAATGATAAGTAGATAAGCTCTTTCTTTTTAATAGCAACCACTCGCACTCCTACGATCGCACCGCACTGCCCTGCTAAGGAAGAACGTCGTATGAACATTCGAGAGTTGCCAAATTTTCTTCGATAAAATGTTTATTTTTGAGGGAAGATGTAAATATTTTTCATTGAAATTTTCAGGGACTTCAGGTGAACTCGCAAACATAGTTATCTGAAAAATTGGGAAGAAAATATTCATAAGTTTACTGGGAAATTGTGTTTTTTCAAAGGAAATTTGGCAATGCTTGAAGGTTCATACGGCGTTTTTCCTCAGTACGGCAGCGTACTGCTCCGGCGGCAGATCCAAAGGCGAGTGAACCAATTGCAAGGTGCTATGAAGACTAACGATTGTCATTTGCAGATTAGCTTTAAACGCTTTAAAGTGCCTGAGCTTGGTCAGTGGCACATGTAGAATCAACATCTCGAATTTCCTCTCGATGCAGTCGATAGTATCGATAGGAGTATCGGTATCCCGTGCCCCATGGTCCCAGCACCCTACCGGTCCCAAACGATCCTGAAAACCGTAACTAACCGAATTAAAAGCGGAGGTGGTTGCATTCGAGGTATGGCAGTACAGCGCACAGTTTACAAAAGAGGACTTTAGGTTGCTAGAAGTTCAACACTTTTGCACATTGAAATCCAACCAAGAACGCAACGTTCCCGGTTCGGTGACACCGTTTTTTTTTTTTTACATAATAACTCAGTTTCTATGACAATTTTTGATACGAATGGCAGTAATAGAAGGCAGATTCCAGGATTTTAAAGCTCAAATTATTATAGCCTTTGAATATCCTGCCAAAATTAAATGTTTAAACCCCCATAAGCCTATACCTAACTTGAACTTAATTCCCGATGAATATGTACTTCACCAAGTCTTTTTAATGCAACCAGACCCATGCAAACCCTTTTGTTGAATTTTCGCAGTTTTTAATATGTTGGTAATTCTGATTCCATCGATGATTTTTGGAAGTGAAGCGTCCTCTCAATCCCTTTCACAAAATTCCTAACAGTCCTGTAGAACCCGGCTCAATCGTAAATTTATTTTTACGGTTAGAGAATTTAACGTTGAACCGACAGTGATAAGGGGCCATCCCTTAAATTACGTTACGCACTTTTTCGGCATTACGGACCCCCCCCCCTTCCCCTGAGTTCCCCTCGTAACTCTTTTGTGATGTAAGTCCACGTAAGTCCATATCCTTCAATACGTAAAAACAAAATGGCGTAACGCTTTCCTCGACATTTCCCCCATTCCCCCTACAGCGTTAAGTAATTTTGGGACGGCTCCTAATCATGCCCCTCAATTATTTTTATTTTAGTCACTGAAATTTACTTTTGCGTCAACTGTGCGACGTGGTGGTGGAAGAGCAAATGCGGCTCACTCTTGCGTCTCGCCCGTGTCCGGATCACCTGGACAGAGGGGGAAATTTCAGTAAATTCTATTTTTTGACGTCCGCAACGAATCGAATTAAGACACAGTGAGAGAACCGCGCTTCTTTCCTCTTAGATGTTCCGATGCAGCTAATTTCTTGTTCCTACGCATGCGCAGGATTTAGTGTGAGGGAATCCGCTCCTGATTAAATTAGATTTACATATCTTTGTTCGGTTTCAAGCGTATTCTTGAAAAATTATTCTCGTCTACTTTGGGTGTTGCGCTTTAAGGAGCAATTGTAAGGCTAGTGTCTGGATTTGTGCGTAGGTGCATGCATAAACGCCCAACTAATTCCAATCTTTAAAAGAGAATTAATTTCGGGCTCAAATTTTGTCGTGCACCTTGTCGTTGTTGGGTCGTATGTGCACCAATAATGGTGAACGCAAGGGTCTGGGAGACTGTAGCATGGTCTCCATCAGCGAAATAAAGAGAGAGGAAAGGAAGGAATTGAGAAATGGAGAGAGGAGGTGCAGAGGAGAAAAAATTGTTATTTAAAAACTAATGCTTAGTTCAAAATATGTATGTTTAATTATTGTTGACTAGTTATAGTTAGTTAGTCAATATGATTAAATATTTGAAATTATTTTGTATTTCATCGTGTTCTTTTCCGTTAGAATTTATTTATTTTACTTGTATTTTTGGTTGATGAGGTTAAAGCTGGCTTTTTTACATTCTTGGTTCATAATTTATTCTGAAGCTGAAACTACTTAAAATTCAATTTGTATTAGTTATTTTGGCAATTATTTTGCAGAAAAAGTCTTTAGGCTAGCCATATTGGTTGATTCAGTGGTTAGTGCTACTGACTTTTGACCCGGAGGTCCCGGTTTTGAATCTTGGCCAGGATGGCAGGATTTCATGGTGTCAGATCTTGTCACTTCGGAAGAACATGGATGTTTTTTCTCTCTCTCTGTCATCTATTCCTCTTCCTCTCTCTTCCTTTCGTCTCGGCCAAAAAAAAGGTCCTCGGCCTCCCTGATCTTACGCTAAAGGATTCTTATTCAGCTCTCTCATTCAATTTTACTAAAAGGCCGCCGCGCCGTCCCCTCTAACTTTCCGTCTGGATCTGTACTTCAAAATGGCACTATTCACAAAAGCAAATTTTGAATCTGTTAAACTTATAATAAGGAAAAATTATTAATTGATCAAAACGTTAAGAAGTATCGTGTGTATTTAGTCTGCGGTTATTGGCGTGGCTGGGGAATTTTTTGGGGCTGTCCTTGTCTTCATTTCTTGTCTACGAGGGCTTCGTTCTCCCAAAATTTTACCTAGTTGAGAAAGTACTTAAATGCAATTCTGACGGAAAGTCCGTCCGGACGCAAGTTTTCAGCTCATTTACAGATTATCTTTGAAATACAACTAAGATTTGCTCAATTTTTTTCATTTTCAAAAATTACGTCAAGATTTCTTTACAAACTTTTAATTCCTTCATTTCAAGCACTCCCATCGACACTCTAATGCAATTTTTAGCTCCTAGCAGATATCAGTGATATCATTTCCACGAGTGCCTTCTGAAGCGAGGAATTTCTCATTATTTTCTATTTAGATGGGGCGGCAGGCCCCCTTCCCGAGGGGCACGCCTATACTCATGGTCCGATACATGCAGTTCTCAAACGAAAAAACAGGAAGTTTTCAGGCGAAACAATTAGACTGGAATAGACAATGTGAGAATTGCGTAAGCATGAGAAACGCCGGTCGGTGTGGAATGAGAGAAACGGAGGCAGAAGCGCAAAGAGTGGCCACGTCTCCTGTCATTCTGAGGAAAAACGCCCTATGAAAATTCCGACGTTGCCAAATTTCTTCCGATAAAATACGTATTTCCCGGCAAACTTGCGAATCTTTTCCTTTGAATTTTTCCGAGGATTTCACTCGCAATTTAACCCTACGTTCCTCGAAATTTGCATAAAAAAGGTTCATAAATTTTCTTCAAGTTTAAGGTGTTAACGGATGAGATTTGGCAACGTTTGAATGCGCTCATACGACGTTTTTCCTAGAGCGCAAAGAGTGGCCACGTCTCCTGTCATTCTGTGGAAAAACGTCGTATGTACACTCCGGCGTTGCCGAATTTCTTCCGATAAAATACGAATTTCCCGGCAATCTTGCGAATCTTTTCTTTTGAATTTTTCCGAGGATTTCACTCGCCATTTTATCTTACGTTCCTGAAAATTTAAATAGAGAACATTCATACACTATCCTCAAATTAATTATTAAAACGGGGGTGATTTGGCAACGTTTGAATGCTCTTACGATGTTCTCCCTCAGCGCGGCAGTCTCGACGTTTCGAAGCCGCCGCCGCGACGCGACGCGACGCGCAACGGGACGGACGGACGCAAGAGTGAATTGTCAGCCGTGGCGGGGGGCTGGAGGGGGGGGGGACGAGTTATTGCGCGCGGGACCAATAAATCGCGGGTCCGCGAACCCCTCGCCCCCTCCCCGCCACTCCCTCCGCCTCGCACCTCAGACACCTTCCCGAAAAGGAGAAGCCGCGTCGCGTCGGTCGAGGATCACGTCGCGCATGTATCGCCGGTGTATGATTTGAATTCCGGCCTCGGCGAGGTACCCGCTAAGAAAAGTGTCCAAGCCCACCCCCGCCCCTCTCCTCCGACTCTTATTGATTCGTCACTTTCTTGGGGATTAATGCATTCCGCCGCTGAGATGTTGCGTTTCGTCGGATGATTCGTTTTTTCGAGAAGTCACACGATGGAATATTCTGCAATCATGAGAGGAAATAGGGGCTGGGGGGCTGGCCCACCAGAAATAATCGGTCCTCTAGAAAATGTGACACATTTGGCTGAATATGTGCGTGACATATCTTATCTCTTTTAAATCGCATTCCGATTAATTTTTCGGTCAGAATAATTGAAAATTCTCATCAAAACGACTAATGCTTTCAAAATTTTCCGAAGAGGGCCTCCCGCATGATTTTCTGAAGGTGAGAAAGTTCCTTTGAACCAGGGCCGGATTAAGGGGGTATATGGGGTATAGGGGGGATATGGGCCGCGGCCCACGGCGGAAAATCTAGGAGGCGGCAAATTTTGCAATTTTTTTAAATGTAGGTATAAAAAAAAATCGGATTCAGAAAAAAATTACGAACAAAATCTCTCATTTCCTGAGAGTATAATAATTTCTAATTTTTTCGTCTTTCGGTGATACAGGAGACAGCACCTTTAATTAGTCGAGTTAAGAGCGAGACCAAACACGCAATTTGGCCAGGAACGGCGCGACTGAGAGAGAAATGATGACGAGGACTTGAGATGAAAAGGAGAAGCCCTTGGCGCGGCGGTCGGCACAAGACTGCACGAATACTTCACGCATTGCAACAAACACAGTGCGGTCACTGCGGTCAGCGTAAAACGGATAGCGCCTACAAGAATTCATGAATACTTCACGCATTGCGCCAAACACAGTGCGGTCTGCGCGGCGCGGCGGCGGAATTAAAATCATTAACCCACATTTATGTTTGTTCTTTCATAATTTTTTCGTTCATTTCTTGTGAATGGAAGGCCTTGTCCACGCAGAGATAGGTTTACGAAACTTAACGTTTGCGCCAAGTTACGTGAATTTTTGCTAGTAGTGTCGACAGGGCCTTCCCAAAAAATGTTTCCAACACGAGTAAACGCGTCTTATGCACACCACCCCACGTTCACTTGATGGTTTTTATTGATGTTTCCAAACGAATGAGAAGGGGGCGGCAAAATACAGGCGGCCCATGGGCGGCAAGTAGGTAAATCCGGCCCTACTTTGAACCTCTCTCTTTGGAGCTGGTGGAGTCATTCCCTTTTTTGTGAAAAGTCTTTCTGTGCATCCCCACCTCTTGGAGCTCCCTTGGCGGGAGCCCTTCTGGGCCCCCGCAATCACAAAGTGTCCTTAGTTCTGCCGATATTCGCAACTGATTAAATGGACAGATTCAACCAGA
Organism: Bemisia tabaci; assembly: GCF_001854935.1. Classification (NCBI taxonomy): domain Eukaryota; kingdom Metazoa; phylum Arthropoda; class Insecta; order Hemiptera; family Aleyrodidae; genus Bemisia; species Bemisia tabaci. Next base: position 2,074,343 of record NW_017547093.1, read on the forward strand.
ATCAGCTTAACTGTATTACATACGGTGGACGTGGACGTCTTCAAATTCTACTGCAGGAGGGCTGTAAAGATGACGGAAATGCCGAAAAAATGTCTCATCCCATAATCAGGCAGACAAAGTCTTTTTAGCGCTTAAGATCTCCTGTTTGCAAGAAACGTTGTCTTAAAAGCAGCGTTAAGGGGAAACTACACCCACTGAAGATTCTCAACACTGAAAGCCGGATGTATCCGAAAGAAAATACTTAATATTTTCGGTAAATATTCACTTGATGGGGTATCTCTCGCTCGCAAACAGAGAATGTTTCCGGCGATCAGCTGATGTGACCGGAAATGCTGAATATTTCCGGTGAACATTTACTTGACGCTGTATGTTTTCGCGCACAATCAGAGTGTGTTCCCGGCAATCAGTTGATGTAACCGGAAGTGTTGAGTGTTGCCGGCAGATATTTCCTTTGAAGCTTTATACTTTTTAAGGCAATGTTTATTGGGATCAGAAGGTTTTATTGTGTTACACTGGACAAAAAAACACATTGAATCTAGAGTCCAGACTCTTGAAAACATTGACAAGAAAAAATACTCTTGATTTAATCGGATTTTTGCTTGAATCAAAACGAAATCCACTTAAATTAAGAGGCTTGGTTCTTGATTTAAACTAGATTCTGATTGGATCAAGAGTACTTTTTCTTGTCGATGTTTTTGAGAGTCTGGACTCTAGATACAATGTGTTTTTTTTCCCCAGTGTGGAAAAACTTTGTCTGCCTGAAACTGGGATGAGCCATTTTTCCAGCATTTTCGCCACCTTTAGAGCCCTGCCGCAGTAGAATGCTGCAGTTCCGGTTGGCTGACAACAGGTTTTGAGTAATGGGTGAAAAGTTCTGTTGGTTATCAAAAATTCGTTTAGCTCAAAGTGGGAAACCAAAATGGCAGTGACCTCTCAAACTATCAACCTCAAAGCTTGATAAGCTCATGGGCTCGTTGTTTAGCATATTAATTGAAGGGTATACGATTTCTGATTTTGAGGAGGAGGTGGAAGATGTGGAGGAGGTGTTGAGAAATTATTTTTTTCATTAAATGAAGAAAATTCGAAAACTTCCGAACTTTCCGAACTTTAAATCCGGTGAAATTGATTTTTGTACTGCTGAGCGCTTTCGCTGATAGAGTATATTAAACTGACTAGTGACTTTAATGGAGATGTTGCATGTGCGAGGAATTTGCGATTTGACTGTTGATTCTTACGTAAAAGTTCGCGAGAAACACGATGGTGCCACTGGTTTTCTCTGAAATCAACTCCCAAGCTCAAAAAAAGCTCTCAAGTTGAGGCCAAAATGAAGGGGATATCCCGCACGCTATCCTGAGAGTCCACCTCCACATCAAGACGAACTCTCCATGCAAAGATAGGGAGCAAATACATTGACAGGGCTGCCACTTTATTTGAGGACTCAAAAACTGAAAACACGGCATCACTGCTAGTGTATTTGCTCCCTATCTTCGCATGGAGAGTTCGCCTTGATGTAGAGGTGGACTCTCAGGATAGCGTGGGATATCCCCTCCATTTTGGCCTCAACTTGAGAGCTTTTTTTGAGTTTGGGAGTTGATTTAAGAGAAAACCAGTGGCACCATCGTGTTTCTCGCGAACTTTTACATAAGAATCAACAATTAAATCGCAAATTCCTCACACATGCAACATCTTTACCGACTTTAATAAGACATCTGAAGTATAGAGTACGGTTTTTCCATGACCCGCGTCGAAGATGACAAGAAAACGGATGTCTTGATATAGGACGCACCGGGTATGTCTATGTGTCGAGGAGTGAATAAAAGTGTTAGTTTGCGGTTTTCGAGTGTGGCGCGTGCGGCCGCGGAGCGTGCGGACCGCGGACCGCGGACTGCGTAATCCTTCCGATACGGAGGGTGACGGCCGGGTAATTAATGTGTGTATATTTATACGATAAATAAATCACACCATTTAATAAACATATTTAAGCCCGGATGCGCTCGGCGGCCGCGCCGCGCGTATGGCCGCACGAGTATTTACAAACCCGACTTAAATTTCAGGAAATTTGTAAATAATCTCGCGAGGTCTCACGTTTCCGTCTCCTCCGCCTCCCTTGCGCCGGCCGGGAGGAATCCCTGCGACCGCTCCCGCTCCTCCGGGCATGATTTACCGAAAGCCTCTCTTAAATATAGCTCCGTCCTGGTTGCTAAATCGTGCTCTCCAAAAAACCTACACCGAAAAAAAAGTTACGGGCCATATAGACATATACCGTCCGTTCCAAGCTCAGAGGCCGAAACTTCCGGGTGCTGGAGCCGTAGCTTCGATTGCTCCGGGTGGTACGTCTGGAACTTTCGGCCACTGCGCCCGGGACGCAAACGGTATACGTCTATACAGCCCGCAAGCATGGTTTTTCACGCCAGTTCCAAGAGTTTTATTTTTAGCGTACTATTAACACAAAATATTAGAGTCATCGTGACAAAGAAAACCGTTCCTTTGACCAGGGTGGCAAACTTTCATAAAAAATACAATCTCGGAATCTAACGTGAAATATTTCGTGAAATTTCAGAAATTTATGAGAGATATTGAAAATACCGGTTCCTTTGCATGCTTCGCAAAATATGTAAAGATTGTGACTTTCTTCTATTTTTGTGTGTTCGAGTCCGGGTTACATACTCTAATCCCTGAAAAATATAAAATATTTCACGGCCGCGTGAAATTTCATGAAATATTTCACTGAAATGCCCAAGCTCTCATTTTTTTCTTACTTTTCCTGCCATCCTGTCCTTGATAGTTCTTTATTGTGCTCAGGAAAGAAAAACTACTTATGCTGCAAGAAAACTGATATATGCTGCAATGGTTATGGGGTTACGCCAGGTTAAATTCTATTCGTGCTCTTCCAGTTCATTTTCTTATTTCTTCGACTAGGACATAAACCCCGTGTCCAGCTATTGCTAAATCGGACACGTATAAAATTGAAAAAAATTTTCTTCATCCTAAGGCTTTGCCCTCTACAACACTGAAAAAATAGTTACGGGCGATAAAGACATACCGTCCGTTCCGGGCTCAGAGGCCGAAAGCTCCGGGTGCTGGAGCCGTAGCTTCGATTACTCCGGGTGCTACGCCCGGAACTTTCAGCTTCTGAGCCCGGAACGCGGACGGTATGTTTATATAGCCCGGAAGTATGGCTTCCGCAGCCGGAGTTTTTTTCCAGTGAAAGTCAAAACGCTCAATTTTTCCTGAAACAACGTGGCAACACAATTCGATTCCACCCGCAACACTTTTTTCATGCATCATCCAATTACATCATCTGTCTTGGTATTTAAATAATCTCGGAGTTTTGGACTTCAGCCCTCGGCGAGGTTTTTGGCGCCCCCAACCCTATCCGCGCGGTTCAGCATTGAAATTGTAGACCCCGACAAATTAGGCGTCTGAAGAGTAAACACGAGGGCTGTTTACGCCGCGGCTACCGCGTGGCTTCGTTTTTTTAGACTCCTCAAAGGAGCGCGTAAATTGTCCCTCCCCCCCCCCCCCCCCCTCCTGCCCCGCCGCGCCGGTGGGAACGGAGAAAATGTCGCTCATGCCGTGTGTCCCCAGGCGGTACTTCATCCACTAATTTGTTTTAATTCGCGCCTGGCCCTGTATTTCATTTATTTAATCGCGGCTACAACTCAAATCCGTGACTGCTTACAACGAATAAAAGTAGAACAGAATAAATATTTGCCCGTGACATGAAAAACAGAGCCGGGAAGGTCGTAGGTTGCAGTCTTGCCTAAATATTTGCTGCCTCGCGAAATTAACTCTCGTTTTGTTTCTGTTCCTAGGATCGTTCTTTAATTTGATTTATGGTGTCTGCGTCTTAGCATCTTTTCGAATATGTTAAATTTACCCCGGCCGGCGAGGTGTCTTTTTTGATTAAGATGTTGGTCTGGGTGTCTGGCAGCGTTTAGCGCGTGGGTCCGAGAATTTCTTTTCGCAAGCATGGGTATGGGTAAGGGTAATTGAAAGCAGGTGGATAGGATATTCAGCACTAGACCAGAGATCATAAATAACTTCCGGAAAATTCTTGAAACGATTAGCGATTTTAATGCATGTGCAGCTCACTGAGTTATCATAGTATGTCATACCTGCACTATACCTTTGTAGCTGGAGGCGCAAAAAAATCCGAATTTCTTGCGCAATTGGTGAGATTAAGAGTGATGTCTTTACTTCACCAATGCGCGCATCGAGCGTTTTGTGTCCTTCTGTGTGAGAAACGTCTGATTGTTTATTTATGACAAAATTAAGAACAGTATTTTTCAACGCATGTCGATCTTTTTTTTTCGTCATAACAATTTTTATCAGTATCATTTCATAAGTTGCACTAAATCAGTTCTACACATAACCGTTTTCGTGAATAATGCGATTCGTAGGTAATTCGATTTCAGGTATGTGTAGACTGATGCATAATTTCTTAAAACGAAGGCAAGGTGCATTCATTTTCACTCAATTTCATTTCTCAATGATTTATTTTATCTAAAGAATCGCACTGTGCTCGGACCTTTTTCCATTCTATTCCGATGCGAAGCAACTATATTCACAAGTCCTCTGTTAGATAGTGAAATTTTACATGTTGGATTCCCTCTGGTAAAAATTAAAATAATATTTTCTGAAAGTTTTTTCTTCTGATATTCAATTACGGAGTGCTTTTCTAGGTTTATAAATAGAAACATTCTAAATTAATATACTTGCAAGTTTTTGTCGAGCATGCGTGATATTTTGTTTGTTCAGTATCTGAAATATCTAAAATAAAACATTGAAAATTATAAACATTATTTACAGAGAAAGATTAATGAAAACTAACGCTGACACAAATTATAGAGGTAGGTCACACTTGTATATTGAAACAGAATGAAATGAAAAATAAATTAGACCAGCTATCGTTGGAAATTGAAACATGCCCATCGACAGTGTACTTGGTATGAACTATATTCAACCATAATTTATTGTTAGCTGACTAGCGAAACCGAATTCGTCGTCCTATTCTTCAAATTAAGCGCAAAAATTGACGGATTGTTTTTCTGGCTCTGCGCTCCCAATGATGAAAGCTCTGATTTGAAGCGGCATAATTATCATGTCCAAAGTTATTGCTTATTCATCATAGCAATGGCACCACGAATTGAGCCCAGTAAATATTGGCCCTGCAAGTTATCATGAAAATTTTTCAGTTTTTAAGATGAGACTTTCATATTCCGTCTAATGAGGAGTTAGGATCAGAAATACTTAAAGAGCTGTAAAATTATTTCGAGGGTACATTTTTTTTTAACAACTGAGACCTTCACTGAGTCCCTCTTAAGCTTTTGGGTTTCCTCTCACGGCGAGCCATTGCACATTTTGCAATTAGAAACCACTATCTCTGGCTCCTCCATAAAAGCACGTATCTTCATATAGGGAAAACCACTATTTCCAGCTCATTTTAGAAACAACATATACATGCCATTGCATACATATGTTATTTCTAAAATGAGCTAGAAATAGTGGCTCCTTATTGTGAAATGTACACTGGAAAAAAAAAAAAAAAAAAAAAAAAAAAAAAAAAAATTGTATCTAGAGTCCAGACTCTTGAAAACATTGACAAGAAAAAATACTCTTAATTCAAGCGGATTTTTGCTTGAATCAAAAGGAAATCTGCTAAAATTAAGAGGCTTATGGTTCTTGATTTAAGCTAGATTCTGATTGAATATAAAGTACTTTTTCTTGTCGATGTCTTTTAGAGTCTGGACTCTAGATCCAATGTTTTTTTTTCCCAGTGAATCCATTTACTGTCCAGTTAAAAGCAATTCATTCACTACTCCAAAGATATGACGAGTCTGTAAATTTTGCACGGCAAGAGCCGAGTTAGAAAGAGAATGAGCATCTAGCTTCGAAGCAAGAACATGAAACGAATCTCACTTGAAGCGGTGGGCCGCGATATAATGAGTAGACCGCCATGCATACGCGATGAAAATGAAGCACGCAGCCCTCTGGAAATTAAAAAAAAAAAGAGAAAAAAAATGCCGGGGAGGACGGAGCAGAAGGAACAGAGCAAGACGGCTCCGCTAGGCAGTGCGAGCTGCAAGTAATTACAAGGTAAAGTTGTAGGTATATAAGAATAAGGAACTGGAAACTCCGCCCAAGTAATAACCGCGCCGGGGCCGTAGACGCCGCCCAACCGGCCCGAGCCCCCCTCTGTGCCCTGTGCGGCCCCCCAGCCGCACGCACTCACGCAGGGGCCCGCTCAACTTTCCTTGGTTATCAGATGCGGAGTGCCTCCTACCCGCGGTTCCCCCGCCCCCTTCTCCTCGCAAGCTCCCCGCTCGGGTGGGGAGCCCGGCAAACCACCCGCCACAAAATATCAGCGATCATTTTGATTCGCTCGGGCTATTGTACGCTGCCATGCTAATTATAATAGAACCGAGCCCGTCCGTCTGCTCACTTAATTAAACTCACGTAATTGCCGGCCTTCGCCCCATGCTGCCGTGATGAGGAAAAACGCCGTATGAGCCTTCAGACGTTGCCAAGTTTCCTCCGATAAAAACCAAATTCACTGGAAAAATTCTGAAAATTATTTTCCGACATTTTCAGACAATTCTGTACGCAAGTCATTATAAAATATCTGAAAATTTCAAGGGAAAAGATGCATGAATGTTGTCAAAAAGACATGTTTTATCGTGGGGAATTTGGCAACTATCGAATGTTCATACGGCGTTCTTCCTTAGCACGGCTGGGTAGCTTACTGCAGAAATTGTTTTTTTTTTCACTTATTTTATCTTATTTTTATTTTTTACTTTTCCGACTGGTTTCCTCGGCTCCCCATGTTCCCTTTCCCATGTTTCCTTAACATGTTACTCTTCAGGATGAGTGAAGAGGAGAACATGTTCTCGTCGAGACTTCGGGCGTATTTCAATTTTCATTTAAAAAACATAATTTCCACCGTAACGAGATATACATTTATACTTTAGAGCATGAAATTTCGAAATTTTTTCAAAGGGAAAATGACTTTGAGAAGAGATCATTTTTAAAGAGAAAAATTAATTCAGAGATTTTTTCCAACAAAGATACGTTAATGAAAAATAATTGGATTCCACTGCAATGAGACTAAAGAAAAGCCTCAAGAAAAGGTTCGACATTTACTATTTTGTCGCTATTGGAGTAATCCTAGATTTTTATACAAGTTTATTGTGGGTAGTAAATACTTAAGATCACCTTCATTTGCAACTTACATTTATGGCATCCGTAGTTTAAACAATTTTACTCACTGAATAAACCAACTAACTAAATAAAAAGACAAAAAGGTTCTGTCAGCACTGACTTTCGAGAAATCCATATAGAATGGATTTTGGTCCTACGTTATTATAGAAACGCTTTTCATACATAACGGGGAGTGTCAAGTCAATCAATGAAGAATATTTAAAAATTACTAAGTAACACTAGGTAATTTTTAGCTATTTGAGCCTGAAATTGTCCGATTTTTTCCCAAAATTTTTTTTTGTCATGCATCGGTGAGAGTAAAAAAATATTTCAAAGAAAATTCTCCGCGTAGACAATATATATACAGCTGACCTTAATGAAAGAATCCAAACCTATCTCTGAAAATCTGTGGTGCCGTTTCTTAGATTTTTTATTAGAGCACGAGAAAAGCATTCTTCATTTATCAATTAAGGACAACCTTGGATGAATATTTTTCGAATCAATTTTTCTGGGACAACCAGAATTTCCTGATGTGTTCCAACAGGAATCCTGATGTTAAAATGATCAATTTAGCGTTATCCTAGATTTCCTGAGACGAATCAATCTGCTTGTGCTAAGTGTCCATATTGCCCCGAACAACGTTTAAACCGATGAACAATTCTGCCGTGCTAAGGAAAATCGCCGTAAAAACACTCGAATGTTGCTAAATTTCTCCAGTAAAATGTTCATTTTTAAGGAGTTTCATGAGAATTTCAGATAGTTTAGATCTGATTGCGAAAAAATCTAAGAAAAATTGGAGGGAAAATATTCTTATATTTCCTGAAAATTCGTATTTTAACAGTGGAATTTAGACGATGTTTTCAGCTCATACGGCGTTTTTCCCTAGCACAGCAGAATTGGTATTTACTTAATCGAACATTGAGAAGGAGAACAAGAGAGAAGACGATTATAGCATAGCAATTTCAGTTCACCGACGCTCGAAGAACAATCAATCATGATCTGCCTGCATTTTGAAAATCGGGGCCCATGTCGATTTCTCCCGCATCCAGGACGTGTCCAATCAGTGATGAGACTCGATATTAAGTATTACATAAAAATTGCACCGGCACGGCGCGGCGCGGTGCGGCGCATGCAGAGAGCAAGCACAGTTGGCTTGATGGTGGCTGTCTGTCATATTGCAACAAGTCATGCAGCGAAAGTCCTTCGTGTAATTAATGGAATCTTCGCGCTCGGTTGATTATTCTTGCTAGCTCGAATCTGCATAGATTTTAGCTTTTTCAACCAGTGGCGTGGCGCGATTTGCGATATATCGATTGATCTGCCATTTGAACCTATGGAAAAGGGTCGAAAAACAGGGTGTTCACAGCGAACACCTCAATAATCGATTCCTTAGCATAGGTTTAAATGGCATAGCAATCGATACACCGCAATTTACGCCACGCCACTGTTTGCAATCTGCGTGTTTATTATTGCACTCGCGTCACTCTCGAATCAAGGAACAAACACTGGAAAACAAGTCTCTCGGATCCAGACTTCAGAGTCAGATTCTTAAAAAAATTTACAAGAAAAAACATTCCCAATTCAGTCGGGCTTTTGCTCAAATTACAAGGAAATCCGCACGGAAAAAAATCAGGGTAGGGTTCGGCACTACCTATGGGTAGTTTTAGGGTCGGTAGTCCTGAGGAACAGAACATGTATTCGTCAACGCTACCTCTCGCTGTCCGTAGCGCCTACCCGCCGCTTGACTGCAACACACACGGCAAGCTTGTTTCCACAAGTAGAATTTCTCTTGCGGAAGGCTAGAATGTCCGGGATGCGTATGCGCCGTGGACTGCTCGACTATCGTCATCGTATTCGCCTCGGACGAGGAAAGAAAACATGGCTGCCCCGCGTCGCGTTGCCCAGTCCGGCGCTTTATTTAAAGTAATAATTTAATACTATGAGGAAAGAATCAACACCCAAAAACTCAGATTTTCCTTGACATAAGCAAGCTGGCCAGGTTGGCCTAGTGGTTAGCGCGTCTGACTCTAGACCCATAGATCCCGGGTTCGAATCCCGGTGGTGGCGACAAATTTTCACCGAACTGACGAGTGGATCTGCGGAAACAGATTCTACTCGACCTTAATCCCTGAAAATTTGAAAGCCGGAGCTATGGAGCATGAATGTTCTAAAAGTCTCCCTGATGCCCGTTGACAATCAAATAATTTCTTTGTAAAAACTCGTGTCTATAGCTAGCTATGGCTTCCTGAGCAACAAAAAAAACAGGAAGAAAAGCCAAATAAACTGCAAGAAAAATTTAAAAAAATAAAAAATTAACAAAAAATAAAAATAATTGAAAAAACTATATTGTGCGCGATGAAATTATGCTCTACGGGTGTAATCAGATTTTTTCACACATTTTGGCAACTTTGCATCAAGTAGGCTTCAGCCTTGCCGGATCTATCCTTGGAGCCTTCTGTTTCTGTGCCTACGCGCTGCCAGATCTGTTTCTGAACGTCACGGGTCATCTAGCGTGGAACGCAAGCGCGAGGTAGGCTTCAGCACTACGCGTAGGCTTACGACTGCGAAATCAGGTACCGCGCGGTAGTGTTGAAGGGCAGAAACTAGTCCTCAACCCTAACTCATTTTTTTCCGTGCGCTTAAAAATGGACGTATTTCTGTCAAACGGAACTATGTGCATTATGACGTGAGCCCTGTTATGCACGTATTCTTATGGGTTTCAACGCTCATGTCTTAATGCACATAGTTCCGTTTGATAGAAATACGTCCAAGTAAGAGGCTTGCGTGTCAATTTAAGCAAAAATCTGATTGAATCAAGAATATATTTTCTTGTTCAATTTTTACTAATTCTACTAAATTTTCATAACACTTTCTGATGGTAAAATTTCCACAAAGCTCTCTGTCAATTTCATTAAATCTTCAGCAAATTCAAGAATGAAGTGATGGAGCGGTCACAAGGGGATTCTATCATCGAAGCCCTCAAATTTATTGATAAGTTCTAGTTTTTATGGCGCAGATGCTCTTACGAGGCGATGAGCACTGAGCAGCCTCGTGATTCAGACTGAGACGCAGCTTTGCAGCCGCAGTAACATACGGTTAATTGTATTTTATACACCGATAATTTTCTTGTCTTGCCTCTATTTCCATTTCCACCTCCTTGCTGCCCCTCCCCCTCCCCGGCCACGATTCACTCTTACCTCTCTCGTAAAAGCTATAATAACAGCCCGCGGATCGCATCGGTAGTTTGCTCCCCGATAAATTAACAATATCTGTAATTGTTGCTGACAACGCTGTCAAATCGACAATATATTCGAAATATCTTAAGGATATACAGATAAAATGGTTGTGCGATATGACAATGGACGTCCGAATCTGATTCCCCTTTAATTTTTGATTGATAATTACCGGTCTATCCTCGTGAAGCGATTGCCACTTCTTTTTTGTTCTTCTTCCTCGCCGTATGCTGGATCCGAATTCGAGACAATTAAAAATAAACTCAACGAATCGCTCATTAAAATACATTTCGTGCTTTTTTGATAATTATACAGCGCGGGCTCCGTATTGTTTTTCTCGGCTCACTGTTGTTCCGACTTGTCAGGTGCTACCTACCGAGAGATCAAATTTTTATCCTTTCCTCTGGGCAAGTTCCAAACCTTTCCCGCCGGTATGGAGGGCAGAAATGTATCATTTATGGAAATTCGAGAGATACGCGTTTACTGGCGTACCGTTCGGTAATTTAGATTTTGAATTAATAATGGTTCGCCTGAAAATAATTCTGCTTTTAATTGGTATTTTATCTCTTTGAAATCATATGTACCGATGATCTGCTCGAGGTGTCAAGGGCATGGATCAAATTTCCCTCTTGGGAGTTAGTTGTAACCGCCTATTATGTAAGTCTGAGAATTAATAACTTTAAAAAAGGGCTACAGTCTGAATGGGTTAAAATTTCGTAGAGCACCAATATGAATGAGGAACATGTGCTGACTAAAACTGGCTATTAATTTGGAGATACTAATTATACGAATGAAATTGCTCCACTCTCCCTTTCCCTCCCTCCCACCCCTTACTGTTTCTTTTATTCATACTCAACACTTCATAATTATCAGATTTAGATATTTAAAACAAAAAATAAAAATTATGACAGTATGGTCACGAGTAGGTGTTGAGAAAATTCCGGAGAATAACGTTAAGAAAATTGAGTTATCTTAATTACTTAACGACTACGTTGAATTATAGCACCGCAAACTAGTCTTAAAAAATAGAACCGGTTTTTCATACTCATTTTTAAAATCTCACACTTTGTGTCTTGCGTTTTTGAAAGAATGACGAAAATTAAAAAAGTAAAATCCTCAAATTCTATTGGTTGGTTTTCTATTATCAAACATGTCGCCCCTATGAGCAGCAATACGTTCGTTTTTTTCAAAAGCACTCACAGCGAATAATAAAATGAAACTTGATCAGTTTCCTCTCAAAAACATGAAACATGATCGGATCGAAGATTATGAACCGATGTAACTCGTAACGCGCTACATCGGTTGCGTCGCGTTACGTCACGAGGTAAAGCATTTTTTCAACTTTTAACACTGAAAAAAATAATATGCTGTTTTAGCATCTGAGATGTCAAAAATGTGTCTGGTGATCCCAAAATATCGCCTTTACTGCCCTTGCAGTTAACTTCACACCCTGTGAATGCAAATTCAACCGCTTGGACAATCAAGGCAGCATCTTACACTGGAAAAAAAACACATTGGATCTATAGAGTCCAGCCTCTTAAAAACATCGACAAGAAAAAGTACTCTTGATTAATCAGAATCTAGCTTAAATCAAAAACCAAGCCTCTTAATTTAAGCGGATTTCCTTTTGATTCAAGCAAAAATCCGATTGAATCAAGAGTACTTTTTCTTGTCAATGTTTTCAAGAGACTGAACTCTAGATCCAATGTGTTTTTTTTTTCCAGTGTAGGATCACCGGACACATTTTTGACAACCTAGGTGGTGAAGCATTAAACCATTTTTTCAGAATTGTCATCGATATTCAGCAAAACTTGTTTAGAATACGCTTTTCGAAACAAAGAGATCTCCACAGGTCCTCGTCGTAATATACGGTTGTCGGAACGAACACCAGAATTCGCGCGACAGAGTATGCTCGCTGGACGAGGATTTTTTCTGAGTGACTAAGATAAGATGAAAAGTTGTCTTCTTGATCTGAACTCATTCCCGGCCGGTTGGCTGGTCTTCGAATTCTGTTAAATGTTAGCCGAGTGATCTCCGCGGGGCGTCCACCGGGCTCCAGGCCTTCCAGTCGCTCTCCACCGCGACCGTGGTCCGAGGTCCCGGGAGGACTTAAACCGACCGACGCACACTAGTCCGAGCCAGTAGGAGAACTCGGACAAAATCTGGAAACTTTGAAAGCTTATATTTTCGAAAATATTAAACAAAAAAGTTCAAGAGTAGCTCCATTGGTTTTTTGTGAAATTTCCTTTCAGAACCATCCAATGAAATTGACTTTGTGACGTAATAAACATAAAAAATTGAGATTTTAGTCTAGAATGTCATGCCCGATCTCTTCTATTAGTTCGTTCCCGTGTGCGACGACCGACCGACCAGCGCGGCCGACCGATGGGTAAGGGGCGACGCAACACGTGTCACGCTGTGACTAACAGTTCGGAGTTTCATAACCATAATTTATTTTTCTTCTTATTTTTACCAACCCTCTCGAACATGGCTGCCATATTTTGTTATTACGAGCATTTGCAAATTCACTCCAGATTTGTCCGCCTTTTACACTTTCAGAATCGTCGTTTCCGGGACGAAGGAATGTGACTCTGATTGCATGGTTGCAAAATTGGCTAATTTTTCACAAGAACGTACCTGTGAAAATTTTGTCTAAAATGTCGAAAATTTTTGCATGAATTAGAAAATAAACAGGGAATTTTTTAATTAGTAATGCCGAGAACGTACGAGAACGTACTTGTGAAATTTTTGTCGAAAATATCCAAAATTTTTGCATGGAATCAGAAAATAAACAGGGAATTTTTCAATGAGTAATGCCAAGAACGTACAAGAACGTACCTGTGAAATTTTTGTTTAAAATGTCCACAATTTTGCATGAGATCATAGGAAAAATCAGTGGAATTTTCAGTTAGAAGTGCCCCAGATTCTGCTGGTAAAAGAGCTATTTGCGAGGGACAATTTGGTGACATTAAAGTGAAGTTACGTTCTTTCGTCACACCCGTACTACTGAGATTACTTATATAATTATACTCTCAGTTCTAGTAATCATATCCACAATTCAACTCGAACCTGATGAAACCTGTGCAATTTTTGTCCAAAATTCCCAAAATTTTTGCATGAAATCGGAGGAGAAATTGGGGAAATTTTCAGTTAGAGATGCCCGAAATTCTGCTGATAAAAATGCAATATCGAGGAGATATTTAGCAACATTGAAATGTAGTTACATTTTCCGTCAGAGAAACGGCAAAATATTGGTGTATTGGTGTGTAATCTGGAGAATATTTCATTCCGTTTACGTAGCTGCTGAATAATCTGAGTGATATGACTTTGGACTTAAAATACTCCAAAAAAGCGGATTGAACCTTGAAACAGGGTGAAATCTGAGGAACTTAAATCCCTTATCAAAAGTTCAAACACAATACCTTAAATTTACGGAGCAAAATTTTTGTATATTTTTCCGGTCGATAATTCACACTGACACAAAAACTGTTGTTCGTGGCAAACGCTGCTAAATCTTTTCTCTCACACGCGGTTTTATTGAGGAATAAATCTGCGCAATCATTGTTTTTTCATTCAAATTATGATTCCTTTGTACTGACAATGAGCTCGATCCAAGTATGGCAGTTCTGTTTTAAATTGGAGTATGCATCTTGAAGATCAATGTTGCTCGAGAAACTTGATTCCGGTTTCATCGATGCTGCTTATACGATGTCTCAATAAATGAGCAGTATATTTTCGAGAAATTTAGATAATCTACTTTCCGCGAGACGGTCTGAACATGTCTAAAGGACATTGAACTTTTGCGTAACTTGCCTATGTCTCTCCTCCCTCAATTTTTTGGACGCTCACTTCTAGCTTCCCTTACTCTACAGCGTTAACTTCTACGTTCGTGTGGTTTTTGGTATCTCGAAAATTTGAAGGCGTATGCAATTCTCACGAATGGATAAATGAATAAAAACTTTCTCATATCATCTTCTACTACCCGCAACATAACTCCAAAAGATGCTCATAATTAGAGCGAATGTATTCATACGGTTTCCAACAATGCCTGATTGCCGTTACTCCTCTTTTTGCTCACAAGGCTCTAGCAGATGGACTGAGATGACCTCATCATTTCAAGCATTTAAAGTCAACTACAATAAGTAAGGTCCAGAAAAAAATGAATGTGCTTTTGGAAAATTTCCTTCAAATCTGTCAGAGTAATTGAACTTTAGCACATAGGCCTTGAAATGATCACACTTAAATCAAGACAAAATTTTAGTGATAGTGAGAGACCCCAAATTCGCGGATAAGTAAATCTTTAGGAATGAAACAAGAGAAGCTGAAAAAGAAGTATTTTATGGCAAAATATACAGGAAATTGTTTTCCCTCACAAAGGTGAAAATTTATATCTTGAAAACCAACTATGCGATGACCCTCCCCCCCCCAAAAAAAAAAATAAATTGTCACGTCAATGGAGAATTTGCGGTTTTTGCCGAAAAATTTTGATTCCTTCATCTGAAAGTGCTTATAAAACTATTTACATATATTGAACTGTTAACTGCAGCATTTTTCCTTCAAATTTTTGTCAAATTTCAAAAACTGTGCAAAAATTAAATATAACAATAAGGAATGTTCCGCCTTGTGACGTCTCAAAAGACGGATCCAGTTCCTAGCTCATCTCACAGTCGACCATTTTCAGTTGGTAACACCAACATCGTATTTTTAAATGTTTATTTTATTCATTTATCTATGCACTTGTGTTATGAATCGTGGAATCCATCGCGTGTGTCAGCACCACAACACGAAGAATTTATCGACTCGACAACATTGCCTCTAATATATCTTACCTGATTCTTGACTTTGCTGCATCCCTGGAGTAATCTCAGTTGATATCAAGGCACACAGCACCGTGCCGCATGCCATGCCGTGGTCCAAAGCGTCCTCAGGTCTCCGCCACGCGTCCCGCGTCACGTAGCACGCTTGTGACGAGAAGGAGAATCTCTACCAACAAACGAAACGGTGTGGTGTTACTGCTTCAGCCCAAAAAATCTAAAGATACTGTCTTTAATTTGCAACTTCACCGTAGATGGTATGATCTCTCGTTTACGGCGACACGTTCGGTCACTTTTGCCGGTTCTCTTTCCTAAGTCGGGCATGGAATCTAGGTTGCATCTGCAGTTCAATTAGTTTAAACGTCACACATTCTGTACGATTCCCCGGAAAGAAACAGCTTATCAGCCGAGTCAAATTCTATCGTGAAACACTAATTTGCGAGTTTGGTCACGTTCATAGTTAGGTGTACATGGAAAGATATGTCTCTATCGTAAACTAACGAGTTCTAGTAATTACCGCAATGAAGATAACGGTCGTATGAATTTTGAAATATTAAGGAATAAGAGATAAATATGTTTCAGAATCTCTAGATGGATTTAATTTTTAGAATTTGGCCTGGAACGGCGCGGCGCAGAGAGCAATGATGACGAGAACTTGAGAATGAGATGAACAGGAGAAACCCTCGGCGCGGCGCGCGGTCGGCATGTAACACATACTAGCGCCTACAAGACTGCATGAATACTTCGCGCATTGCGTCACAGACAGTGCGGTCGCTGCGGTCAGCAGCGGGCGGCGTGAAATGCATAGCGCCTACAAGACTGCATGAATACTTCACGCATTACGTCAAACTTAGTGTGTGCAGCAGCGGTCTGCGTGAAACGCATAGCGCATACAAGACTGTAGGAATACTTCACGCGTTGCGCCAGACATAGTAGGGTCAGCGCGGCGCGGCGGCAGAAGTTAAAATTATTAAAGAACATTTATGTTTGTTCTCTCATAATTTTTTCGATCATTTCTTATAAATGGAAGGCATTGTCCACACAGAGATAGGTTTACGGAACTTAACTTTCGCGCCAAGTTTCCTGAATTTTTGCTAGTGGTGTTGACAGGGCTTTCGCAAAAAATGTGTCCAACGCGAGTAAACGCGTCTTATGCACCCCTCCCCCTCCGGCACGTTCACATGATGGCCTTTATTGATGTTTCAAAACGATTGAGAAGGGGGCGGCAAAATACAGGCGGCCCATCCATGGGCGGCAAGCGAGTAAATCCAGCCCTGGTCAGAGGATTGCTCCAAACTTAATGCAAATTAATTGCAGAGGATAACTGATATAGAGTAGTCCGCATTACGGAATTTTGACAAGTACCCTCCCCTCCCCTTCCATTTTAAATTATTCAATGGGGCTCAAGAAATCACGATGAGAAGAATATAGGATGAGACGGGGTCTACAACGTTGCAAACGGAGATACTTCGTTTTGCACTCTGTCCATCTATTTAAATGTTCAGCATAGTATTTGTTACATTCAATGAGTAAAAATATTGTAGTTAAAACATATTTTGGCAATAACATTTCATACAGTAAGTCTCCATATTCGGCACCTATCCATATTAGGATGTATAACTGATGGACCATTGTAAGAGTACTTCTCGAAAAACATCTGTAGTTTTTGTTACGGCAAATCGACCCAGAACCGTGCGCGTGATGCCCAAAAATTTCGCATGACAGGTCTAAATTTAGAGTTTTGAAATCATAATTTATATGAACTCCACTTTTTTATCGCTTCTCTGATTTATTAACCTTTAAAGAGTGTGGTCCGTCAGGATCTTATATTTGATGGATCGCAAGTTTTAAGCTCACAAATGCGAGCCTCTCGTTTTTATCTAATCTCACAATCTCGGCGACCTTTCCTTTATCTGCCATGAGGACAAGCTCGTTGATACTTTAAAGTTTTTTTTTGTTTTTTTTTGTTTTTTTTTTTTGAAGAAAGAGACACTGAATCAATTGGACAGGTTGATATTTTGGAATTTTTGCATTTTTTGCATTTGAGGGCGTTCAAGTATTTAGTCACGTATAGTTTTTTCCGGGGGTTTGGCCCCTTTTTAGTCATTTTACTGTTGTGCTTACTCTGGAATATACCCTTTCTATACAATGATACAACGTGGGAAATTTTCTCCCTGAACTTCATCAGTTTTCTATTAAATGAAGCGCAAATACCGTCATTTTTCCCGCTGCCCTCCCCCCCCCCAAAAAAAAAAGAAAAAAAAGACCCAATTATTTTTAATCTACTTAATTGTAAGCCAAAGGATTCTCTGATACGTGCAATAGAGGATGGTCACAGACGCCAGTGAGCTTACAGATGAGCAAAATATGATGAGGTCTAATCAGAATTCATCTTTTTACATCCAACATTCACAGAGATAATGCTAATCAAAAACACGGCGTATGACGTCATCCATCGCGATAGTGTATACAATGCTTTCTTCTACTTTGTTTTCATCAATCAGTGATACGTACATTGGAGGATTTGACATAAACACGGATTAACCTATGGTGGAAGAATGGACGGAATGCATCACTGTGATAAATGATGTCGCACGCCTTTGTTTTTGATGGACAATAATTCCCTCAATATTAGACGAATATATTTGGCGTTTGACAGATCTTATTTATTTTGGCTAATCAGTAAGCACGAACCACAAAAATTTGATCTTAAGAAACTGACCCATACTTCTTTGTATATTTTGATTTGAATGGGGCGATTTGCTTGATTTGTGATCTCTACATTTCTAATTCTGCGTTTAAGTCTCCGTTTGGCAGATCTGATTAATATTTGCCAATCTGTAAGCATGAACCATAAAAATTCGATCTTAAGACTAGAAAAACTGACCCATACTTCTATGCACTTATATTTTGATTTAAATGGGGCGATCGGCTTATTTTGTGATCTCTACATTTCTACTCCTGCGTTTAAGTCTCCCGGCGCTATTTTGCCATGCGACGCTCATGGTGGGAGCAAGGTTGCGGCGCTCTTCAGATTTTGCCAACAATAGTATTTTTCACTTCTTTCAGTGTTTTTAGTGATATCGTATCTTTGATACTTACTCTTTAGCGCAATTTTAAGTAAATCTAAATGTCGACCCAGCAGATACAAATAAGTAATTACTGCATAATACTCCCGATTTTATCTATGATGCCTAGAAAACTGTCATGTGTACAGATGAGGCATTCAAGTAACATGCGCAATGCTCTTCTTTCGCTTTTTGAACATATTCACACCACTTAATGCAACTTTTCATGTTTTGCCAACCGGTTGTCAGAGAGACCCGCTTCATCAAGGTTGTTACGTAAATATTTCAACTGCGCCAAGAGGCGCTGTTATCAAAAATTGAAACCCTAAAATGCACTGAAAAAATATATGTATGTCGCTTGGATCTAGAGTCTAGATTCTTAAAAACATTGACAAGAAAAAATACTCTTGATTCAATCGGACTTTTTTCTTGAATCAAATGGAAATCCGCCTAAATCAAGAGGCTCGGCTCCTCGATGCAAGGAAAAATTGGATTGAATCAAGAGTACTTTCTCTTGTTAATGTTATGAATTAAGAGTCTGGACCCTAGATCCAATAGATTTTTTTTTCAGTGTGGGAATACAAAAATGAGCATGTAAAAATTAAGACACATCGAATTTGAAGCACTAGTGAGATCAAAATCAAATGCGGTACAGGTTGATTGCCATGGAGTTTGTACAGCTTCGGGAAAACGGGTAATGCGAGTGCAGTTAATCAATTATTTTGATGGCGTGCTATGTAGACTGATTTAATTTACGTCTCTGTGTAAGAGAGGAGGTTGATGAAGCACTGGGGTTCTCTCGGACCTTATCATCGTATTATTAGATAATTATTTACGATAATAACGGTTCTGTTGAATCAAGATGGGAGTTCATGGCTGATGTGTCAAGGGTGATCCGCGAAGCACACCGTCGCGTCGATGATCACTATGATTACTTCACCGCACGATGTTGAGGTGAAAATGAAAAAAGCTCTTAAAGTCTCTTACCGCGCAAGAGGACGCTTAACACGTTAGTCGAATCTTACTAGAATCACAAAAAGATTATGCAAGAGTACTTGTATGCGGGGGAGTATTGCCATCTCAATCCTTTCACTCACTGGAAAAAAACACATTGGATCTAGAGTCCAGACTGTTGAAAATATTGACAAGAAAAAGGACTCTTGATTCAATCAGATTTAAGCTGAAATCAAAAGAAAATCCGCTCAAATTAAGAGGCTTAGTTCTTGATTTAAGCTTAAATCTGATTGAATCAAGATTATTTTTCTTGTCGATGTTTTTAAGAGTCTGGATTCTAGATCCAATGTGTTTTTTTTCCAGTGCAGTACATTTTTAGGAGCGTTGAGAGCGCCAAGTGTGCCGCTCTCTGATTGGTCGGCCATCATGGAGCCCCCAAGTTGGTCTAATGCAAACAAACCCCAGCCCTTTTGCTCCTAGTTTGGCCCAATGTAAACAAAAAAGATAGCGAAAAAGTTCTATAAAGTTCTAGACGTGATTTTGGGTATGATAGAAACTAATTCTTGTATCCAACTTCTGAATTGAGTTCGGATCAAACTTTCATGAATATTCATGCCGAAAATTAAGCTTTGAGTGTGATTATTATTCATTTCTCAGCCGATAACACGTGTTCCTATGGGCCTGATTTTTTTGCATCGGGCCAACTTTGGAGCTCCAAGATAACCTAAAACTGATGAACCAATCAGAGAGCGGCACAGAGATGGCAATACTCTCCCGTATACAGGTACTCAAGATTTTGCGGGTGATAAAATAGTCATGGATTCAGGTTCACACTAACCTCAAAGGAAATTCCATTCCTATTGCTTTGATTTTCCCTCAGAACAGTGTTGACCCAGCATTATTCTATCACCATAAAATACCTATATCATGCGTCTAGGTGATCCATCAGATATACGCTCAGAGCACTTCGTTACAAAGGCTCCGATCGGGTAGTCCGTAGCTCAGTTTTAATCAGCCGCATGCATGCAAAAAGCCCTCCGTTTAATGAACACTGTCGAGAGCTCCGCACAATGAATATTCCGACAAGACTTTCGTCCACGGTATCTCCTGGCCTAGGGACGAGGATGCTGTCGTAGGAGAGAAAAACGTCGTATGTACACTCAAACGTTGCCACATTTCTTTCTATAAAATGCGTATTATCTAGAAAACTTGCGATTATTTTTTTTCTAAATTTGCAGGGGATTTTATTCGCAATTTTGTCCAAGGTGTCTGAAAATTTCGGTGAAAAATAAGCTTAACCTCGCCGTAAAATGAACGTCTCGTCGCGGGAATTTCAGCGACACTCGAATGTCTGTGCGGCGTTCTTTCTCTCATCGCGGCAGAATGCACGGCAATGCTACCGTGCTAAGGAAGAACGCCGTATGAACCTTCAGGTGTTGCCAAATTCCTTTTATAAAACGCGAATTTCCTCGTACATTTATGAACATTTTCCTCCCAATTTTTCACGTAATTTAGTACACAATTTTACCCAAAGATTCGGAAAATTCAAAGGAAAAATATTCACAACTTTCCTCAAAAATGAAAATTTTATCGAAGGAAATTCGGCAACGCTCGCATGTTCATACGACGTTCCTCCTTAGCACGGCAGAATGGCGGAGGCCACTGGGCCGTCACTCTCAGCTGCCGGCTAGCGCAATGCGCAGTGCGCAGTGCGCAACGCGGGGGCCATAAACTGATTCCCAGACGGGGGACGGACAGATGCATTTTCCACTCCGGACAAAACACAATGACTCGAACTCTGATGGATTGGTATGCAAACTAGCCACGGATAAAATCGTTCCAGGCAACCCCTCCCCGCCTCCCGCGGTCTTGGATTCTCGTGCACAATGTAAGGTTCGGGAAAGGAAGAAGAAATTGCAGAGTCGCGACGGAGGAATAATGCGATTCTGTCAGGCCTGCGGGATGCGGCTGATGCGACCGGCGGTGACAGTAAGAATAATACGTCGCCAAAAACAATTGAATCCTCAAATTTGGTCATTATCGACGAATGCAAAGCATCTGTCCGGCCTGCATCTGGGCCGCAGCTGAGGGCTGACACCTCGACCAAGTTATCTTGCCGTCGGGGATGAATTTCGAACGAGCGCGGTGCTAATTCGGGTTCACCGGGAGTCGGCATTGCTCTGCAGCAAATTGGGCAGTGCCCGCTTTGTTTCTGCGTTGCACAGGTATTTTTATGGCACACCGAGAGGCTTGCTTGTGTAAATCATGAATTTTTTTCCTCTTGGAGGAGGCTAAACATTGTATCAGGGGCGCAAGGAAAGAACAAGATGAGTTAAAATTTAAGCAGGACAGGTGCAACGGTGCAGAAAGGTTTTTTTTTTTTTTTTTTTTTTTTTTTTTCAACAAGCTTTATAAACTCATCACGTGGATATTTTTTTTTAACATCATGTTATTCTGTACCTACCAACATTATACTCGAACGCGATTAACAACTAAGCAAATTATTTTAATCAAACAAGTAAGAACAATTGAGTATACAACAAAATATCGCACTATTTGCTTTCACTTCTTCTCCCTCACTCAGTTGTTCTAAGATATCTCTTGAAGGGGTACGAAGATCATACTTGGTATTGGGAAAAATGTTGACTGCTTCAACCACCACTTCCATTTCCCGGAACTAGCACCAAATTACGGAACTTTTGAAATTTTCCTGAATTTTTTGCGGAATTTTGAAATTCCGGATCTTTTGCATCTTCTGGAACTTTCTCGGAACTTTCGAAAAAATCTAAATAGAATCCACGAACCTTCGACGGCCATGAAGTGGGAGAAATTCGAGCGAAAAAGTTCCGAATCCCGGAACTTTTGACGGACATGGAATTGAATCACTGACCTCAATTTTTTCCCCGACTTTGTAAGCGAGAATTTCCCCTAGTGGCCTGGTTACACGTTCAAATTTCCGTCAAATTCCGATCAAAATGATGACCAAGATGGCGGTCGAGAGTTATCTAGATTGATGAGTAAAATTAATTAAAACAGCGAGTTGATTGAAATAAGCATGAAATAAGCACGGTGGTGTGGAAATCAGATGAAGGATGAGCCCCACAGTTCCATCATTTACCATCAAATTTTTGCAGGCCGCAGAAATTTGATGGTAGATGGTGCTCACCAGTCACCATTAGATCGGAATTGATGGGAATTTAAGCGTGTAACCAGCACATAGGACAAATCCCGGGAAACCGTCTTGTGGAGACAAGACCTTCCATCATGAAGTTTTGTTTTGGTGGCATGCACCTGTATGAAGGTACCCCCGGCTGCATCGCTGAGTCCCCCTTCCGAGTTGGACGCGCTCGGTGACCGGAGCGGAGCCGGTCGGCGGTATTCCTGATGCCGGCCCGACAATTTCATTATAAATCAAGGGCTCCGGGCCGGGGGAAGGCAAAAAAATCCGCGCATAATTAGACCGATGCAAGAGTCGCAGCCTTGTTGAACAATGAAGGCCGCGGCCGGCTTCCGAGGACTCACCAGTCCCAGAGACAATGGCGCCGGGATACTTCCTCCTCGCCTCGTTGTTAGCTCCTTGTTGCCTATTACTTATTAGGCATCAGCATCAGCTAGGACTCGTTCCTTCAACGCGTGCTTTGCGATGTATCGATTTATCTGCCATTCAAACCTATAGAAAATAATCGATAAACAGGGTACCGCTCTAAAATCGATTCTTTACCACGGCTTTAAATGGAGAAATATCGATGATCGATCGTTCACGCCTCGCCGCTGACCAACATCCTCATCCTCGTCCTCATCCGAGACTCACAATCAGCGCGCAGACGACAACCTGCCTTTGAATATTCAGTGATTCCATCCCGATCAGGTCCATCCACGCAATCGACGGTTCAGTTATGTTTCTAAGCCTAGGCTCGGTGCGTCCATTGAAATGTAAGGCCTATCTCTCGTCGACCCCTCTTACTTTGAGACGAAGCCGGGGTAATGCAATGACCGCGACTGGCTCAAAATCAGCGGGCTTTTCGCGTATACAGTAGAGTCGCGATTATCCGCGGTCTTTTCGCATATACAGTAGAGTCGCGATTATCCGCGGTCTTTTCGCATATACAGTAGAGTCGCGATTATCCGCGGTTCAGAATGCTGCCGTGCTAAGGAAAAACGCCGTATGGACCTTCGGATGTTGCCAAATTTCCATTGGTAAACTAATAATTTGCTTGGAAAGTTGAGAATATTTTTCTTTCAATTTTTCAGACAATATTGTTCGCATTTTGATCTAAAATATTTGACAATATCAAGAAAAAATATCCATAATTTCTCTCCAAAATAAACGTTATATCAGAGGAAATTTGGTAACTCTCGAATGTTCACAAGGCGTATTTCCTTAACACAGTAGAATAAACCTTCTTTTTGTGGTTTTGGCTCGGAAACGCTGCAATCCTTTTACATAAGGCGTCCGCGTCCCCGTCGCCTTTTCCCAGTCTATCCGTACGCAAGATAAAAAATGCCCGTGGTTCGAAAATTGGAGAGGTGAAATGACAGAATAAACAGAAAAACATCCAAATGTGAACACTTCATAGTTTTTTATGTTTGAAAACTAGTGAGAAGAGGGGATTTGACGCTCAGCCTGACGTACTTTTTTTTCGTGAGGGAGGTGTAGAGATGCCTGTTGGGTACTCGAAGGAGGAGGGGGGAGATGGGTTGTAAAAAAATCGGAAAAAGTGTATGACGTGATTCATAAACGGCCTCACATGACCCCTTTTGCATATTTTCCACGATTAAGAGTTTTTTACGCGGTAACTGAACAACGCTCTGAAGAAGAATAGCTCTTGCTGAAATAAACGTTTCCATTTCCAGGAACATTGCGGTTTGATTTTCAATGTCCTAGAAAAATGAAACTTTAGAAACCAGGCAATTCCCACCAAAAAATTAAGTTGACAGATGAAAAGGACCAGCGAAGGCGCGCACAATGCAAAACAACTTGCGGTAAAAAACGAAATAGCCCAGGGAAAGGCTGCAAAAGAAAGGCTCAACAAAAAAATATGGGATGTTTTGAAATATTTTGCAACTTTTTTGTCAGCTCTCAAAGAAAATTCAAGCGAACAGGGAAAAACAAGGAGAATGAGTCGTTGACCTCCGAGCTGTTACTTCGAGACTGAGAATGATCACAGATTAAACAGACCTGGCCCAACGCAGTGTAGATACAATTAAAGTACACAGAGACAAAGACTATCTAAATGTTAAAATTAATCATCCCTTTGACAGGGAAATCCGATGACAGGCCGCACAGGCAAATTTTCATGTTTTCTTATCTTGAAAAAATTCTGAGAGCATTCCAAAGAGTTTTTGCTTCCGTTTCTCGGGCCCAACATTCATGGGAAACTTCGATCTCCACCGCAATCACCAAACAAATACGCACGAGGGATCAATGCCATTACCGTCTCTTTAGGCCTCGATAGACGATCAAATTCCCGAACCAATTCCGAACAAAGTAGCATCAAAGTGTCGGGAGTCATCAGTCTTAAACTCATTAATTTGCTTCATTTTAAAATGAAAACTTAGCAGAAATGTTTCCCGTGACAGGAAATGATGAATGGTGGCACTCCATTCTGATCTCACTTTGAACAAATAAGTGCGGCCCGTCAAAATTTGATGGTAGATGGTGACCATCAGTCATCAGCATGTCTACTTTGATCGGAATTGGTTCGGAATTTGATCGTCTATCCAGGGATTCCAGGGCTTTAGAATTTCTATTTCCATTTTTGGGACCAAACATCCATGGGAAACTTCAATTTCCGCCAATCGCCGAACAAATACGCACGAGGAATCAATGCCATTACCGTCTCTATTGGATGATCCCTGATCAAATTTATAAGTCGGAATGGCACGACGGGACTCACGCAAAACATCGTCTAGGAGTACGAAGAATGGCGGGAGGGAGAGGGGGTGTAATTAAGGAGTGGATCTATCCGCGTGTTGAGGAATGAGTGCATTTTGTTTGAGCATTAAATCGTTTGTGCTCGGGTTGACTCGGATCCGACGATCGATGAGCAGCGGAGCCGCGAATGTGCACCGGCACCGCTCACCGCTCACCGGTCGCTGATGCGATTCGCGGTTCGCGGTGTGCCCGTGGTCGTGGCCGGCCGCTACAACTTCTCTAATTGGCAGGTTAAACTACTCGCGCTTACTGGCATCTTGTCACGAAGCCTCGGATAAATCTCGATCGATCACGAATCACAGCATCACTGCATCACCGCGAGAAACCTTTTCGTCTTGCGTCCGAACCACTGCTTCTGCCGTCTCCCTTGAAGGCTTCGGGGATTTTTCGGCTGAAGTTTGCAGTTTTTCGGAGTTTCTATGGATCTTCTGGTTGTTGCCTTGATTTACTCTCTGTATTAATTTTAGTTTAGCCACTACGATCTTAGTGCTAGCTGCCGAGAGTTCAGGTCTCAGGACCGGATTAGCTGGGGTGCTGCAACACTCCGAGCCTTCGACCCCATAGACTCCACTGCGGGCTGATTATTGAATAGACAAAGCTATAGACAAAGAAGAAATAGGGAGTATGTAGCGATCCTACTGGTTGAAATAGGTGGTTCATGTAGACAAGGGGAGAAAATGATGGACTAACTATAGGATCTCTCGTGGGTTGCCGTTAGCTAGTTTATTACACATCTCCTCTGCCAATTGCAACCACACCGATTTTGTGGCATTTAACTTTGTTTTATCTCTTAAAGTCCACTTGTTGATTTTATTCAAGTGTTGTTGAGTTGTATGACGTGCCTCTCTATAGCTCTTAGACGAAGCCAACACGAGAGTATCATCGGCGTAAACTCCCAACTTACCTCTCCTCCCGGACTGTGGGATATCCGCTGTAAAGAGAGAGTAAAGAAGGGGGGACAAGCAAGAACCCTGAGGAACTCCTGCTCTAATGGGTCTGAAACCAGAGGTTGAGTTTTCGTAACGAACTCGAAATTGTCTCCCTGTGAGAAAAGAAGACAGGAGCTCCACATGGTTACAAGGGAGCACTGAGAAAAGCTTTCCAATGAGACGCTCGTGCCAGACACGATCGAACGCTTGTGCAACATCAAGAAAAACCGCCACACAGTATTCCCCCTTTTCAAGGGCGTCCTCAATGAATTTTGTGATGCGATGTAATTGATCAACTGTCGAATGCTGAGCTCGAAAGCCAAATTGTGCATCGATAATTAAATTATTTTGTTTGACTATTTCATTGAGACGTTTTATGTACAACTTTTCAAACAGTTTTCCCAGAACTGGCAACAAAGAAATCGGCCGGTACGATGCAGATTCTGCAGGCGGTTTATCTGGTTTGAGCAGAGTGATAATTTCTGCAATTTTCCATTGTGTGGGAATGTATTTAAATCGTAGAACAGCATTAAAGATACCAACCAATTTCATTATTGCCTTATTTGGGAGATTTTTTAGAATTAGACCGGAGATTTTATCAAAGCCGGGGGCTTTTTTGGCTTTGATCTTTCCTTTAATCTCCTTTATGATCTCAGAAGGAGATATGGATTTGATTTTGACTGGTGGGATTTTCTTGACTTTTTTTGGTTTCAATGTGGACACCTCCCCCAGTCCTTGCGGGTCCGAGTCGGAGCTATCAGCGGAAGATGAGCCCTCTGAATCTGAGTAAGGAAGTTCAATGTTCTCGTGGGGCTGAAAAACAGCCTCAAAATGGTCAGCGAGCACTTCAGCCTTTTCTAAATCGCTATTAGCCCAAGTGTTATCTTTTTTACGAATAGGAAATTTCAGTTGCTTGGGGCGTTTTAAGTATTTAGTGGCAGCCCAAAGTACCAATAGGATGCCTCCATATAGCCTTTTGTCTTCTTTGCCTACAGCCTTGTCTTGCAATTTCAATAATCGGCCCGCTGGGAATTTATGAGTTGCCCTTTTCTTCAAAGTGCAACCAACTCAGGAGTAATATAATCTGTATATGATAATAGAATTTTAACCGAACTCAGCAGCGCGTTAAGCAACATTACACGTTTTCTAGATGCGCTCCGAGGCCCTTTCGACGTCTTTCCTATTATAAAAAACGCGTCCATCTCACCTATGATGCTTCACGAGATCACGAAGTATCTCTTTAAATTTCTTAATCGTAATCGTTCTACCATCAGTATTATAAGCAAGTCTTAGTTTTTCCGCAGCTAAAATGCATTAATTCTTTCCTGAGGGTTAAACTTTGAGAGGAATTCACCAGAAGTTAGAAAGCGTCTTGTCTCTCCGTTATTGAAGAAAATAGATAGTGAGAGAAAACTGGGAAACGCAAAATGAAGTTCGGTTGACTATGAGAAACATTTATGTTTAGACATCCATTGTCATCTTTTTGCAATGCGCACTTGACCCGGCTTGATTTAAACGTTCAGTGATTTATGTAACCTAGCTTGACAAAAAGTTGAAATCCCAGCGACCTTAGAGGCTTAAAGTAACACACAACGTGCAGTTGCAGTGGAAGATTCCAACCGTCTGCGGAATTTCGTGCTCGGAGGTCAGAATTTCGTGGCGAATGAATGGATCAGTCTCGTCAACAACACAAAACCACGGCTTCACTTCCCCACCTCGTGGCGTTGGTACCATTGTTTCATGTTATTATGACGTTGTCCGTTTGATTTAAAGGCCGGGCTCTCGGATAACATTCTGCGACACGTCAGGTGTTGCAAACGGCGCTCGCAACACGGACGGCAAAGCGTGAATCAGCTGCTATCGATATTTCCCATTCAAAGGTGTGGTAAAGGATCGATTGTAAAGGTATCGGTCGGAAATCGATTTTTAACATGGGTTCAAATAGTGGATCGATCGATTTATCGTGGAGGAGCCCGAGACGGAATCGAGAGGTGGTGGCGGCGGCGGCTGCCTGGACCAGAGAGCAGAGACCAGAATGCGCGCGGATAAGATCTTCAGCTCGGCTTCGATGACATGATAAGATGTTGCTCGGGCAGCGCAGCGCGCCACGACTTAGGACTCGTGCACCAGTTGCCTCGTCGCCTCACAAAAAATCAGCATTCCCAAAATATCGCGGGAAAATGGACGCCTTGAAACTGGCTGAGAGTTTTAAAAAACACTGGAAAAAAAAAACCACATTGAATCTAGAGTCCAGACTCTTAAAAACATCGGCAAGAAAAAATACTCTTGATTCAATCGGATTTATGCTAAAATCAAGAATCAAGCCTCTTAATTTGAGCGGATTTCCTTTTGATCTAAGCTTAAATCTGATTGAATCAAGAGTCCTTTTTCTTGTCAATGTTTTCAAGAGTCTGGACTATAGATCCAATGTGTTTTTTTTCCAGTGCAGTACAAAAGTTCCGTGTTCATGGTTGTCCTGGATCACCGTTTTCGGTCAAAATTAACCGAAAATAATTGGTTGATCGACTAAATTTTTGGTCGAATCGACCAAAACCGAAGATAGAGGGTATGGATTCAACTGGCATGAATCCGATTCTATCGACAACCCTGAACCGATCGACAAATCAGCGAATCGACCGACGAATCCGTGAATCGATCGACAAATCCGTGAATCGACCGACAAATCTATGAATCGACCAGCGACTTGGTGAATCGATCGACAAACCTGTAAATCAATCGAATCGTCGTCGATCGAATTACGTCGAACGGTCCACGTTTTTATCTCTCAATCAATTCATGTCTATCGAATTCGTACTCCCCAGTATTCACCTTTTAGATTACTCTGAGACACCTGGGGTTGAAGAAAGTGTCTCGGCTGAACTAATGTAATCTTATTTCTCTCGATGATGTCTCATCGCGGACATCGCGACATCTTACATCGCGACTTGCGAGTAATTAGCGCATTAGACTATCATCACCAATGACCGATACGAACCAGGCTCGATTCGCTCGATCCTGGTGAGTGGTGACTCGCACCTGATGTTCAACGAGGCTGCATATTTTGAACCCAGAGATTTGGCTAATGTAACCCAAACACTCCAAAAAAACACACATTGGATCTAGAGTCCAGACTCTTAAAAACATCGAAAAGAAAAAGTACTCTTGATTCAATCAGAATCTCGCTTAAATCAAGAACCAATCCTCTCAATTTAAGCGGATTTCGTTTTGATTCAAGCAAAAATCCGATTGAGTCAAGTGTACTTTTTCTTGTCAATGTTTTCAAGAGTCTGGACGCTAGATCCAATGTGTTTTTTTTTTCCAGTGAAGAAAAACCAATCTTAAAATATTAGCCAGACAAGAACCTTTTCCCTACAGTTTCAATTCGCAACACTGGTTGCATACCTGCGGGCAAGCGCTAGTCTCGGGGGTACGCGCAATCAGCGATCCGATCCCGCGGGTGATAGCTTAAGCTTCAGCTTTCAGCGTTGCAATTTTTGCCGCTTGAAAGACAGGACAGTTCGTTAGATTTTTTATCACCCTCTTGACGCGCCGCAAGGAATCGTAGTAGTCGTGTCGCTCTTCCAACCTTCCAAGTTCCCGATTATCTCCGAGGATCTCTCCTCGCAGCGAGGCTGTGAAGGGATCGTTAGACAGTCGTTTGAACTTTGGCGAACACAGCGCAAAACGCAAACTCAGATCTGGCGATAAGATTTTGGCCCAATCTTGGGAACATCGATCTGATACTGAATCATTTCATCTTTCCGGTTTTGGTCTTAGAGATAACTGCTGTTGAACTTTCCTGAACGGGAAAAAAGAGAAGGGGCCTTGGCTAAGGCCCAAAATATGCTTCCAAACTCTAAAATCCAACAATAATAAAAAAATGAAACGCCGGCGTAGAAGCCTCACCCCCCCCCGCCCTACATATAGCAGGATTGGCGGGGTGACCGTTATACCACTGTGCATCATAGTTTTAGTTGAATGTTTGAAGTACGTCCGTAGCCTATAACATCATCTTTTGACTGATATTTTGAAGATTAACACTGAACTGACTTGATATTAAATGTCGTCTACTGAGCGCAGCCTCCATTATGTTATGATAAACTAATGTAAAAGAATGTTGACAAACATCTGTCATTAGGAGAGATATCAAGGTGTTTTCTATCAAAAACATTTTATCAAAGTAACACAATTTTGTTTTTATAAGAATGGGAAAATTTCGTGCTTATTATAGTATTCCAGAATTATTTTTTTGCGTGAACTATCAATGCGGACACAGAATAAATATCTTGCTCATAATCGTAGTTTCGATCTCCAAACAGGAATTTTGTGTAAAAGAAATAAGAGCACAATTTGCAATTTGATTGTGCCAAATGAATATTACTTGGCTGGTATCGATTGTTTTTTTCTCTGGCTGTTAGTGGTGCGTGTCGAGTTATGATTATACTCATTCTTAAAGATCCGCAGAAAATAATATATTTTGACCAAAAGTTAAGATATGGCTGTCTCCAGTAACAGAGATATCATTCTCATCTTAAAATCAATCAACTTCATCAAAATATGTGGAAATGGAGCAAGGGAAAGCATGCGCGTTGATGACGGCGCAGAGATACAACTATTCCTGCTTGATGGATGTCCGTGCTGCGTCCGCAAAATTGAAGGCGCGATGACGCGGTCGTGAACTAGCAACGCTCCGCTCTATGCTGCCGATGAGATGTCGCTCAGCGGGAGAAAGGTCACAAAACAAGGTCCGATTGTAGCACTCCTATCTTCGGTTTTGTTGCCCACTTAGCGTTCGAAGCACCGCTGCGAATTAGACAAACGGAGACAAACAGAATATGGGAAAATAGAGAGAGGAAAAAGTGGCGTGGCGATGACGGCGCAGAGATACAACTACTCGTGCTTGATGAATGTCCGTGTTGCATCACCAAAATTGAAGGCACGATGGTGCGTAGCGTAAACTTGCAATGCTCTGCTCGACGCTGTCTAGAATGATAAGACCGATGCAGCCTTCAAGTTTCTACGTCCAATATTAAGGGAAATACCGCCCCATCGGTGAATGACGTTTAATGCTGTGGTAGAGCTTACCCTGGTTATGTCCACCTCTGAGCCATCAGCTATTCGTATATGTACAAATACATGCAGCATGCAGAACAAATAAGCGATCCAATGATTTGAGGTGGAAGAGACCATACTTTGAATTATTTCGGTAAATTTTTTCACCAAAAAAAAAAAAAAAAAAAAAAAAAAAAAAAAAAAGAGTCTCGTAGGCGCTAATATGTGTTACATGCCGACCGCTGCGTCGAGGGCTTCTCCTTTTCATCTCAAGTCCTCGTCATCATTTCTCTTTGCGCCACGCCGCTCCAGACCAAATTACGTGTTTGGTTTCTCTCTTATCTCAACTAATTAGAGGTGCGCAGTCTCCTGTATCACTGAAATACGACAAATATAGAAATTAATGAACTCTCAGGAAATGAGAGATTTTGTCACCTTTTCTTATTTGTAATTTTTTTCTGAACCCGATTTTTTTGTATCCGCATTTAAAAAAAAATTGCAAAATTTGCCGCCCCCTAATTCTACCGCCATGGGCCGCGGCCCATGTGGCCACCCCCTTAATCCGGCCCTGGCGTTCCCTTTGTCTTCTCCAGGAGGAACCCAATCAACCATCTTCTTCGACAGCCTCTCTCTTTTTACTCTCATAACCGGGAGAAAAGTTATTTTTCCCCCAAGAGAATTGGGGCACTTGACAAATCTCACCATTTCTTCAGAGTGAACTGTAGGTTCCAACTGTCAAAATACGACTCTGTGACCATGGCAAGGGACATTAGGGTGAATGACTTAACTCTTTTTATTCTCATTACCGAGGGAAAAGTCGTCTTTCCCCCCTCCATTATTACCTCCTCCAGGAAGAACGTAGAAAATCCGGGATTGAAGGGACAAAACGGAGTGGAGCGGAATTAATGAATCCTCTGTGAGGAAGGAGCGTCACGGCCCAGCATGCGCGCGCATAGCATGGCATCGGCACGGCGTCGGATCGCCTCGCGTCGTCGGATTTGCATACAGCGAAATGAAAAGCCAGAGACATTGGCAGAGTGAGTCCGCGGACTTATATGGGTACAATTGACAAGGACCGCAGCCACCACCGCAGCGCAGCGGCCGCCGGAGCCTTTTCCTTTTCCTCCGGTCCCCAAGATGGATGGCCGGTCCGCCGCGCCGTTCAAACTCAAACTCAACGCGGAACGACGCAGCGTTTTTTGCCGCTCCGTTTCGCCGCACGGTGGATCGGGTCAATGGGAGAAGCCGGACAAAATTTTCAACTGGAAGCACCCCTTAAAGTTTAAAATGTGACGAAATAAACATCAGATTTTGCGGTTTTAGTCAAAAAGTTCATGTCCGGCCTATCTAATGGAGAATTTGCGCGTAAATTTTTTATCGCTTCATCTGAGAGTGCTTAAAGAGCTGATTTCGCAGTATTTTTTTGTAATTTTTATCTGTAATGGGAAATAGTCTAAAAATTGATTTAAAAGTGAGAAAAAACATCTCCTAGTGACGTCATCTGGCAGCATTTGTAATTTTTTTCTGTAATGGTAAATAGTCTAAAAATTGATTTAAAAGTGAGAAAATACACCGCCTAGTGACGTCATCTGGCAGCATTTCCCGTTAAACACATACATTTTGGCAGGTTAGATCATTTTGTCTTATCTCCCTCGAAAATTGCTCAATTTATGAACCAAGGGTATCCTCGTGCTCAGTTCACTCGGAAGTCAATTTCTACTTAACCATAAAATTCATCAATTTTCAGACACCTGCAAATTCTCCATTGACTCGATCCACTGTGCGCCGCTCGGAACATACAGATATTATCGTACCCCGTTCCCCCCGGTAAATGCCTTTCAATTCTTCAACCCCCCTTATTTTTTAAACGCATCAAAAGTATATTTATATTTAAATAAATTATCTCCGGTGCCTCTCAGCCCGCGCGGGCACGGCGGCGCGCACATTAACCTCGTCCTTTCTTCTCCTGGCTCCTCTCGCACAAAGGCGTATCTCTTTTTCCATATGAGCCCCAGGAATCACTGATTTAAACGGGGTTTAGGGCTCTCGTGGAAATTGAGTTGCGGAGAATGGCGAGGCTCGGTGCCCGCACGTAGCTGCGTCTGTGTACCTTATTTCATTTAAATATCGTATTAGCTGGAGGCCTCGCACTTCGCGAGGATGCCATTCAGAGCCAACTATCGTAAATTTTCATTCCGCTCCCCGGATTCCATTATTTAAGAGAGGAGCGCTTCTAATTCGCGGGCGGGGGGAGGCGCGGGTGCAGGAGAAATGAATAAAATATATGCTCTCGATCCATGCCTATGCATCTGTTTACCTATTCGCAAAATGTAAATGTCGTTTTGAAGAGATCTGCAGATGAGCTTTTGCGGATGCGTCTCTGAAGTCGGGGAGTGCTGCGCAGGATACGTCCATCTTTTGGCTAACCAGAGCCGGATTAAGGGGGTGGCCACATGGGCCGCGGCCCATGGCGGCAAAATGAGGGGGCGGCAAATTTTGCAATTTTTTTTAAATGCAGGTCTACAAAAAAAATCGGATTCAGAAAAAAATTACAAACAAGAAAAGGTGACAAAATCTCTCATTTCCTGAGAGTTCGTTAATTTCTAATTTTGTCGTATTTCGGTGATACAAAAGACTGCGCACCTTTAATTAGTTGAGTTAAGAGAGAAACCAAACACGTAATTTGGCCTGGAGCGGCGCGGCGCAATAGAAATGATGACGAGGACTTGAGATGAAAAGGAGAAGCCCTCGACGCGGCGGTCGGCATGTAACACATATTAGCGCCTACGAGACTGCATGAATACTTCACGCATTGCGTCAAACACAGTACGGTCAACAGCGGTCGGCGCGGCGTGAAACGCTCAGTGCCTACAAGACTACATGAATACTTCACGCATTGCGCCAAACACAGTGTGGTCAGCGCGGCACGGCGGTGGAAGTTAAAATTATTAAACCACCTTTATGTTTGTTCTTTCTTAATTTTTTAGTTCATTTCTTACAAATGAAAGGCCTTATCCCCATAGAGATAGGTTTACGGAACTGAACTTTCGCGCGAAGTTCCGTGAACTTTTGCCAGTAGTGTTAACAGGGCTTACGCAAAAAATGTGTCCAACACGAGTGAACGCGTCTTATGCACCCTTCTTCCTCCGACACATTCACTTAATGGTTTTTATTAATGTTTCAAAATGAATGAGAAGAGGGCGACATAGTACAGGCGGCCCATCCATGGGCGGCAAGTGGGTAAATCCGGCTAACTCCTCGCGGGAATTTTTACCATGGTGCTCTCTGAAAGGAGAATGAAACAAAATTAAAACGAGAACATCGCTAATACGTCGCGGATAATATGGCATAGGAGAATAAATATTGTATTCTTATGACGTGGCTTAAAATCGATACATTTCCCGAGAATGGAATTGAAAACATAAGCATCAGAACTATAGGGACTTCCTGTTAGGGGCAGAGAGACACCTCATGTAGGGGAGTCTGGGGGGTACAGAAAGACACTCCACCGAGGGAGTGGAAGACATCCCTAGTTCCCATGACTCCAAAGGGGAATCCAGAGAATCGTCGGGACAATTTTGAAAAATTTAATCATCTCAGGAGTGATTTTCAGCTGTTCTTACCGAATAATTGAGTGAATCACAGTATCCGAGATAGAGGTCAAAGAGATTTAACGTCAATTCCGGTTGACTCAACAAGGATTCTCTTTAAAGCATTATTAAACGAAAAACCCCAAAATAACCGGTCACAACCGCACATAGTTGAGCAGCATCCTTGATGAGACGAGGAAAAACTCCTGTCAACACAACTGAATTTCGATTCGTATTAAAAATTCGCAGGTATTCGGCCATCAAAGTTTGCGGTCATGAAAACTGCACTTTGGTTTATAGACAACCAAAGTTTAACGAGGCTAAATCTTTCGGGAGAGAACAGCCACGAATCAAATCACGGTAAATTTTGTTCATCTGAAAAGAAAATTAGTTTCCGTGACCAGAACGGAAAATTTCGGTGAGATAGATAAATGGGCGTATTTACGCTAAAAGGAACTATGTTACACGCAAACCCTAAGCGCATAGTTCGTTTTGGTATAAATACGTCCGTATGACGGAATTTCGTTGTTTTTGAGCGAAGTTTTTTTCTCCGTTTCCGACTCCACTCACTGTCATTTGAGCTTTTTCCCCACCCGGTTCAATGCTTGATCCAAGGCCTCCAACAAATGGATAAGTTGCGAGTATATTTAGATTTTTATGGCTTTTTTCAAAAAGCTGACACGTCAAAAAACAAAACAAAAAACAAAAAGGTTCAATCGCACAATATGCTGGTTGCTATCTGACAAGTGTAACGACGTAACGTGAGGGAAGATATGTCGCGGGAGATCTAAAAAATGTTGATTATGCGAATCCGTAATTTAGGTAAGTTTAAAGAGCAAAAAACACCTAAAAACTAGGTGATCAGGGTTAAAAAAAATTGATGTTTCATATGCGGGTAAAGAATCGGGGTTCCTTTTAATGGTCCCTGGACTCAACAGGATAAAATGAAGATGAAATTTTAAAAAGGAACAAAAGCTAAAACCAACATATCTTATTTCAGATGGACAAACTAACAGATAAGTTTCTCAAATCATTTTGTTCACCCCGTGCTGAGGTATCGTGGTTGTAATTTTTGTTCTTTTTACAGTTATTTTCATCTCAGTCGGTTCGTAATAGGGTAGTTTTGACCCCGAAACGTCCCAGCCTTTCGAGCATCAATTTTTCTATCCTTGGTTACCTATTTTTTGTGAGTTTTTTTCCTGATCGCGCGCTATTGTTTTGTTTTCATTATTTCATTGTACTGAGTATAAGGCCAAATCAACCACGATTTCCGTTTGACTCAGCTATCGAGTTATCAAGTGCGATAGATTTGAAGTCTCTCTAGTCGATGAATCTTATCAATTAGCATGTAACAAAATCTTCAAAGTCGCATGTCCGCTGAGGCCCCTCGAACAAATAAACTTGCATGATATTCCTCGTAAACCTCTCTCAAAAGGTCACAGCGAGACTTGTGTGGGAAGAACACAGATATTTTCCGAGTCCTTCGGAAACTGACTTAAGTTTCATGTCACGCTTCCGACCGGGCTGAAACTGGAACCGATCAGTTCGAAATTAGTAACTAATCAACCCTCAGCGTCAGCAGTCATTGCAGTGAGCTCGGCGCATAAAAATGTCGGAATTATGAACTTGATCCGGCTGTAGCGGAGCTTGTGCGGCCGAAGATATGAATCGATAGGTCCTCGATCGGTTCGGGGAGTGGAAATTGTACGTATCGAATCGCAATAGATCGCGACATAGCTCCGTGACGTAACGTATTGTGTTCTCGGTCTCAGTTCAAGCGAGGAATCGGTTCCAGTCTCGCACTCTCATTTTCTCAAATGCACGAGTAACTTTATATACCAGCTTGCCGTTCCGCGCGAAAATAAAACCGATCAAGGAGGAAAACATCGAGATTCTGTTCAATTTGGCAACGTGTTAATGCACCGCATTTTACTTACATGATTCTCGAGACAGATACCTGTCCGCTCGTCCCAGCAAAACACTCATAGTGCACCTCCCTCTCTCCGGTATACGCATGAGTGTATACTCTATGCTGCGGATAAATTTATTCCCTAGATTTCTATCTTGAAAAGGTCTGTTCTCATATTTATATCGCCACTTCTATCTCTATTTCTGCCTGAGTCAACATTCCCCTCTCCCCTTTTTCCCTTGTCTGTCATTCGCTCTAACTGTTCGTACACTTTATGGTTATTGCCCGGTTCGTCGCCCAGCGTTAATCCGTTCGAATTTCATCAAAATAGTTCCAAATTAGTTGGATTCGTTTCGGAGATGCAATTAAGATAATTGCCGATTCGAGAATCACTCCGTTAAACGAGCGCAGGCTAGCTCTTCGCTTTCCCTTGTTCTGTATACGATGTTCCCACTCGGGTAGAAATTCCCGGGCAGGTCTTTTCACGCGAATATCGGATGACCGCACCAGAGGTGTTACTATCTTTCTTGGCCACACACCAAGTTCGCTTTAGCATAACACGCAGCATGCTACGCGTCAAAATTTCTGCATGTTCCGCACACCGATCGAGGGCTAAATTTACGAGAGGAAAACTCACGAACTGCCAGAAAGAACGCCGTATGAACATTCGAGAGTTGCCCAATTGCCCTTGATAAAACATTTATTTCTGGCGACATTCATGCATATTTTTCTTCGAAATTTTCAGATGTTTTAGGTTACATTGCGTACAACATTTTCTGAAAATTGTGGAAAATAATATTTACAGTTTCCCTAGTAATTTCGGTTTTTCATCGGAGGAAACTTGGCAACGGCTGAAGGCTCATACGGCGTACTTCTTTAGCACGGCAGAGAAGTGAGAACACAGTCATTTAAAGCTTCCATGCACGTCACCGCTCAAAAACATTAAAACACATTTTTGCTCGGTGTTTTTCATCGGAAAGCCTACCCTAATATCGACATAAATGTACTATTGCGATGAGTGTAAAAATATCATCAATTTTTTTGTCACCTACGCATAAAGCCGCGTGCTTTAACGTCAATTGAGGTGACAAGAATTAGGAAGATACATACGTTGAACACGTGATCAAAATCATAACTACTATTCAGAAACGGAAGCAAATTTATCACGCAGAGAAAAACCTATGGCTTTAAAACCATTTAGTGGTTCACATGGAACACCACTAATGATCGAATATGAACTGATGATTCACGGTCTTTAAAGCATACTAAGGTATCTCGTACTATCACTGAGATATATGTCCTATTATTATACGTTTCCTTTACTACTATTAGTGGTGCTCCATATGAACCACTAATTGGTTTATAAATTATAGCTTTTTCTCAGTGTACGTAGCGATGGACACAGGTATCTCTCACGAGAAATCTACGTAATATTTTGATTGTTCCTACCACTTTGTAGCGAGCAAGCTACTTGCAAAAGCGGTCACACATGTAGTCAAGCAAAACTATCGTTTTTTCATGTCTGTGCCTGATTTTGTATTTTGAGGCTATGTTTTTAGTTGGCGGAAAATGAAGGTAACCTATGTTCCTACAGGAGCTGTTGAACCTCTAACTCAATACACAAAGTAATTTTTTCTGCCTAACGCTGCTTTATCTGTGTATAAGAAAAGCCTCGTCATTTCCTAAGTTCATGGAATTTATGGGCATCCTATCAAACTAAAATTGTAAGGGAATTTTTTTTTAATTTAAATACGCAAAATATCGCCTCTAAAAAAATGGCAAAAACGTATACGTGGAGGATAATTATGACTGAAAACTATCTGAGAATAACTGAGAACGTATCAGACGACTGTAAGTATAGAATGCAATCTTGGTAACTACAAAAAACGGACTTTCACGGCATGTGTCAATCAAGAAAATGTTATTTTCATGCACGGAGTGGATTGTAAGAGGTTAATTTCTAGGCACCCTATAAAAATATGAATAAAATAAATCTCTGAAATAAAATAAGAGGAGAAAGAGCACCGATTTCTCTGCTTTGCGATGGAAGAGTAGTTTTTTTCTCTCTTTGAATGCTTCGTAGCAGCTATTGGTGCTCTTCCGCGCCTTTAGGTCGGATGGGCAACTAAACTAACTCTGTAGCAAGGTGTGGGGTATCACGCGAACATGAAGGCGCTCTATGCTGAGGCCGTGTTTTTTACAGTTCCATATCCATGAGACGCTTCCTCCTCACTTTCTTTTAAGATCTAGGTCAAAACGGCCGTGCCGTTGAGCACAAATTTTCAAATAGGCCACGCTTTGCAAATAGGAGCTGCAAGTTCTGGCTTAGTTTGGAAACAACGTAAGGACCCTCAGTCTCTCTATAGACATAATTGTTTTTACGAATGAGCCAGGAATTGTAGTTCCTAGTTGCAAAATGAAGTTCAATTTTTCGAGTGTACACTAATTTGCCCGAGGTGCACAGCAAGTGGAAAGAGAATTGAGGGGCTTGGAGAACAAGCCGCATAAGTGTAGTTTTTGCTATTTCAAGAAATACGTGTTTGAAGCTTCGAAATTACATAAGTCCTCATGGTGGGAAAAAAGTTTAAACTGACTCTTTGATGCTTAAAAATTGGAATTTGGAAGCGAATTTTTCGCAGAGTATGCATTAGGACTAGTTTCACCTGAAATTATTAATATCTCCATTTTTTAATACACTGCACTTATGCCCCCTGTCCCCTAAGCCCCTCAATTAAATAGCAAAAAAACGGAGAAGGAATCTCACTGCTGCGCCGGATCAAAGGCAGAGGCCTTTCTCCTCGCCATTAATCTGAGCCGATCAATGGGCAAGAAGTGGATCCAAGCTTGGACACGATGAGCGTAGCATTCCATTTAAATCGTATCAACACCATCCCCGTCCGCCCGCTCAGTCCCTGGCGGTGCAGATAAATTACTGGATGCGGCGAGTGAGAGTGTATAAAAAAATAATTAATTAGTTTTCGGTTTAATTTAGACGTCGAACATGGGAATGACCAGCCAAGGTGTCAACTGGTACGCGCGTAACCTTGTTCGGTGTCAGCGTCGGGTGTTAAAGGTGTAAGCACCGCGCAGGTCTGTCTTGTATTACATCGCGCTTCGCCGCTCCACCGCGCCGCGCTTTTCACGATTCCTCCAATAGATAGCGACACCGTAAGCATCGAGCATTATCCCGGGCGAGCTTTGTCGCCGATTCGCGAGTCCAGATGAAACGCCCGCTCTCACGGAGCTTTGAGCCGCATTCTCTCATACAACGCCCGACGAGCCGCGGATAGAAATGAGTGGAAATCACTCGAGATCATCCGGTATAGAGTATAGCCGTGCTAAGGAAAAACGCCGTATGAGCCATCAGGCGTTGCCAAGTTTCCCCCTGGCAATCTCATTTTCAGGAAAATTTTTGAATGTACGTCTACCAATTTCTCAGATAATTTTGTTTGTAATTTGATCTAATACGTATAAAAATTTCAAGGAAAAATATTCATAATTTTCCAAAAAAATGAACATTTTATCGAATGAAATTTGGCAACTCTTGAATGTTCATACGGCGTTCTTCCTTTGCACGGCAGAATAGGTACCTATATAGCAAGAGTATGGACAGCTTGCTTTATGAAGGGCATAGGGCTCAAAAGAGCAGCCAGTCTTCTAACTCACAAAACTCTGTCGATCCTTAGATTCCCATTCAAACCAAGATGGCCAAGAATGTTCATAAATAAGCGTTCTCACGTAAAAATGAGTAAATTTAAGCAAAAACTAAGTTAGGTGCTTCACAAACAATGAGTCGTAACAATTGTAATTACAAATCCTTATGAATAATTTGAATTCATAGTTTGGCTGCCTTTTTGGGCTCATATTTTATTCGCATGCAGAGGCATCGGTGAAGGTCTGATGGATTTTCGGAGTATCACACCTATCTAAACTCTCGCTATACACGTACTCTATTCCGGTCCGGATGATGAATAATCCTGGAAGTTTTACCGTGCCACCGAAGAAAGCTGTAAGTCTAAAAATTAAATTTGGGGGAAATGGACCTTCTTTGACAACGAGTTTAGGCCGTACTATTTTGGTTCATATGTTTGTAATCATACTCTCGGTTCTAGGAATCATATCCTCCGGTTAGTGCGACCGAGCTTTTGAACCAAATCAAGCTGTCAAATCACTCAGTTTCATGAACCGAGGATGCGGTTCCTAGACCTGTGAGTACGGTTATGTGAACTGATTAGTATGGCCGATATAGTACTCCGTACTTCAGGCCGGATTTTCCTACTTGCCGCCCATGGGCCGCCAGTATTTTGCCGCCCCCCTCTCATTCGTTTTGAAGCATCAATAAAAACCATCAAGTGAACGTGCCAGCGGGGGAGGGGTGAATAAGACGCGCTTGCTCGTGTTGAACACATTTTTTGGGAAAGCCCTGTCAACACTACTAGCAAAAGGTACGGTACTTTGCGCGAAAGTCAAGTTTCGTACACCTATCACTAATGGACAAGGCATTCCATTCATAAGAAATGAACGAAAAAATTATGAAAGAACTAACACAAAATTTGGTTTAATGATTTTAACTTCCGCCGCCGCGCCGACCGCACCGTCTTTGGCGCAATGCGTGAAGTATTCTCGTAGTATTGTAGGCGCTATGCGTTTCACGCTGACCGCACTGTGTTTGGCGCAACGCGTGAAGTATTCATGCATTCTTGTAGGCGCTATCCGTTTCACGCTGACCACAATAACAGCACTGTGTTTGATGCAATGCGTGAAGTATTCGTGCAGTCTTGTAGGCGCTAATATGTGTTACATGCCGATCGATCGCCGCGCCGAGGCTTCTCCTTTTCATCTCAAGTCCTCGTCATCACTTCTCTCCAAGTCGCGCCGTTCCAGGCCAAATTGTGTGTTTGGTTTCTCTCTTCACTCGACTAATTAGAGGTGCTGTCTCTTGTATCACTGAAAGACGACAAAATTAGAAATTACTACACTCTCAGGAAATTAGAGATTTTGTAGCCTTTTCTCGTTTGCAATTTTTTTTTCTAAATTCGATTTTTTTTATACCTACATGTAAAAAAATTGCAAAATTTTCAGCCCCCTAGATTTGCCGCCATGGGCCGCGGCCCATGTGGCCACCCCCTTAATCCGGCCCTGCCGTACTTACGGTTCATATCGTCATTCCGCACACGAACGTACTAAATTTCAATGTACCCAAATTTTTCCTCGCAAATTGCACTTTTACCAGCAGAATCTTGGGCATTTCTGACTGAATTTCTTCTAATATCGAGCAAAAATGAAAGAAAATGGACAGGTATATTATTGTTAAAAATTGAATTATTTGAGTCAGTTTTGCAATCTTGGAATGGAGATACGTTCCTTCGTCTGAGAAACGACGATATGCACGAACTTTTTTTGTCAGTGTAGGTGTCCAAACGGACAAGTTTACTGAAGGAGTCCTCCGTTAGTCGAAATATTTTCAATAATCGTCAACATAATCCTTAAAATTAATTTAGTCAATGGAGAATTTAAATTTCAGAAAAAAACGCATGCTCGCGGTTCACGTACGTATCATGAGTTATATTAATATATACTATTTTAAGTAAAACAGTTAGTTTCTCATTCTTTTCTTCATTCAAGCTTTAAATTACGAAGCAATTTATTATGCTACCTCAATACAGTTTACTGCTGCTATTTAACTTTGTCACTGAGCAGAACTTATTTTAAATTTTTCTTCTTGGGGGCTCTTGTGGGTTGTCATAAAAACTCTCAAATCGGCTACATTAACGCACAATTATTGAACTAATCCTTATTTTTCTGGTTTTTTGACAGTAGCTGATCAACCAACTTCAAAATTGGAGCTTTAATGCCCCAGTTGGAGGAGGACACGCTTGACGAACTTTGGATTTCTTCGGAAATTCGAGTGACCTACGTTTACGCATCAAAATCTCACGGTGTTTACGGAATCATGGATGAAATCCAACCTGAACCAGAGCTGACAATGGATATCGATTCTGAGCCATCTGAGTCCATTGCGTCTA
This sequence comes from Bemisia tabaci, assembly GCF_001854935.1. NCBI lineage: Eukaryota > Metazoa > Arthropoda > Insecta > Hemiptera > Aleyrodidae > Bemisia > Bemisia tabaci. Next base: position 2,117,053 of record NW_017547093.1, read on the forward strand.
CTTCGTTTGCATCTACTTCATTTGCGTCTACTTCGTTTCCATCTACTTCATTTGCGTCTACTTCGTTTGCATCTACCTCGTTAGCGTCTACGCCGACCGAGGTAAGATTTTTCTAAGCCCAAAAACTTGCGTCGTAGTGAATAATTTTTGTGAATACATTTCATGAAGCGAGACTTGCAATGAGTCCATGTCTCTAATACATTTCTGTTCAATAGAGAAACCTATTCATAGAGGTTGAGACTATTGCATGAGAGATCGCTAGCATGTGCGCCATTTGATATTTCATGGTTGCTATTTTCAAGGTTGGAATCCAAAACCAGCTAAATCTTAAAGCTAATTACAAGAATCAGATTTTCACTGTTCATGCCATTCCAATCAATCAGTATATTTTTTATGTGTAATATTAATGTATAAGGGAGAATCTGCAAAAGTATAAATGTAAGTAATCAGAGAAGATCAAAAAAGTCATGCACGAGGAAACAAAAAGTATCTTTGCATTTCAACGAGATAAATCTTGAAGAAAATCTGAGAGACTGATTGAGTTTATTTAAACTCAAATATTTCAAGGCAGAGTTCTGCATAGTGACGTCATCACACGGCTCATTTTCTAATTTCGACTCAGTTCCTCTATAATATCCCACATCAGAAAAAGGAAACGAAACTTATTGAGAAACACCACTAACTCATTTAAAGGGGCTCTTATACGGAGGGATAAAATTTTGTCATAAACATTTTTCGTTTATAAAAATCGCGTAATATCTTCCTTTTCTTCTGTGGCTCATTATAATTGATTGTAAATCTCCCCTCACATTCAGTAAAAGAAAATGCCTCAGTAATTGCAGATCTTTAACTATCATAACGTGCCCAAAACGCGAATTAATACACCTACATCTATCTGTGTTTCAGGTCAGTCAGCTTGGAGTTGAACACTGCTTCAGGCGGGTATGATATTCGAAGCCAACAGATCTGAAACACAGAGTAATTGTGGTGCTTCAGTTCCACATCTCTCATTCGATGTACTGTTTTATACAAAAGACGCCGTTTTATGAGTGTGAAGTTTACGCGAAATAAATGTATTTCACGCGTTCAGGGTGGACATGTATTAATGCTGCCTGCTCGTAAAAAATTACTTTAAATATTTATGAATGTTGTATTTTTAGAAAATTACTTTTCGGAATGTTTCATTTTTTTAAAAAAAAACATACTTATTATTAAGATAGTTCGTCAAGTGTTATGAAATAAATCATTGTTCGATTAAAATGTTCTGCATTCTTGTCATTGGAAGGTGTAAACACATTCCACACAATTTCAAATTCGGAAACTTTTTAAGCAGCCATCTGAAACTGATCCTTTTTTTAGTATTCTGCAAAAATTTTGGCCGTTTTAATTTTTCATGTTTTTCCTCATAACTAATTTATTCTCTTGAATAGCTATAGCTTGAGAGCAATCAGATGAATAAACAATGAAGTCAAATAAACAATCGGACAAATACGCTAACGGTATGCATGGAGTAAAATATTCTGCTGTGGGATTTGAGGAGGAAAGTAATAAATTATTGTTATCGTGCATATAGGTTTTAAATATTAGCATGGAATTTTTTTCAATACGAATCATCCATTGATGTAACACGATTCATACATCTCTTTTAATTTAATTCTGAAAAGTTCACTTCGCAGGCGTCAACTTCAGTTCTCGCTCGCACTTATTTTCGCAAAAGTTGAGCAACGAACGAAAAATTTTATGGGCCTATGTGATCACTATCAGGAGAAAAAAAATTATTGGGATGATCTGTTCCATACGGCACTATAAAACACGGAATTACATTTGCTTTCATACGTAGCGTCCATGCTACTCGGCTACTCTTTTTAGTTCAGTAACGCAAATGTGAATGCATAAAATAGAGCAATGAAAGTGACTGTTTCGCTTTCTCAGTGGCTCAAATTGCATACGGGACTAAATGAAGGAGTAAGGATCACTCAATTTGCCATTATTGAAATTTTTCCTTCTCTCCGAAAATTTTTAAGACCACCCAGTAATCCTGGTTGTACGATGGTATCAAAATAATAATGATATGATAACTGAGGTTAAACTGCAATCAAATTATTGCATTAATTCTCGCACATTGTAGCTAAAAATGTGCGCATATTTTTTATTTTATACTATTCTTATATGCCGCGCTCTCCCTTCACTTATGCTGACATAATTTTCTCGATTGAATTAAACAATATTTGTAAATCGGCATTTCACAACAATATTAGTAATCATTTGGGTAGTAATCGGATCATTATTTTTAACTATATTGTACATTCATGGGTCACTAGACAAAGTCTAAATTAGATAAAAAGGGCACATAAATCTCTTCACAATCCTAACGTTGAAATCGATTTACACAACGGGATTCAAAATTGAGTGAAGATGTCTAGTATCAGGATTTAAATGAATTTTATGGTCATAATAATCAAATAAAACCTCATTTATCTGCACTGAAGAGTAGTTTGCATGTAACGTTTGCCATTTTTGGATCCTAAGATCTTCATGAGGCCTAGGATGGCTAAACCAATCACAATTGGAAACTTCAGTTGCCATACTTTGTCCTTAAAGGTACTCTACTATCAAAGGGTCAATTTTTTAGATTTTCTGGTGTTCTCTGCGCCAAATTATGCAAAATCAACCTAATTTTCCCTCACCATCAGGCATATTTTGTCTGACTCTTTTTTTAGTCACACATATTACTCGACGGTCTGGTGCCAACCAACATTTTTTTTTCGTTCGTTCTCATGTTTAAGGGAAAAGTATCATTGCTCGAAGCCTTTTCCTCAAAATGTATTTCGTCCAACCTCTCTCTTCGTTCCGTCTCTAGTAGACGAAACTAAAGAATAAATAATCGGTCGGGGGCCGGAATTTGCGGCAACGCTGACGCCGAGCAACCGAGGGGCATTTCAGGGAGAAAGAAATTTATTCGACGGTGGGCGAGCGAAAGTCAAAGCACGTCTGGCTAACGCTACGGCCACGGTTGCGCAACTCGGCGCGGGGCGCAAAGGGGGCGGCAGCGCCCCGTCCCCGGCCCGGGTTTCGGCGCCCCCAGCGCCCCCGGCCCCCGCGGAAAAACGGCTACCTCGCTCCAACCCAGACGCAACATCGATTGTCTACCGGGCCACTTGAAGGCGTCATCGATTCTCTGCTCGCCACTCCCCCTTCGTCGGCTCCCTTGCCCCTTCCTGTCTGTCCCGCCATTCCGACGATCTCGTGACGTTGGCTCTGCTTTCGCCCCGGACCCGGACTTTCGCCCTGTCAATTCACCCCGAGCTCACAATTAGCCGCTCCGAAAATCACCCTTCAACGGCTCTCGAACGCTATGTTGTTTCCATTCTTTCATTTCTTCAGCCGGGGATTCCAACACCTTACTTTTTGTTTCCTAGATATCCTGTCCTTCTACATGGAAGAAAAAAAGATATTAATATTCTGTCACCATTTTCAAGTTGAGAACGATTCGACTTGGATTCTAACTTCGAGGTTGTGACGGTCTTATTTCAATTCATTTGATCCTAAGATGCACCGAAAAAAAAAATGAAATTGAGTTTACATCATTCTGGATGTAAAAAAGTGTGCGAGAACTTGTAAAATGCAGACTTATCCACTACAGCAGTTACTTTAGCAATGCCAAGATTCACAACTGACTGCTGTGGCGGGTAAGTCGGCATTTTTTAAGTTCTCGCACACTTTTTTTGCATCCAAAATGTTAAATCGAGTTCACTTATTTTTCGGGGTGACTTTAATCGTCACTACATTTCACCAATGAAGAGTTTGCAGGTGCCTAAAATTTGATGAATTTCGTGTATAGGTAGAGACTGTTGAGTGACCTGAACATGAGAATACCCTTGGCTCAAAAATTGAACAGAATCATTGCAGGAGATATGACAAAATAATCTAGTTTGCTAAAATGCATGTGTTTTAATGGGAAATGCCGCCGAAAGACGTCATTAGCCGGTGAATTTTTTTTCTTTAAATCTATAATAGTATTTTCTACATCAGGAAAAAATAATAGAAAATACAGCAAATTCAGCTCTTTAAGCTTTCTCAGACAAGGCAGCGAAACATTTCCGGGTGAATTCTCCATTACCCATAAAGAGTCTCATCTGATTTGATCTACGAGTTCATAAACTGGACCCATCCTCAATAAGTGAAATAGATTTCATACAATCGAGCTAAAGCTATACTCGCTCGACTTAAAATCTGATTCTTCATTGTTACTGTGTACAGGATCAGTATAGAAAGAATCTTATTAGCGATTTAAGGATTTTCGGCCTCCAACGTTTCGATACAGAACGTAATCATAAGGTTGGTAAGCAGGAAAGTCAACAACCGTCGTGCAAACCAAGTATTAAAAAGTTCTCTATGTAATTTGGCACCGTATATAATCTCCTAGGATGAAAATTTGGTCTGTTTCCTGCTTCGTGTACCCTACCCTTAAAAATTATAAATCAAGCGAAATCCAGAGAGGCCATCAAATAACGCCCAAACGGCCGACAAATCTCAACTATAGTCACAAGTCACCAACCTTTCTATCTATTCTACGCTACCAAATCAATTAAGAATCTTCCCAGTTGATTTTGAAAGGAATTCCTCATATTAAAGGGAAAAGAGGGAAAATGAGCAAATCATACGTTTGTAAAAAAATAAATGTCCCTAACCGTTGCAACTTTTTAATCATTCTATACATAACATACTTACGTAACACACACTGAAAAGAAAAGTGAAGTTGATATAACATTCTATATTTGGAAAAAGTGTGCGAGAATTTGTAAAATACTATACCCGCCACAGCAGTTAGTCTTACATCATGGCACTGCTAAAGTAACTAACTGCTACAGCGAATAATTCAGGGTTTTATAACGCACTCACCATCTTTTTTACATCCAGAATGTTAAATCAACTTCACTTTTTTTTGGTGTATTCTTTAAAGGAGCCGACATTTAGTGGATAGAGGTTAACAGAAGCACCCCGAGTCACATCACATTTAAACCGAGGAAAAAACAATAATAGTAATATTTCTCTATGAAACTAAATTTATAGGTCAAAGTTAAACTAATTTTTCCACGTGCAAATATTTTTCCTCGATCATTAACTTTTGACGAAGGAAAAGTTATGAGTATATGAACTCGAAACTGCCACCAACTCATTTTCCCCCAGAAATGTGACATGAAGCATAACTGCAAGTTAAACTCGGTTCAAATCAGGATTATTTCTGAAAACCTTTTGTGGAAATTCTTTGATTCTTTAAGATTACTTTCAGTAGATTAGAACGATTGCGTTGTACTTCATACTTTAAGTGTACAGAAACAAATGATTTGTGCAAATCCATCACATGCTCTTCAAAGGAGTGCGAATTGTGTATGTTTGTATTTCAAACTTTCGCATTCACCACACAAAAGCTGAACGGAAGCAATTTTGGGATTTTCTCGTATAAACTGAGGACTGTTACTGTATTAATGGTCGTTCCTTGAACTGCTCTGTTCCTTATAGGAGACTCCACATGGTTTGCATGGGTCCATTTCCACAGCCCCCCCACATTCGAATCTTAAACCAAAAATTATATCATAATTTTGTGCTAATTTTGTGCTATTTTGTGCCGCAAATTAAAAATTTTGTGCTGCAAAATTAAGGAGGGAAACGCTCCTCAAAATTGGGGGGGCTGTAGAAACGGTAGCCCCCCCACTTTCGAATTTTCGAAAAAAAAGAATGCCATAATTTTGTGCTAATTTTGTGCTNGACCCGGTTTGCATTGTGATTATAAGAAAGGGCCAAGGAGATCCTTGAAATACCATCATAAGAAGGTCAATTATGACCAATAAATAAATGGATATGACGGATAAAATTATCAGTGCAACTATAAAAATGAATCCTTGCAAGAGATTACAGTGATTTTGCACTGCGAAAAGTTAAAAAATACGGAGAAAAATGTATGATTTTGACAAACTTTAAAATAGGAGCGAACCTACTCTAAAATTTACGAAACTCTCTTTATTTATCTTATGGACAATGGACGAAAAATCACAAATAAAGTTAGGATGCCTTTGTCGTGTGTGCGTGAAAAAGATAGGCCACTCTGTCAATGATTAAGAATCAGCACCCCCTCCCCCTCCCAAAAAAAGATAAAAAGAAAATTGAAAAATCTGACACATCACCCCAGTACGTGCGTGTGTGTTTTTTGCGGTTTTATCCCCCTTTTTCTTTTTGTGCGCGTAAAAAAGATAGGCCACTCTGTCAATGATTAACAATTTTCTCCCCCCCCCCCCCCAAAAAAAAAGAGAGAGAGAAATTTGAAAAATCTAACACTTGCCCAGTGCGTGCGTGTGGGTGTTTTTGTGGTTATTTCTCCCCTTCTCTTTTTATGTTTGAGCTAGGAGGAAATCGGATGACCCATCTTTGTTCTCAGATGTTTTTCGTAAAATTCGTCTTGATTTTTATTTTATGACCGAGTTTCCTTTGAATACAGAGAAATCAAAAACTTTTTGCGTGTTTCTAAAGTGAAAAATCAAAAACTTCTTGTTTTTCGGACAAAAAGCTTCTTCTATGCGAACAATCGCAGCCGCTTAATTTATAGCCTAGTGTGAATTTTGATGGGTTCAACGGAAATGGTGTCGTTCTTTGAGTAATACAAAACGCAAAAATAGAACGTTTATTCGTGCTTTTCTCCATATCAAATGCAGTTTTACTACACAAAGATGACGTTCACTCCCCTCAACACTTTGTTTTTATGATACTTTGACTTCACTGAGATAATTTTATAGACGCCGCGAACAAAGATGTAAAAATATAAAAATGAGAAAGCTTAGGATGGTCAGTTCAGTTATAACATAAAAATTAGATTGCGAAAAAAATATTTAACAACCCGAGAAGCATCTTGCATTGGAGCCTTGCATCTTTGTCCAGTCCTGCTTCTGAAATTTGTTTCTCTTGAGTCTCATTTTAGTCTCGGAGAGGCGCTACGACGGAAAGAATTAAAAAAGAAATAAAAACAGGTAACAGACCTTATCTGTATTGATATACGAGCACAAAATAAATGGGACATGCAGGAAAAATGCTTAAATCCTCCGCTGACACAAATCTTAAATTATGAGAGGCAAAAAAATCGTAAAAAATTGATTGATTCGGACAGCGGCAGCAGCTAATCTCACTCAGTTGTAGGCATTCTGCCTATACGAGTAATTGAAGGAGTTTTATACCGCTGAGCGACGCGGTGTTTGCCAGTCTGTGCTCAGCTCCGCGCTAAGCACCAGCACCATGGCATTTAGATACGGCCCTTGCTCAATTCTACCATAAATTATTTTCTCAGTTTTGAATTGGTTTAAATACTTTCCATTTATTTTTTTAGTAGTCTATTTTGTTTTCGATCGAATTTTAGAGTTACAATTACACCCCTTCCGAGATTCAGTGAAGTATGAGCAGGTTGACTATCTTGGATGGACTGAATCTCGGCGGTTATGCCAGAAATAAGGGTACAATTTTCTTAAAAGAAACTATTTACTGGGGCTTTAGTCACTCATTAAAAGATTTAAAGACTGCGCCCTCAAAAAATCGTTACGGGAAAAAATGAATTCTGGTCCGATAATTGATTTTACCCTTTAATTGGGATATGTATTTCTGTCTTTGGTTAGTTATTTAAAAATATTACTTGTGTAAGAATGAGAGGGAAAAGGAATGGCATACATTAAGTAATCACCTAAATAGTATCAATCTCCCATTTAAATGCGCATCGTGTCATGAGACCTCAGGGTGGTTTATTTGCCTAGTGCAACAATAGTAATGTATTAAGCAAAGAATTATGAAGCATTCATTAAATTATGAATAATTTAAATGAACTCAAAATCAATTCAGGATCTCTTGAATTTTTTCGGCTCGACATTTTCTTTTTAAGTATACATTATGCGTGTCTATCAATCTTGTCACCATGGGAACGAATATATCAATAAATTACAAATACATGTTGTAAGTATCCCAGTATTGCAGACATTGCTACGTCGTGAAACACTAAAAAAAGTTCAGTTGCTATGTGCGTTTCTCTTTTCTCTTAGTGGAGAGGTTTTTTTTTGGAGGTTTTTAAGAAACTATTTTTGGGGCACAGCATGTAATTTCGTAAGAAAAATATTTAAAAATCCAAAAGACTTCGACGGCAGTTCACCATCAAATATTATCCTTGGAATTATTAGTGACTTTTCTTTATCCTTTGTGAAGAAAATTACGAGCAGTAAAGTCCATTCGTTTCGTATGGCAGTTTCTGATTTGGGAAGCGATTTTTGTCTGAAGAGGTCATAAAATCGTCATTTTTGACAAATACTCAAGCCTTTCTCGTCAGTATTTATATAGTCGTTCCTTAAGCAGCTCCTTTTCTTACATTGTATGATTAAAGGATGTTCAAGGTGGTATACGATATGACATCGCGCCATTAAAAAAATAATTTCAACGAATCTCAGTTGAAGTTCATTAGATCTGCTCTCGGATTAAATTCTTGCAATTAAGGAATAACAAGCATAATGTAAAACAGATACGGAGAAAAAGATTCTATGATTTTCACGAACCTTAAGATAATATAAGTGCGAACCTATATACCTTAACATTTTCAAAACCGAAAACTTTCTCTTTTGTATTTTTAAATTTTTATCGAGGCAAATTATTTCAATCCCTCGCGAGGGTCTACTCCCAAACTTTAATTTTATTCCAGACTCATTAGAATTATCTTTTTTATAATGCGATGTTAAGCATCTTCTTTGCGTTTCTATTAATTACAATGCACACTGTTTGTGGCCTTTTGGAGAAGGCAGCCTCACACTTTTAAAACTTGATGCGAGGCCTTTTTTTAATTTTTATAAATTTAAAGTATGAAACATATCAATATGGGGATTTGTCAAGAGGAAAACAGAAAAGAGAAGACAATTTGGGTCAAAATATAATCGAATAATTTATTGCCCGTATCGAAAATCGATCTGCAAGGTCATGCGTGAGCTATATAAATAAGATTTACAGTTGATGAGTCGAGGGTTCGAGTGGCTGTAAATAAAAAAGTGGAAAGTAAATATCACGCTCATGTCGCGGAAGCGGGCTTGATGGCAACCAGCAGATTTAAAAAAAGAAGAAAGAAATGAAGTCCGATGACTTGCATATTCTGATCTCATGAAAACACAGCGACACTGCAAGTGCGCCACTGCCCTAACGGGGCGTTGCACTGGCGATATCGATTTCTGATCCCCGATTCTGAATTCAAAACAACGTGACGAGAGGTAAAGATAAACAATTGCGCCGTGAAGTTAGGCAGCCAGCCGAGCGAACTTGTGATTTATGGTGTGTTTTCGATGTGCCCACCAGGGTGACTAGACTCATAGTCTGGCTCCTGTGTTGCCTTTCTCGCGGGTGCTAAGGCTCCTAACTTAAGCTGTGCTTTCGTTCAGCCAAATTTTGTCTCTAAATTTGTTAGAGTAATAGAGCACTTCTCACAATTCCCACCTGGTTTTATCAATATAGAACCTGCTTGAAGAAATTCATTCTTAATTAGTTGCTGGTTCTTAAGTGGAAAAATGGTTACGTATTTCTATTATGGTCGGTGATTTTGCAACTGAGCAGATACCTGCCTCGCTGTCATTCCATACTATTGAGCCAACAATTAATTTTTAATTAAATAGAGTATGAGTTCCCTTTCACATTTTTTTTCTTTCTTTCTTTTATGAAAATGATAAGCTTCTAAAAACGAAGATGTAACGATACTTCCTGCTGCGATACGTTTTAACTTTGAGATTTTGCGTCTTTACACTAGAGAATTCAGAATCAGCTATGGTTTATCTCATCGTTCATATTCATTAGACTTGTTGTCATAATGCAAACATTCTTAAATAAAAAGTTAATAAATTCTCTTTCCACCAATGCTATTTCCAAGATTTAAAGGGTCCTTGCTATTCCAGTCCAGGATTCTTAAAAAACAAAGAGAAGTTTTTCAAAAGTGTAGAATTACAAGTTTTTGATTTACTAAATCTACGAATGAGATTGTTTAAAGAAGATAATTTAAGAGGTACGTAAAGGAAGCAGGAATAAATGCACCAAGCACAGCGCGAGAGTACCTCTCTGTCAGTTCGCCTTCAGTTGATAGTGCAGGCAACCCGAGCTCCCACGTGGTCGAATAGTTGTATCACTCTCATGTGCTACGATTGCTTGCGGAAGAAAGCAAGTAACACTTTCAACCAGTTTGGCGTAGAGCGGTGACAATGCCTTGTAATTTTTATTTTTTGCAAGATATTTGCTGATTATCACTATGAAGTCGCTTTGTAAAAAAATTATGATGCTAATTTGCTACATTTGTGTATCCGGCATTTCGATGATGAAGAAACAATTAACACATGGGTGAATAAATACAAACAATAAAGTTAAACACAATTTAAATGGATTCACGAATTTTTTTTTTTATTTTATTTTTTATTTTTGTAAAGAGAGGTGGGCCCCCATTTTTACTTCGTTAAGCCTGGGTGTCCGTGCATGTGGTGATTTACTCTCAGAATGAGTTTCACAGTGCTTTTGTTTGTCATTCCAATACTTTGATTTTGAGAAATATCCGTATGAATCTCATTAAATACAGTTTGACTTTTATTTCTCCCAATCAAATTTTTTGTAGTAACACTGTAAAGATAAATAAGAACTGATGGAAATTTATCTTAATGTTAAACTGTGGAGACCTGTTTCCCGTCGAAACGTGTATCTTAAAGCATTAAAATATTAGATGCTCACCATGAAGCATCCATCATTAAATAAGTTTTCTGTACAAGACATTTCTCAGCAAAGATCGCCTTGTTTCGTATTTCCAATTGCGTTATTGCAAGTTTTCTTAAAATTTTCATTTTCCTTCTAAAATAAACTGATCAACAGCTTTCCTCGAAATTGTCTGTGCTCGTTCTGAGTTAGATATCACAGAAAAAGGGAATCTCAAGGAAATGGGTATCATGGTTAATTTTAGTTGAAAATACTTAAAATAAAACGTGTATGAATATTTCTAAATGCTGCACTGAATGATATTCATTTTCCAACATCATCGATATGTTTCAAATTTCAATTTTCAACTGTTTTCAGAAACTTTGTTGCATAGGCATTATTCTTAACTCTCATACAAAAAATTCGAAGGAAAAAAAATATCATTACATTTTTGTACATTCGGCAAAATTCTGCCGACCAGACAAGAGGAGATGAAATTCGCAGAGTACACACGCGCCGAAGACGGCGCAATTTTTCACAATCGACATGTTTTTAAATACAATTTTTAACTATTCTTGAGAACTTTTTTCAGACTAATTGGAACAGGGGCCGTCCATAAATTACGTAAAGTTCAGTTGGGAGGGAAGTTAAGGAGAGTGTTTTGTCATTTTGTTTTTACTTGTCCAAGGACAGAGATCTTCGTCCCAAAAATATCGCAACGGAGGAGAGGGTTGATTCTGCCGAAAAAGTGCGTTACGTAATTTACGAAAGCTGCCTTATAGTCGGAATCCTGGCAGAATTTCTTTCGACCAGACACAAGAGGGGATGAAATTCATAGAAATGAGGAATCTCGAGAAACGAGGGTTTTTCCAAAGAAAGCGCAAGATGAGAGGAGAAAGGAATACATTTTATAATATTTTACACAAACTGATTGCGATGGACTCACGGGTCGCAAGACAGTATGTTGGAAAAGTGCGTTACGTAATTTATACGAAAGCTCCCTCATCAAAGTCGGAATCCGGCAGAATTTTTTTCGACCAGACACAAGTGCGGATGAAATTCACAGAAGTAAGGAATCTCGGGAAAAGAAGGTTTACCGAAAAAGTGCGTTACGTATTTTACGAAAGCTCCCTTATCATAGTCGAAATCTTCGGCAGAATTTCTTCAGACCAGACACAAGAGGGGATGAAATCCACAGAAATAAGGAGGGAAGTTAAGGAGAGTGTTTTGTCGTTTTGTTTTTACTTGTCCACGGACAGAGATCTTCGTCCCAAAAATCTCACAACGGAGAAGAGGGCTGATTCTGCCGAAAAAGTGCGTTACGTAATTTACGAAAGCTCCCTTATCATGGCCGGAATCTCTGGCAGAATTTCTTCAGACCAGACATGAGAGGGGATGAAATTCACAGAAATAAGAAGAGAGTTTTTCCAAAGAAAGCGCAAGATGAGAGAGGAAAGGAATAAATTGTACAATATTTTATATTTAATTTGTTTTGTTTTTGTTATTCCGTCGCGTTTTCATATTTGCCGGTGGGGTAGGAGCGGCGTGGCGAGTGGCGGTGTCCTAGGCCGTCTCCTGGCCATTAGAATCGGAATGGGAATCCACCATTTTACGAGGAGCCCGGGCCGGCCGGCGCGGTGGAGCGGCGGCGGCGGAGCGCGGCGGAGGAGCGAGACGGTGCGATCCCCGGTGCCGAGCCAGCGCTCTCAGCTTCGGAGCCCCGCCCAGTGTAGGCAGAGCTCGCCGACTGCGCACGAAGCCTCTCGATGCTGTCACCTACTGCGCATCTAAACTTAAATCTGTTTTTTGATTGACAGTTCCCATCGACTGGTGCGCTGCGCATGGCTATAATTCTCGTCCTATGATGCTCCTGGATTTTTGAGCCAAAACAATAAATTCCTGCCAATTTGAATCGGGATTTTTCGCGCGTTCCTCCTCCCGCGGTCCTCGTGCTCTCGTCGTCGTCCTCGAATTCGCGGTCGTGACCCGGCGTCGGCCGGAATTGATCGGTTGTGATTGCAAAATCCGCGCGCGGTTTTTACGATTTGTTTTCGGATCCCTCCAGGATTTCAGTGCGGTGATCATGATCGTTTTCTGATAGTTCTCGCTCGGTTCTGTGTACGACTCAACCTCACCTCCAAGGATTTCGTCTGGATCCCGACCCACGTGTCGCCTACGGTGTTTGTGTTTATTACCCTTTATCACCTATCAAATCAATCAGCAATGCTTTTACCCGCGCGATTCCTCAAACATGCGTAATTCCAAGCATCCGGGCTTTTTAAAGCCCCATGGACCGGCTTTTTACTTAAAATTAATTTATTCAATTAATTCATCTCAGTCTTAGCCGGAATCATAACCTCCAATTCAAATCTCTCCGTGGCAATTTGCTCTCAATTTATTTTAGCAATAAATAAATTGGTCCCAAGAAATATCCCAAATTAGTCCGTAGCTCATTACGAGAAATTTTGGCGATTGCTTTAGATAAGTCAATAGTCCAATACTTTTTCACATTGTGTTGCCAAAGTCTGTGATCCGTGTGTGGAATAAGTCTTCTGAGCTAGTTCACTTTTAGTTTATGAAAATGATAAGTTTAGTGCGCGTATCGTGATTCGGATTCCGTTCAATTCGATCATTAAATTGTGAATCTTTTGTTAGGGCAGTGCTTTTTTTATAATATATTTTCTAATAATTCAAAGTGCTAGTGTGTTAAATAAATCTCAATATGGCTCAACCGAGGGTGAGTAATTTATCAATTGTACCTCATTTATCTAGCTTAATTAAACATGGGTTAATTGACTTCATAGGTATCTAGTTTCATCTCAAAGGCTTTTATCCCAGTAGGAAGAAAATAAATAGCCCATGGTCCCTAAAGTTGTGTACGATAACTAAGGGTATTTGATCTGAAAGAACAGTAAATTTGAACGACTTTCTGAAAGCCTCAGCATGCTTAAATTAAGCTTCTGAGCGTACCTACTGAATCAATGAACTGAAGACAGGCCGTTTAAGTTTTCCTTTATCTTATACTTTGAAGTAGAGCAAGAGGCACTAGCTTGCTATCAGTCAAAGTATAATAAGAAGTCAAAATAGCTATAATAAAGCACAAATAATAATGTCCGCCTACATGTATCTGATAAAGTTCAGTATAAAGTAAAAAAAAATACATAAAAACAAGGCTAAAATATTACACACTAAAAAGGTAGAGCGTTTCTAGCTGTCACGTACAGGCTCATTTTTAGCTGCCGAAAAATTCATGAAGATAACCATAGGTAGGAAGTAAAATCAGTAAATAACATGCAACCATAATTGCAAACAGACTTTAATTTCACCTAGTTTACAGTCGGCCGGCATTTGGCTGCGCTAAGTGAAGAAAAAAATTCATCTTGACAGCAGTAAAAACGTAACAAAAATTAAGTTAAATACGCATGTAGGAAATTAAGTTTGTACTTAAATGACGACTAAAATTGCAAATAAGGTTTTAAATTTAAAAGCTTCAAAAACTTGCCTCTAATCGGCCAGCATTTAGCCGTACGAATCCGCAATCCAATGTTCGGCACAACCAGCTAAAACCATTATGCACGCGGTTTGTTTATCTGATTCAGCTGTGATATTTCAATGATAGCCGACATCTGAAGCATACCAATAGTCGAAGTTTTGCTTTTTTTAATTTTAACGAACATAATAAAGTGCAGAACTCCGTGTTGAGAAGGTTGGAGGAAATAGAAACACACTAGCATAATGTGAAAATATAACCACCGAATTTTTCGCAAGACATCATATAGTAGGAAGTACATTCACACCGGTGTATATTTTTATGAAGTATATTATCAGAGGAAGTCTCTTTTAATTTAATATTTAATCGGAACACCAACGGATGTTATTGCTCACAATTTTCTAACGCGTACGGAGAAGGTAAATCGCAGACAATTTTTACCAATAATTCTCAATTTATCATCTAAAATATTAAGTAAATGGAAGACGGCATTGAAACATGTGTGATGTCTTCATGCCTTGAAACTCCTCCGTTAAATCTTGAGTTCCGTCGCAAAAACATAACGAAAATAATTATCGTTTAAATAGTTCATCATTGAAGCTGGATTGGTAAGACATAAAATGAATAATTTCGATCAAAACTCATGTTTGATCAATCAGAAAATTTATCTTATGCACTTATTTAAACTCCAGAAAAAAATCGAATAGCGACATTAGTAGTACATCCATCAGAACACCGCTGCCGCCGGGTTTAGTAGAACTAATAAAAATAATTAATTTATGATAATAATTTATTTATTTTTATTTATTTCAAATTTAAAACAATTGTTACTGAAGCAAATAATGTTTAGACAAAACTTTTTCGATATCGCGACAACTGGTGGTTCAAATCTGTAAGTACAAGTACAGCATAAAATTGGTTTATTTTAGTCTCAGCTAAAATTACTAGTATCGTTTTTGTTAGGCTGCTTCGGTCCTTTTCGCAGAATAAGACCGCAAAGGATTCCATTTAATCAAAATAATAAAAGCCTCCGAAGGGAAGTTTTTGCAAGAGCGAGACAATTTAATTAGAAAAAGCATTATACTTACGTATAACTCATGCATTTGTTTGCATTTCATGTAAAAATGATCCAGCATTGAATTATAAAGTTTAAAATGTAATAAGTTTAAATTCTAAGTTTAGAAATTCAATCCCCATAATTTTTGTTCTTTAAAAATTAATAAATGTTATAGAAAAATCATGTGTATGGAATCTTAGAAATGAAAACCCCAATTCAAGAACGGCGGAGGAACGCCACATTCGGAAAAAGAGTGAAGTATATATACTGTAGATAAGCAATAGTGCACTTTAAGTATACTCATAATAATATCAGTAAATAAATTTATTGAGACGTTTGACAGCTGGTGTGTCTTAGATGAATGAAGTACCGACAAGTCATACGATTTTACACCCAATTTTTTATCGTCACTTTAAACATTTTACACAATTTTCAGCTCGTCGCGGACGTGAGGTGATAAAATACAAACATTACTAGGCAATCTATGAAAATATTTTACAAAGCAGTTTAGAGTGTGCATTCAACTTTAAAGGATAATTTTGTAACCACCTCAAAATTAATTTAACTAAAAAATGTATTCACAAAATGTGTGCCAAGTGTTGTGCACGTTTGAAACAGTACTTTAAAGCCAATTGACACATTTTATACGAACGCCAAGTTTTCGTGGATAATTTTTTAGTCATTTCCGTTGGGTTTTATTGCAACCGTCATGTTCATTGTACTCTATTTGCCCAATAAGTTTAAAATTTAAACTAATTATTGAATCAAAGGGAAAGAAGAGGAGAGTATTGACACAAAGATCCCCAAAAATATAAAATTGTAATTTTAAAGAAGTAGTAATTTATCGTTTAGCAAACTGCCACCTTAATCGAGAATTTGCCGTTGCGATTTTATGGAAGGCCTCATTCGCTTGACTATTGGAGCATTTTTATTTTTTTAAGGAAATATTAATGCTTGAGCAAAATCATTCGAAAGTCAAGAGAATTGCTCAAGCAATTTTCGGGTGTAAAGTTTCCACGGTTCCCGAAATTCTCCACGGAACACGAGAATTTTCTTCTCTACCTGAAAATAAAATTGCCGGTTTGTTAGCATTCTGATTGAACTACCGCCGCACCGCCAAGACGGATTGGTCTTGTGTCACTAAGGTTTAAATCGCGGCACAATACTACTGTAATTTAATACCCCTTTATCGCCCTTCTGAAGTATTGTTGTAGATAAAGAAGGTTCCGTGTGGGGTTGAAAATTATTGGTTTGTCAGGGCCTCACGCTGCGCGTTCTTGGGCGCCGGTGCGGGAAGTTTTATTTATTTACGCGCACTTCGGTTTTTTTTTTTATCGGCATTCCCTTTTTGAATTTGGTGGAAAGAGTTTTGATTACACCTGTGGCTTTATCTACATCTTGAGCCAGATACCCCCAAAAAGCCCCCATTTTCAGCCCACCGTAAAAGGCCTCTAAGAGATCATTCTGGAAGCTATTAACTACAACGCCGGGTATAGCTCAACTGAAACGCATGGATGTCGAAGCCTCTACAATACGACCGTGCTATTTTCTTGTGCTCCAACAAAGTAATACCAACTACATAACTCAAACTTCAGCAAGGAATTGAAGCAAGAAGCAAATAGAAAATAAGTAAACAAATAAAATATTCTGAAATAAAATTGCAACATAAGTGTATTTACACTCTGCAGTCTAAAAATAAAAATCAAACATAACATTCACGTTTTTATCTCTAAATTTAAGTGGCCAATCCGAGTAAAACTGTTTTAAATTTCAACTGAAATCATTGATCATAGCCGATGCGTCTACCTGATAAATCCGCCGAAAATAAGTTAATAATAAACCTTTAAGAGGTTAGAATCAATCAATCAGCGATCAAATTTTATTTCCTGTAATTGTTTTAACACTTCCTACACTGCATCCTAACTACAGCAAATGAACCTTGATCATAAGTAACCCTCGCCCAATAAAAGAACAGTAAATAAGACACATTAATTTGCAATATATTGATTTAGTGAAGTTTAAACTGTTCCGTTATACGATTCTATCAGATTGCATCAATTCATTCCATAGCTATTACATAAACTACCCTTTTCTTTATTTTATCTTCAACATCTCATTATACCTCGAATGCCGAAATAGCGCTCTTTAAATTCCCATGGAAATTTTTGTAGTAAGAGGCCGTCAAAACTGAATATGAAGTTTTTACAGATCTGCAAACTGCATGTACAGCGCATCTCTCCGCAAGGGATGTATTTTGTTTTTATCGATTCGTCAAATATGTTCGCTGACTCATAAAATCTCAGCAGGGAAATAAATAAGTGCGACACTTTATTTCTGTAGCGTAACTGAAGCATGTAAATCGAGCGTTACGGTGCTATTGTTTATTTTAATTTTTAAGAGTCAAGAGGTATTTTCTCGTTTATGACCACTCACTCCGCTAAAACAAGGAACTGTACATTTTTAACAAACAAATTATGATCAAGTACTCATTTAAATAAATAATTCAACGAATAAAACTTTAAACTAAATTTAATATTCTGGGATTAAAATGAATTTAATGCGTTTGTAGATCTATGCCACAACTACCTTAAGAATATATTGGCTTCTTGTCGTGGACATTCATTTGATTACCGGTAAAGAATTTAGTAGATGCGCTTGAAAACTACTTTGAGTAAAATTTCCAAAATGTGAAGATAAATCGTGTGTTATTCCCATGATTATTTTCGAATTTAATACCGCCGAAAAAAGTATGAATAGTCTACATCGTTTTCTTTAAAAATATTCCTGAATATAGTTTACACCATTTGCATTATTTTTCTTTACAATTTTTTTACAATTTTTTCAACAATAATAATGATAATAATTGACTGTACCTACTTTAAGAGGAACAGGCTTAAAAAAAATATCACACAATTCTAACGATGGAATGATAAGAGTGGTCAAAGCAAAATCTAATTTTCACAATATATTTTAAAGGCATATAATGGCAGCCGAAGCTTCTTTGTCTCCGTGAATAGTTGAGGCATGGTTGTCTTGCGTTTGTCGCGAGTTAAAATCATATATTTAATTCCCAAAACAGAGTTATTATTTTATCGTATACCGGTCGAACACAACTCATAAATGACCAAGCCAGGAATCTCCACCGTTGTGGCGAGTCTCAAAACATATCCGAAAGTATACGAGCCACCGTGGACTTTGTGGTCCTCATTTTTACGATCCTTGGGAATCTTTATGTTGGCAGTTCCAGACAGTTTTAGGCATTCTATATCCTCTGTAATGTAGCGCCTTTAGCGCATTCAATCTAGAATTCCACCTAATTTTTACTGTCTCGCTATCTTTTATGGTTCATTTCAGTTTCAATCATGGGTCATAAAAACGTATAAATATCGATTTGATGACGAGCCCGAGTTTTACGAGCCAGGACGCGTGTTTTCTACTTTTAATATTTTAAAATTTATTGTAAAAGTGGCACATATTAAAAGTTCGTGTAACCTTACCATGTACTTTTTTCCGATAATCCTCCGGTTCTAATATTTCATTTTATTGTCTCGGCACTAATCTTGCTTAAGTTTCCAAGGATGAGCCAAAGAGCGGGATCATAGTAACTTCAATCGGGTTAGATTCCAAATCTTATCACAAAAATTTACTTTTGACCAGTTTAAATAGTTGTATTAAAATGCATCCCTTTACCAATTTAATTTTATTTTTAGTTAGATTTTTTCAACGGCGTGCCCAGTGAAAATAATGTCAAGTAAAAATGAAAAAATAATATTGAAATTTTCTCTATATTTACACCCGCACAGACATAATTTTAGTCCCTATATTGGATAAAATAATTAAGTTCAGAGACATAGAGTTAATTTTATTGTAAATTATTAACGTTCCACCATTTGTAAGTCCAAGAGTCACGTGTTTTTCTTTAGGATGAATTAAAGTAATTTTATTCGGGTGCCGCAAAAGTACCATATGTGAGAGCCATCAATTGCTTTAAACGTTCATGGAGTTTTTATTACAGTAAGTTCTCTGTTTCATAGGATTTTTCCTCGTGAAGTCGCTTTTAAAGGGCTACGTGAAATGTATCTCTCTAAAAGCGTAACGAACGTTTAAACTATTTTACCGTGGTTAAATATGACGATTCTCTCCAAAGTAATTAGTAAATTGCGTGTACACCGTATGTACAGGTATCCGGAGTCAGCCAGTTACCGTGTGTTATCTCTTGACTAACCCACGTAAAATACGCTGCTTTGAAGTGTTTCCTACTGATTACGGATTATCTACCTGCTACTTACTGCAAGCGGTGTCGTGTGAAAGTCGTTGATATTATTATTCACTTGTTTTAATGTCAGTATGGCATCAACGGATTAGCAAGAGAGCAATAATTGTGTGTGCAAAGGTATGTGGCAATTGTGGCGCATCTTAAGTTCGTGCTAAAAATTGTATCCGTTATTTTGCGCCGAAAGCAGAAGTCTAAGGATTTATTTTGTGTTTTGATAAACTCGACAGAACTGTATTTACTCGGCACTGAAACACCAGAATCAATCATTGAATGACTCTAGATTGATAGTGTAAGAGGTCTTTGTGATTTCCATGTTTATATCCTCATTATATCCCTTATTATATCCCTTATTTTACCCTTTTATGAATGATACTTGCATTGTAATGCAAAGGCCCTTTCAAAAGTCATAAATGAATTTTATTTTCGATTTGAAATCTCCAATTAAAACTGAAGTTTTGCAATCGCAGCCATTTTTGGTGCAATAAAAACTCAATCGCGTTTCAATGCATTGTGGTAGCACTTTTCTGACGTTAACAGAAAATTTTCCAAACATTTAGTTAGCACCTGCATACCTCTGTGAACAGCTGCATTATTTTATGATGTTTCACAGAATTTTTAAGTCCAAATTAACATTGTATCAAATTTTCATTGAAAACGGATAAGTTACAAGTTTAATGGGACGAAATTAAGTGAACAATTTTAAGCGGTCTAATTGGTCGGAAAATGGTTTTTATTTGAACCTAATCAATTTTTCCTTTCAAAATGATAAAGAATTCAGGCATCATAGAAAAAAACATGCAAAAGTTAGGGCTCCATCAAATTTGATTATGTGCCCATAGCATATGACAAAATGCATAATTTGATAATCAACCGACAACATCAACACATCAATTTAATCTTACATCAATAAATTTATCGGTGCAACATCCGTCGGAAAAAGTGCATAGCGAATAAACTAAAATTTACCATTTTAAACAAACAATGATTCCAGAGTTACTTGGTCACCGGGGCTTGATGCATTCCATGAAAGGCATGTGCCCTGTGCCCTATTCTGCTCAAATATTTGCACCCATTTACAATAGATCACGTCCAATACATTCCGCTTAATCCGGATTTTGTCCCATCATGAATGAATCGCCTTCGATCTCCTCTCGCTTCGAAGTTAAATTGTTTGAATATAATCGGCACCCTCGCGATTCTCTACGAAGTCGTAGGTTGGATTTTTGCGTTCAGGACAGAACTTCCTACCTTTCTGTCACTCGCTGACGGAAATAGAAAATGCGATGGGTATGAGCAATTTTTTTCGAGCTGCTTTTCATGAAGTATGGCTGTAATAATCACGGAGTGAAAACACAAAACCAGAAGCGCCATCACATGTTGCTTAATTTTTTATCTTCCTGAATGTACAAGAACCGAAGTTCCACAGCTTCATGGACTCCTGATTCGATAGTTTTCTCTACACGATAAGAGTCGTTGTTCTCAGGTCATATCGGCTTCCCAAGGGAAGCATCTCCTAATCTTAGCAACATTTGATGGCGCTTACATGGTTTTAAATGCCTACTTCTCGGTATCGGCGCCTAACAAAAAAGTAAAAAGAGTTTAAATTGAATGGACTTTTAAGAACATTTCGTAAAACGTTAATTTCTCCCAAATTATCCGCTGGTATGAGTAGGAAACTCTAAAATATTTAATCAAGTCTAATAAATTTGAACCTGGTTTGCTTTTGCATTTTCCGCGTTTTTTTTTTTTTTTTTTTTAAAGTAGTCTTACGACCACAAGTACTTTAATATGATTCTCTTTTAGCTGTTTATTCTTACTTTGTGAAAAGAAGTTTATCCACTAAAACATAATAATAGCTGGTCTTCTATTCAAAAGTAAAATTTTTACTAAAATTTTCGTTCCACAAACTTTAAGCTATCCTTTAGAATTCGAAAATTTTTAAAATGCCCTGATAAAATGGTTAACTTCTCATTTTATTTCATTTTCTCCCCTCTTAATGATTTGAAATTAAATTTGTATTGTAATAGTAATTTGTTATAGCAATAGTGCAATAACATTTTCAGATGAACCAATCCAAGATTAATTTTAGTGATTTCTTCCCAAAACGTAAGGTTATTAAGAGTTAATCTACAGATCAATATTTTATCTATACGCTAGGAAAATAAATTATTTATTTTTCCAACGTGACAACGCGGGGAATGTTACTCACACTGGCTCCGGATGTGAATATAGAGCCCGCTAAGCCAGGGCCTTTCTCCGACTGTTTCACAAGGGATCGGGGTTGTCGCTTCATGGGAGACCCGGAATAATTGCTCTACATAGAACGAATGTAAAAGGAGAGGATTATCAAGTGAGAACTGGCAATTTAGCAAGGGATGCTAACTCCAGCCGATTTGTTCGGATAGGCACAAAAAATAGCCTCAATCTCCCCCCTCTCGCAGCGTTTTCTATCCGGGCAAGGGTCGTTGTGGTACGGGGGATGATGCGCTAGCAGTCCAAGAGTCTCAGGTTTCGTTCCTGATTTGGTGGTTCTGGACCCAAGGATTAATCCATCCGCGAAGTTAGTTCAACGCACGACTTCGGGGCTTATAAACTCTTGCCGGGTTTTCATGGAATCAAAATTTTCCTCCTCTTGCTTTTTTCTCGGAGTTACCCCCGTTAAACGACGGGAACTATTTCGACGCTTAATTTAACAATTTAATATCAGTTTTTATTTTCCCTTTTTTCGTATTTTCCGTCTCAAATATGATATCAGCTGTTTTTAAAACGGAAATCTTTAAAAATGGAACGTAAGAATTTTTTTTAAAAATTTTGATATTCAGAAAAATAGATTTGCACTTAAAAAGAATTAAATGGGACTTTGACAAGGCCATACCTAAGTTCAAGGAAATCGTCAGAAGTTAATTTGAAATGTTCTGCTTCTCCCCAAGTCAAAAGTTAGGAGACAACCGCCGATGAAGTTGTGTGCCATTAGAAGGTTGATAATAATTATGAAAAGCAGAACATTTTCAGAGCTATCGTTTCATTTTTGATAAATCTCCACGCACCGTAGGTATAACGATAAATTTGGTTGAATAGAAATATATTCACGCCAAAGTATATTAATATTATTTTGTTCCCTGTATTGAGTTACTTTTCCTCTCTATGACCTTAAAATCCCACGAATAAAATGAAGATAGTATTTACATCCATGAAAGATAAAAGAACCCCCTCTGAATCGTCCGATTGACAAGAGCCCGTGATCCCATAAACAATGTAGAATACGGTCCCATTTGTCATTACGCACATCGAAATCTCTCGCCGAATTTCACACTCCGAGTCGAAGGGTTGCCCATCATGGCTTAAGCCGCTCTGCTAAACGCCGATTCACCCAAACGTCTAATAACAGTCATTAGTGAATAGCAGCAGTAATTTCAAGAAGGGAATCACTCGGCGTGATATTTTTACGCGGCAGTAACAATCGGCGTTTATCTCCTGTTATCGTGCGCGGAAGCGTAGAGGCAGATTTAAGGAGGCTCTAATTGGCGGTAAAGTCAACGTTACTGTCTAAGGCGGGGTGGTTTCCTTGACACCGGGAAAATATTGGACCATTGGAGCAGTGTTTACGATTTTAGCAGGGGGATGTTCGCTCATCTCTATACCGTAGGAAAGAGGTTAGGACCGCATACCGAGGCCAAGGAAGAGGCCACGAAGCCCCTTTTTCGACAATTAGGTATGCGCGGGGTCTCCTCAAGGGGCAGGCGCAGCATTTCTCAGAATCGAGGGTACGGTCGGATCGCATCCGTATCTCTGCCCAAATGTCCCCTCGCTCTCCCGCCCCTGGGGCCATCTCACCTTTCAGAAAAGACAAAGAGCACCTTTGGCTTATAACCGTGTTACAACAGTATTTTTGTGATCCGACGGAGCCGGGATTGCGGTGTAACGGCGAGGTGAGAGAAAACAAGATGCGGCCAATATGAATATTTATGTCACTCTGTTGGACGTAGTTCTGGCAAACGGAATTATGACGTGAGCCCTGTTGTGTATATATGCATATGGGTCTCCGGGCTCATGTCTTAATGCACATAGTTCCGTTTGGCAGAGATACGTCCTGTTGTGAATGGCTCCCGCGCGCATGAAATTAGGGAAAAGCGCAGTGAATCAGCCTTGTTATTAACTCCTGGATTGGGTTTCGTTCTACCCCACCGAAAATCAGCATTTTTTCCACCCCGACCGGACCCGCCGCGTTCCAATTAGATTCTGGCCAGAAATGTTGATTGCTAGCCGGAGCGGTCGCCGGTGATTCCTCTCTCGTTTTCCACGTGGTTTATTCTCTCGTTCCTGCGATCGCTAAGGGTTGCATTTTTCTCGTTTCCTTTTATGTCCTTCGACAAGAGTGCTGATAGTTCCTACATGCACGGAAAAGAGGTGTTAAGGGTTATCCACTAAAATTGTAGTCCTACCTTAATTCGCTGGATGCACAAAGGCATTTCCTAAGGGCAATAACCTTATTTATTGCGGCATTACCACAAAGCTTGTACCATCCAGCAACCCCTCCCTCTGTTTTCTGTGTGCTTACACACATCTACGTGTTATAGAAAGTGCAAATAACTACTAACTATCTATATCGCCTCGACCGCGTGCGTGTTGTGAATTGAATTTTTAAGAGATACGTGTCCATATTTTCACCTATCTGCTGTATTTAGCCGTAAACTTGCCAACTATCAGGTGTTATCCCGTCATCTACTAAAAACCGTTGATCCAGTGTCGATCTTTCACCGTGTGTTACAGTAGGTTTATAATGAAGCCTGAATTTTTTTTGCTAATGTTTCCGATACTTTTTCAAAAGGGGATAATTTGCGAGAAAGCGAAGCAATATTTTTTGAAAAGGCAGAGAAAAATTATTTTAAATTTCATCGCATTCATGAGTTCATGCAACCGTCGCGAGACGCATGCCTATTGGTGGATTAGTTACTCTGTCGTGTGTTTTTGCGTTGAAGGAAAAAGTGACGCTAAATCTGATTTCATCAAACCTAGAGAAAAATCTATTAAATTTTAGCTTCATTTTTCTCACCTAAAATAATTTTACACTCTGCACTGTAAAAAAGTAGGGGGAACCAGACACATTTTCAGTAAATTACTTTTTTCTCTTCTTTCAATTTTCAGTATTATGTTCCATCCTCAAGCATGAAATAAAATTCGCCTCCTAAAAAGCTCCCCGTGCCTTTACCTGCACTGGAGGAAAAAAACACATTGGATCTAGAGTCCAGACTCTTAAAAACATTGACAAGAAAAACTACTCTTGATTCAATCGGATTTTTTCTTAAATCAAGAACCAAGCCTCTTGATTTGAGCGGATTTCCTTTTGATTCAAGCGAAAATCTGATTGAATCAAGTGTATTTTTTCTTGTCAATGTTTTCAAGAGTGTGGACTCTAGATCCAATGTGTTTTTTTTTCCTGTGTAAAAAATGTTCAAGTTCACATACATCGCACACACCCAAGGGATGTAGGATTCTTCCCGCCAGGGACTGTGAACCACGGAACAACAGTCAGAGGGAAAAAAAGAGGTAGCGGTCCATGAATGAGTTACAACCGGGGCGCTGGATCCGAGAAACAAAGTCAAAGTGTCACCTAATTACAAAATCAAATATTGACTGTAGCTGCTGAATCATGCCCGTCTCACGTTTGTTTGTAGGCAGTCAGCAGGGATTAGGAGCCGAGTGAAGACGTTCTTTGTGCGCCCAAGCTCGGCCGAGCGACTCGAAACGAAAATGAAAAGGAGGATGAGTATCACAAAAAACAGGCACGAAGGTGCCGGAGGGTGTCGGGGGTGGCCCCGGACAGGGGGGATTTCGCCCCAAGTCTGGGTCGCCTCGAAGCTGCCACGTAGTCATCAAAACTGAAATATTTCGGGAATTGGGTCAAATTTAACTTCCACCGGTTAGTGGATTAACTCAGAGCTGTGTCACTCAGCGGGCCGATCATTGAAATTTTTAGACAAAGCTGTTGACAAAGAAGACATAAGGAGTATACGGCAATCCTATTGGTTGAAATGGGTGGTTCTTATAGACTATTAAAGGGGTAAATGATCAAAACGGTAGTCTTCACAACTGAAATATTTCGGGTCAAATTTAACTCCCACCGGTTAGATATCTACTTGGATTAACTCAGAACTGAGTCTCTCGGCAGGCCGATTATTGAAATTTATAGACATAGCTATAGAAAAAGAAGACATAAGGAGTGTAAGGCGATCTTTTTTGTTGAAATGGGTGGTTCTTATAGACGAAGGAGTAAATTATGGACTAACCAAAGGGTCTCTCGTAGGTTGCCGTTAGTTAGTGTATTACCTACGTCCTTAGTCCCATGCAACCACCCGCTCCCACCAATAGGATCCCTCCATATCCTTTTTGTCTTCTTTGTCTATTGATTTGTCTATTAATTTTAATAATCAGCCCGCAGGTGGTGGTTCTCATATTAAGTTTAAATACATTTAGTTTAGTTTCTGATTTTCTGATTTTGTGGTTTTTCCACAAGTTTGACAACGCGGTTTTCCAGGTTCTTTCTCCTCGCGGCCCGGTTCGGCGGAGAGGGTTAGGGCCATGTGTTTATAAACTGTCAACGGAGGCCGTGATAGATGATGCCATGATGTGTGTTGCACTGTCAAAATACTCGAGCGTGTACTGTACCGCGCACCGCTTTTCGGGCCTACAGTTTTCCCGGTCGCGAGTACAACACGATTCCTAGTGTCTTTCATGAAATCTCGACCTGGGCCATGTTCTCTGCACCTCCTCCCGCCCACGCTCCTCGAGGCTCGGCCCCCCTTCAATTTTCTTCCCATACCCCTTCCCCCCCCCGGTCTGTATTTACATCGATATAAATTTCAACACTCTGCCGTTTCAAAAATATGTTATCCCTCGGCGAGACCTGGCGAGTATGCGCCGCGGCGGAGAGGTGCCGTTTGGGGGTGCCACAGCATGAGGGGCTCTTCTACATCGTGCCCCCCCCCCCCCCCCCCCCNCCGAGGGGAGGAGTGAGGAAGGGTGGATTTCTCAATCCCGGTATCTCTCGCTGTAATTATTTTCCCGAGCGCGAAATGGACGCCGCTTGACGTCTGCGCCCAGCGATGTCTGTTCGTCTTCATGGATGAAGAGCATTATATTCGAAATTTACAACTGAAATATCTGAAAACGGCCACTGTGCGAGAAGTTCCTTGGTTTTTTTTATATAGTGCCGTCATTTTGCCTCCTAAAAAATAGCCATTCAGCGCAGTGGAGAGTGCTAAAGATAACCTTTTTTCGCACAGTTTGACAGCGCTGACCTGGATGTCTTTGACGCCCATAAGCGCTCCGGTTTGAGTCGTTCCCCGGTGTCTCCAGCGAACTTGTCCACTCTGCGCCGCGCAGGGTCTACGGGTCAACGATCTGATTCGGATAAAATTTTCCTACGAAACGAATCCTCTCCTCACAGAGGTTTTCCAGTCTCCTTGTGGATAATTTTCCCGCAGTCGCATAATGTTTGCACCGAGCGGAGATTTTCCTGAAGCCGTCAGGATCATATAAGTCGTTCAATAATAAAAATTTCCAATTTGATACGGCGCACATCAATCCTAGTTATCACAATAGTATTTTCACGATTTTCTCAGTCTCTTTTCACTACCTACGAAAACGAAGGAACACGCATTGATTAAAATTTCCTTAGTCACAAAAGTCAATGATTTAATATATTTTGAAACCTCCCATTTAAGAAATCCGAATGAGGTAAAAAACTCATAGTAAGTTACCTTCTGTTATTCATTAATCCTTTTGATGTAAATATTTTCGCAGATCGATAAAACTAAATTCGAACATCCGCAAAGGCCCAGAAGTAACACACTATTTACGAACAAGTCTATTCCAATGCATTAGATAATACAAGATAACCAAGTGAATTAATGAATGAACGCTGGTTCATCATACAAACGAACCATAAAAAAGTCACGAAGCTTTAAAATAAATGAGCTACTTATAGCAAATGGGGGTGAATGAATGAACGAGCATTTAAAACTCGGCCAAGAAGGTTAGACAGGGAATTTGAATTAGTATAACTGCGCGCAAAATAATTCCGTGCGTCGTGTGTAAAATCACGTCGCGGGCCAAAACTTTCTATGTCAATCTCGTTTGGGAGTAGCTCTCGGAAGCTGTTTTTAATTCCCTTTTTTTTAATTCCAAAATTTCGAGTGGCGCCAGCTCGAGTTGGGTTTCTCTCACCGTCTCGGAGCCCGGGCGACCCGAATCAATTCAAACGTCTCGGGGTTTTTTTGCAATCCTGTTATCGTTTATCGCCGCCGTGACACGGTTCCGATTCGCGCAGAAATCCGCGACGTCCAAAAAATGACGTTCATAATTATTTTGAAATGCGAGGCGCCGCGCCGGCGTCGAGTCTGCGCCTGCGCCGCGCCGTGGCGCCCACTCCTGGGCCCGCTTTTTCGCGCAAGCGCAGTCCGAAAGCGCTCGTAACTCATACTCCTAAAAGCGCTTAAGCGTAATTTTCGAGGCTCATGAAAACGGAGACAACTCCGGCGTCCTCTGATTGTCGGCATTGTGATCGTTCCTCGGATGGCTCGTAATTAATTAAGCTCCTTAAGAGTCTTGCGAACAGGTTCTCCGTTTTCGTCTCCGTCGCTATTTTATGATCATCCCGCTTCGCTCTTGTATACGCAGAATGTATGATATAATATTGACAAATTCGTATCTTCTCGAAATTTCTTCTTGCCTTTGAACCTCTGCCCCTCCAGCTTTCTATCCCTCTAGCTCTCTTCCCTCGGCCGGAAAAGCGCGAAGAAAACGTGATTTTCGGTCCTCTTCAAACTTTCGCGCCCTCTAGTGCCTTAAATTTAAGTCCTAACGCAAAACCTGATATTTCCAATTTTGTCGAAAATTTACTTGGCTACAACTTTGCTAATAACTAAATTTACGCTCCAACGAGCAGTAAGCTATTTATGCCCGGAAAAGCGCGTGAAAAACTGATTTTCAGAAGTTTTCCGGATTTCCCGGGAACGCACAAGGCGGATTTGGTGGGGGTACATCAAATTCGGATTCAGCGACCCAAATTACATAAGAATCAGCTTTAATCTCCTCTGACCTCTTTTTTCGCATTCTTAAACCCCTTTTGGTACCAGACTACTCCTGTCACTAATTTTACCTCTGTACCTGTAAGACAATTCAACCTTCTACGCACGCTCGGGCTCAAAATTATGCATTTTGGGTCTCCATTACACATCCTGAAAATTGTGATCCATTGTAGCCTGAAATAGGCAGAAATGATTTTTTAATTGTTGGCATAGCACGTAGTGGAGTAATCAGGACCTCATGACAGGAGTCTGTTTGTGCTGCAATAGCGACGAGGCTCTGGAAGTCCAAACACTGGACAAAACAGGTGATAACAGAGGAGACCAAGTGTGAAGAAGTGTATGAACACTCGAGAGGATTGTTTTGTTTACTTTGGTCGTACATGCACTGTTGCACGTCCCTTTTGATTAAGGCAGACGAGTTCATCTTCCGATAACCACTGGAACACGCGCGAGTGGAACGGTACGAAAAAAGAGACGAAAAGTACAAAGGGATAATTAATCAAGAAACAAAGAATAATTGTCAGTGAGGCGGTGATACGAATCTGCCACGGAAAGTAATTGATAATTTAGCCTCGGTTTACGGAGAGCATGTAATGGTAATCTAAAATTTAAATAATGGACGTTTCTCACATTCCTCGGATCTTTGAGCTCGGCTCCGTTGACATCACGACAAGTGACTCCGTTGTCCGATGACTATCGGCGCTCCGCAACGTTGCGACGGCGTGCATCATCCATCAATAAAATCATCGGCCCTCAACCGATGGAGACGAGAGTTGTTGTCCTCTTATCGTGCGGAGGAGTCGGTCGGCCCCGGGGTCGTGCGTTCACTCAACATTTCCGCACTCGTGTCTTCAGTCTCCAACAGATAAATTATAATTATTTCTAAAGTGTGGGTTATAGCTAATGGACATCCATTTTTCACGGCCCCCTTTGGCTTCACTCCAAATTCCTTTATCGAGCATCGCTTTCCTAACCTTTCCCAACTTTCGATTTCTTATGGGACCCCAACTCCAATGCTCCTTTTTCTCATAAATTCCGCGCACCTGATGATTCCACATTTTTCAACTCTGGTTTTTTGCTCAATGATGTCTTCATTCTACTGGTACTAGGCATTTTCTCAATATCATTTAATATCTCCCTTCATGTAAAATATGTCTGGAAATTTCTCCATCTAAGCAAATTTTTCAGTATAGCACAACGTCAAAAGCAAAATCAGAAGAAAGGTACCTATATGACATGGATAGTTGCATTTGAACCTATGATTGAGTTTTCTCTATCGCGAAAGCATAGGCTTGTATTTCAGTTCATAAATTACGCTACGAATGAAGCGAAGAAGCTATCAAATATTCCGTATACCTGGTCAAAGACAAAACAAATTCGGCCATGTAGGCTGAACTCTGCTTCACATGACACGTCAAAGTTCCTCGGCCAAGGTAACCAAAGTTTTCAATGCTTCAGGGGAAAAAAAATAATAAAAAAACCAACAGTAGAGCCATTAAAAGAAAAATTGTGCTCGAGTGAGCTTTCCCCCTATGTATTGAGATTTTCAATTCACCCGATTGTGAACTCTAACGCTCGTTGGCCTAAACATCAACTTTCTGTCTGAACGACTCGTACGTCAAACTACAATCAGTTTACATGTGTAATAAAATTTTAGTGTATACGAAATCGCGGAAGTAAACCCTGTGTCTTCACCGTGTGGCTGTACCCCTAGTAATAATTTTAGCGGTGGATGTTGCGCGCTCACAATAGGGTAGTTTGCTTTAAAACGATGCGGTTAATATTTATTTATGCGAGTAACTATTAATTACCCGGCTTTGTAATTCCGGCGAGGTCATTGCATCCGTACCTGCTGTGCGTGGCGAGATTGAGACGCATGTCAACTCCAAGGGACGTCCTGCGCGTGGTAGGCTTCAAAGATAAAATATAGGGTGCCACCTCAGTTGTGTTTGTTTATAGAGAAAGAGCCAGGTTTCGGAAATTGAGCTCACGTCGGGGAAACACCTTTTTCTCTCCTTTTTTAATACGCACTTTTTTAAACAGCGCCTAATTGTTTAGTTTTATGATAGGTTAGGAGTTCGTACTTAAGGTAGATTTATTGCCCGGGCAGTAAATCAAAATCAGGGATGTTGTGTTATTTATTGCCGAGGCTCGGATTCGTTCCTACCTGTCCAACCCGGCAGCCACCTCGTCCTTTGGTATTGTTGAACGACAGTTCCTTTTGTAGGTCACTGTTTCAATTGTTTTCTCCGTCTTTTTGTCTTTAGCTCCGTCTCTTTTCTCCGCGATCCCTGCTCTTGTCCTTTTTATGATCTTTTCGGACAAGAGGCAGACTTACAAGCCTTTGAGCATTACTTTGTGATTTTAATTTTTCTCAGCTCTCGGTTGTTCGTGTACTTTGTTCTTGGTGGGACGAATTATACGGTTAATGCCTTTTCGAGCCCTTTTTTTGTCTTCTATTCTTCTCAATTTGTGACCGAAGTATGTAGGCTCGGTGATTTTCTTCTTGCCAAAAGAGATACAAACGAAGATGATTAAAATACTATGCAGCGCCCAAGAGAAAATTTTG
Source organism: Bemisia tabaci (assembly GCF_001854935.1). Taxonomy (NCBI): domain Eukaryota; kingdom Metazoa; phylum Arthropoda; class Insecta; order Hemiptera; family Aleyrodidae; genus Bemisia; species Bemisia tabaci. Next base: position 2,148,265 of record NW_017547093.1, read on the forward strand.
AGTAAAATATTAAAAATGTTTTTGTCTCCATGAAAAAAGAGAAACCTATACGAAGATTATGTCGTGTTTAGAAAAGCCCTTCCTATTATCCATCTGCACGATGCCATTAATGAAACGGATTTTGAAACTTTCCATGACTTCCGAGGTGGTCATCTGAAGTATTTCAAGTTTTCATTAATTCCCGGGTACCCTGGAAAAATAGAAGGACTTAAATTTTCGGCCAGGAATTTTTTTTTTTTTTTTTTTTTTTTTTTTTTTTTTTTTTTTAATAAAAATGAGTAAAATCGTTCGAATCAAGTCGGTTTCTTCTTGATACACGCGCCTTTTTTCCCTGATACAGGCATCTTTTTATATAATTCTAGAAACATTTTCTCTTGGTAGAAAATTCAATCAAAGGACCGAAATGCCCACCCAGACGGTTGAATGTTCGAATATTATTGGATTATATGGATTACGTTTTGCAATATGGAACCACTATTTCTGGTCCGTTTTAGAAACAACATACATGCCATTGGTTTCCCTACGCAGACATGTGCTTTTATGGGAGAGCCAGAGATAGTGGTTCCTTATTGCAAAATGTAATCCATATATACGTGAGTCACTTTTACAGTGTGCCCGGGCGCTCTGCGACATCTAATCGCCACCCTTGTCTATTGAAACAGAGGTCAACTGACAAATTGCACCTTGCAATTTCATTTTGAATGCTACATATTCACGATTTCGCTGGGCGTCCTGTACGTCTACGTCGGGATTTTATTTTAGGTTTAAGTTTATTGCTTGTTAGTGTGTCAAAAAAGACAAGTTGACTAGATACTCATAGATTTGTTTGCTTGTTTTCTGTTGCAGTACGATGAAAGTGGACTACACGGGTATATGGATTCGCCGGACGTGGCCGGTGGAATGTACGATGCCCACCGGCCGGGGGGTCCCCTCCAAGGGATGACGCCCTCCCACGTTAATCACTCTATAGGCGGAGGCATGTTCCAACCTTCGAATCATGTTGTTAATCCTGTTATATCTGATGCTCATAAAAGGGATAAAGTCGCTATTTACGGGTAAGTCAAATCACAAATACTCTCTTGTCTAGATTTTTTGCGTTGTTTACACTTACTTGGCGCGTCCTTAGAAAACCGTCCTCGTATTGAATAAAGGGACACATCACGGGAAAAAAGAGCACAGGGTTGTTGGATGATGTGGAAATTTCCAATTAATTGTGATTGTACCCAAATAAAGTAGGTTATTGACCCAAATGCTGCGGTACTACCCCAACTTAAGTTGCAGTAACACCAAAAGTAATATAAGAAATGCCCATATCATCCAAAAAAGTGGCGTAGTGCAACAATTATTTTAAGGGATAACCCCAAATGTTTTGATATTTCCGTTTTTCGCTCATTTCATAGTTTTCCTCACGAAGGAACGTAGCTATATTCCAATTTAGAAAAATTTAAAATCCAAATCATGGATTCCATTAAAAGTAAAAATAATGAAAAAATTAAGCATCATGGCACACGTATGTTTTCTTAGCAAAATTCCACGCCAGACCGGTTGAAAATATCAAACAATTGCAAACGTATTTCATGAAAGAGGAATGAACGTGCGTAGTTTACATTATACACAGTAAATTAAAACTTTCCTCTCGCAAAAAACCATAATTAAAAAGAGCCTGACTAAATCAACTCAAGCGTTAGGCGAATAACCAGAGCTTGCTTTCACAGCACATTTTTTCATTCTTCACTAATGCAAGGTATCCTTGATTCGGCAAAAAGAAGTTGGTACACAGAAAAATCTCTACATTGTTAAATATACTGCAATTACTTTTGTGCTCGAATTGATTCGAGTGGACTCCGATTAATCTGTCAGGTAGGAGTATGAGTTAACTCTGACAAAAACCGTTATTTTCTTACTTATGAATTGAATTTGGAACACTGGAAAAATAACACATTGGATCTAGAGTCCAGACTTCACAAGAAGAAAAGACAAAACATTCACAAGAACAAGGACTCTTGATTCAAGCAAATTTAAGCTTAAATCAAAAGGAAATCCGCTCAAATTAAGAGGCTTGGTTCTTGATTTAAGCTTAAATCTGATTGAATCAAGAGTATTTTTTCTTGTCGATGTTTTTAAGAGTCTGGACTCTAGATCCAATGTGTTTTTTTTCCCAGTGAAAGAGTCGATACTTCCTTCTTATTCCATGTAAAATGCCGATAAGGGAATATACATTGTGATTCTTAATTTTTTACCCTGTTTACTGGTCCATCATTGTGCAAACTGCACTCGAATGGGACTCGCTTTGCCGAGAGGGGGGCTGTTTGGACAGTCCGGGAAGGAGGGACCGACCCTTGCTCCTTGGCTCCTTGGCGGGAAGTTTAAATTGAATTACTTGCGAAACATGGAGAAGAGACGCGGGCACGGGCAGCGAAACGATTAGGGACTCGGCAATTCGGGAACGTAAATTACATCGGTTTATTTCAGCTCTGCAATGATTTACGTCAGTGTGAATTCTGTGTCAAGTGTTCTGAACGCTGAACTCGGCTTCGAATCAAGCGTAGTTGCCATGTTTATTCGAAAATTCGTTGAGTATTTGGAAAATCACGGGAAAAAATTACCGCTACCTTCTGCACCGTGGTACTCTGCCGTCCTAAGGAAGAACGCCGTATGAACATTCGAGTGTTGCCAAATTTCATTCGATAAAATGTTTATTTTTGAGGAAAATTATGAATATTTTTCCTTGGAATTTTCAGGCACCTTAGATCATATTACAAACAAAATTATCTGAGAAATTGGCAGAAAATATTCAACAATTTTCCCGAAAATTAGTGATTTGTCAGAGGAAATTTGGCAACGCCTGAAGGTCCATACGGCGTTCTTCCTTAGCACGGCAGTACTGTACTGTACTGTGCTGTGCTGTGCTGTGCTGTTCTGTGCTGTGCTGTGCTGTGCTGTGCTGTGCTGTCCTGTACTGTACTGCTGTAACATACCCAGCGTTTCAGGGGCGAAGGAGTTCTTATCGGCTAATCTGCAAAGACCTTGAACTACTTGACTTAACATTAATTTAAATTTAATAGCTGTATATAATGTCTCCTAGTGACTTTTGAACTCATCCCGTTAGTAAATTGGTGTTGAGGAAAGTCGCCTCCCATTTTTGAATTAAAGATCAAAACATATAATTCACACATATCGGTCAAATATAATTGATGATAAAGTCTTTCTGAATCTCTTACTGTAAAGTACCAGGCCTGCTTAGCTGTTTTTAAAGGATACCACGTGTGAAATGGCTCAGGACTGCTCTCTACATTAAAAAGGGGCGTTGGAAATGATTCTCGGTGAAAATAAGCATTTTGCTCTCTTTGACATCGGATAGACTTTTAGAGGCCGCTTCCGTGCCCAGAGTGCTGTCATTCTACTTTTTTACCAGCCTCTGAAATTTCGCAAAATTTATTTTGAGTACAATTATGTGGTGAGCTCAGAAAAGTTTTCGTGCAGAAACAAGATATTTTTACCGACTTTTTTTCACTCCCCATTCTCGTCTAGTCTACAGGCATAACTAACAATGTTCAATACAGCACTTCCCTGATGGCACCCCTGATAATACTTTCACGTCACAGACATAGAATCTAATAAGCTGCTATGACAGTGCCCTCCAAATGTATATTGCAACCTTGCACATACAACTTTTGAAGCGAAGTACAAACAGAAAAAAGGAAAACCAGACAAAAAATGGTGAAAAAACGACACCTCGCTGAAAGACGTCAATCGAAATTTCTGCGTAACTTCGTCATGCGTGTGTGCACGCATTTATTTCTAAAAACTTACTTCTCAGGTTTTGGGAACTGTGGGAACAATATTTGACCGCTACCTTGTAGTTAAGAGTATCTCTTTCGAATCAACCGTTAAGGTCCTAATGGTGAAAATCAATACAGTATCAGCAAGGTTCTATGCAATTGTAATAATCGGTGCGCGTTTGCATGCGCTCATAGATCACCCTCATTAATCTAACTAACTGGATATTTAATCTGAATCTTGATTACAAGCTTGCATATTGAGGGGTAGGAACAACACCGCTTAACTGATAATTTTCCGGCAAAAATTATTTCGCAACTTTTCCGTATTCTACTGTATAAAGCAGAATGCTGGTGTCATTAGTTTTTTCCCAATTCTGCCCGGAAGCGTTGTAATGACGCTGTGATGTATGCAATTTAAATTGCAAACCTAAGAAAAAATTTACAAAATTGGCAAGGTTTTTTCTCAGCCTTGTAAATTCGTTATTTCCTCACGAAAGAACGTAACTATATTTCGGTGTTGCCAAATTTCCCCCGGTCAATTGCATTATTGCCGGAAGGACCTTGAACGCGTTTAACTATAAGTTTTTTAGATTTTTCTTCTTATATCATGTAAAAATAAAATAAAAAAATCGACAAAAATTGCATTTGCACATTTTTATAAAAAATTGAATTGTTTGAGTCAGTTTTGCAACTCTCGAATGGAGTTACGTTCTTTTGTCGCCAGAAATGAGGAATTTGTAGATAAGCTGTATTATTTCTTAACCATCGACATCTTTAATGATCAACCACAGGATAAGGGATCTTGCGTTTGGTTTCCGCAAAACGTGAAAATGCAGTTATTTTGAGGGCAATTTTTGGATTTTATAAGGGGGGGGGGCTTTCCCCCGAATATTCTCCCCCGAGCCTCATCTCTAATGTTAGAAGAGCAGATACGTTCTTATGTCACCAGAAATGACGAATTTGTAGATAAACTGTATTATTCCTCAGCCATCGACATCTTTAATGATCAACCTCAGGATAAGGGATCTTACGTTCGGTTTCCGTAAAACGTGAAAATGAAGTTATTTTGGGGGCAATTTTCGGGTGTTGGAAGGGGGAGGGGTGCTTCCCCCCGAATCTCCTCCCCCTGGCCTCGTCTCTAATGTCAGAAGAGCAGAGTAAAGAGCAATGAGCGTGATTTGGCGACTGCGGCTTGGAGCAAAGTTGGGCTCGTTAGTGAGATGGAGGCAGAGCATTGATTTGAGCGGCGGTGAAGGCGGTGATCCCGCAGCCGCACAGATGCGCACCAGCTAAATATATTCTAATCAACTCCACCGCACCGCGTTGCCGTCTTGAACATCCGTACCAGGAGTCCTTAAACTTCACAGATTTTTCAGCGCAATCAAGCAAAAATACTTCGCGCACTATCCATAGGGTGATCCAAAAGTGCTGCACCACCCTTATGACCCCTGGATTCCTGCCACTTCTCAGGGAGGTCCCTTCAAAATTTCAAGGGGTTCTAAAAGTCGTTTCCTTTGACCTAGGAGTGCTCACAGTGAACCAGTTGCACCTCCAATGTTTCACTTTCATAGTCCAATGATCAAAACATTCATAGGGGTGCTAGGGGACTTTTGGATCGCACTGTATTCTTATTTGTTTTTTAACGGTCTTGGCAACCAGTGGTTAGCATACAACTGTATATATATTCCAGGAAAACTTTGGCGGGGAAGGGTACCCCTGAGGTGGGGGGCTGCAAAGGCCTACTAAAAGACCTGTAAACTGTAGTATTTTAAAATACGGGTCAGAGAGGGCCGTGGTTGGTAATTCGTGTATGTAAAAACAGTTGATAAAGCTGCAGGGTTAATGACGCAAAGTAGAAGTATTGCAGATTGCTGTCAGTAAAGTAATGAATGTGGCAGTACTCCGCTGAGAACATTCATTATGAAAACTTAATTTTCCCCAGAGGGAGGAAAAAAAATATGGAAACATGAGTAAAATCGAAGTCCAGACTCATAAAGTTTTTATTCAATCCATGCAAAAATTATGATTAAACTGAGCATTACTCCGCGGATCAAATTATAGTTTTTTACTGTTGTTTAAATCGATGATTTTCTGACGTGTGGAGGTTTTATTTTAATGGATTTTCATGCATGCTTCTCATTCTAAGAATCACATCAGTAATCAAACTTTTTCTCTTTTTTTTCAGGCACCCGTTATTTCCGTTATTAACTTTAATTTTTGAAAAGTGTGAACTAGCAACTTGTACGCCACGTGACCCCGGTGTGGCAGGTGGTGACGTATGTTCCTCAGAATCGTTTACAGAAGATGTCGCCATTTTTTCTAAACAGGTATGTACAAGCCCATCTCTAATTTATTCGGTTTTCCGCATGCACGAGAAGCACTTCGGAGAGCACAGAAATTTGACAGTCAATTACTTCCTCCAAGTTCAACTATTCTGCCTACGAAAATAGAACGACCTATTTCGAGAGCACCTTAATTCGATGCTGGAATCCATACAGCAAATACTTAATACTTGATGCGTGCGGCTAAAACAGTTCGGCAGTCGTTTATTCACCCTCATTTGGTTGCGTTTTCAAGTGGGAGCCGAATGCACAAAACGAGAGGTCGGGATTGCAGCGGGCATCTGTTACCAATCATCGATGCCCATGTTCTGCAATCCATCTTTCAGTCTGTTGATTTTCTTTCACTTTTTTCGACCAGCTGACCCATTAGGAAGGCATCCAAAACTTTCCTCGGCCACTTTAAACTGCTCGCGCTGTATTAGTTCCCTTCGTCATAATTGCTTTTGTGGTGTTGATTATTTCCTTCACTCCCAAATTCCGTCTTCGTAAATCGAACCGACTTCGGCCAAATTCACGGAGAAATATCGGAGATGTGGGTCGATTGCGGAAACTTCATGGCTTCTTTATCAAAGCTTATCGATCGACGGATCTGTAGACTGCAATACTTCCTGGTACTAGGATTTGACTTTATTATTTTCTTAGCTTTATGGGCTAAATTTTGCAACAAGGAACCACTTTTCCTGGCCTATTTAGAACAAAATATGTGCTATTATTTTTCTTTTGTAGATAGGTGATTTTATGTACATAGAAAGAAAACTCAACACGAAACTTTGGTTAGTACGGGAAGTAAAACACAAAATAACGCAAATCCTCGGTTGACTCTGGAGTTTCTCCATTGTTTTCTGCACTAAATTCACCGCAAACTGTACCAAAATCAACACAAAATTTGGGTTGGTTTGTGTTTCACTTCCTATATAACTAATAGTAACATAAGGACACAAATAATTTTATCAGTTTATGAGTCAGAAATGGTGGTTCCTAATCACAAAATGCATTAATTTTGACTGCATTTTACAGTAAGGAACTATTATTTCTAGCTCATTCATGAAAGCACATGTCTGCAAAATGAGACTAACGGCACATCCGTTGTTTCTAAAACGAGACAGAAACAGTAGTTCGCCTTATTGCAAAATCTAGTTCATTTATGCTTCGACGATTTTGGGATTTTCAACCCTTCTAATTTCCCTCTCATTTCAAGGTTTCGACTCTCTCCACGCATGGGCGGAAACAACAGATTTCCATCGAAAAAAAGAATAGGGACTAAATGAAGATGGATACCCGAAGGGGTTAAACGAGAGAGCTGCTCATTTGAATGTAGCTTCTCGGTATTCGACCACGGGATCCATTATTGTTACTTATTGTTTCTACTATAAGCCTAAGCAGCTGGTCAGGAAACCCATCAACGAAGAATCAGGGAAAACACCCGAAACCGCTCTGTCCAGCCGGGAGGTGACAATGGCTGGCGGGACCGCAGCGAGGCTGGCGCGAGAGAAATCCTAGTCGAAGAATTGAGGAGGAGAAACGCTTCGCGGGAATTCTCAAGAAAAGCGTAAATCCACGCACTCACACACACGCACACCAACAGGCAGATAGCACTCACACGCACGCACATCCACAGGCAGATATAAAGGGACTCGCACGGCATCTATTCAAAATCGATCTCATTATGTCGGGGTCTGGCGCACGGAGCGACTACTACGGGGCCGTACACGGAATCGGCCCAATTTCGAGAGCCGGAGAGCGTGCTAGGGGTGTATTTTTGGGGTTGGATTCCGGAAAAATGGGGTGCGTGAAGGTTGAGGATACGGTTGTTTAGTCTGCGGCGGCGTGTCGCCCTCCCCCCGTCCGGATGGGGAACGATAACAAAAATTCAAAATTTCTCTAATTTACATGGGTCTCGAGTGTTTATCTAGGCTGCATTATCTTGGTGTAATCGTGTTTTATTTATTTTCGCTCTTCCCGGGCTGTTTATTTTCGTTTGCCTCAAGTGTTGGTTTCACCAGCTGAGCTGCAAACAGAGCTAGGGTCCTGTGCTTAACGCGCTTCGCGCGGGCTCCGGGGTTTTGTGGTAATTCGCCGTCGCGATGTTGAGAGCTTGGGCAGTTTCTGCCGTGCTCAGGAAGAACGCCGTGTGAGCCTTTAGACGTCGCCAAATTTCCTTCGACAAAAACCGAATTTGCAGGAAAAATTGAGAATATTTTTTCCCAAAATTTTCAGACAATTTCGTAGGCAATTTAATCCAATATATCCGAAAATTTAAAAAAAATGTGCATGGATGTCGTCAAGAATACATGTCTTTTCAAGGGCAATTTGGCAACTCTCGAGTGTTCATGTGGCTTTCTTCCTCAGCACGGCAGTGCAACCGCATCCTTTCATGCTGGGCAATAAATTGACGTTCAATTGTACTCGAATGACGTCAAAGTTGCCTACTTTAAAATATTTATTTTCGAAAAAATTCAAAACTTTTTTTGGAGCTTCAAGACGCACTGGTTCAAAATGCGAATGAAGTCCATAGAGTAAAAAGTACAAAATGGTTTCAAAATTTGTCTTTTAGCAGATCAATTTGGCAACTTTCAAATCTTCATACGGCTTTTTTCCTTCGCACGTCAGTTTTAAAGTTCACCCCATAGAGTGGTACCTTATTCAAAAACATGACAGCCTTTCCTCCTCAAAATTGTAATACAAGAATACTAGGGCTCTCTCTAAAACTAATGTTTTCATCAATTTTCTAATCCTTTAATAAGGGAATTCAGTTACTTTTACCAGACGTGGCAACGCAAAGGAGTCTTTAATTATTTTCCAACCAACCGATTCATCTTCTTCGCTCCTGATTCAACTTCTGTTAACGCGGTAAAACCTAGGAATCCAACGTTTCTAGTGACAGTAGCACCGAACTCAAGGGTCAGCCGTAGACTGCTGTGAGTCGAGCTTTTTCTGATCTCTTAATTAGTCTTTGTTCCTCGAGTCCCATAAATTACGGAAAAATTTCCCGAAAATGTCTTCATTAAATCTTCAGAAACGCATTTATTTGAATACGGACTCACCCGACAAAATTCTCGCTCACTTGCACCGACCTAAATCATCGGCTTTAACCAGGAAAATTGACGGGCCTGAGAAAAAGCTACGTTTTCAAGCTTTAATTAGCATTTTTTTTTTAAAAAAAAATAAAAAATAAAAAAAACTCAAGTCCAAGGTTTAGATTCATAAATCAATATTTTTTTCGGATGCGTAATGATATGTTACATAAATGCCCTGCACATATAAGCACTCAAACCCCAAGTTTGGTTGTTTTTTAACCCTGTTATTCTCCCTCCATGATGCAATTGGTGGAATCTCCAATGTATAGTTTCAATCAGTCAAGTTTTCTTTTCGTTTGACTTAATGTGTAAGGTTGAAGACCTCCGTTCTGTGTTTTTTTTTTTTTTTTTTTTTTTTTTTTTAATTTGAACGTCTGAATTCTAGTACCACAATATTTTCCTTAGGCTGTAAACCAAAGCTTCGAGACGACCCTGTTGCGAAAGCGAAAGTAACGCAACAAGAATGCCACAAGTGTTTAAAAAATTCGGGAGGGATCCTTTAACTGCCATTTTACGAGCCGCGCGAAGACATAATGAACATACAATAAAATCCGGGAAGCTGGATGCGATCCTGCGACATCAACCTGTGCTTCCCAGAACAAGATAAACATCCCGTCATAAAAATGCGCGCTTGTCGTAGAGATCCGGACCCCGGAATTATCCGACCTACCGCAAGCGCTTTCATATTTTTATATTTTCGGGCGGGGCAATTGCCCTCATGCCGCGTTCTGACACCTTGACAAGGTCAAGAAAACCATCTTAGGTGTCAACGAAGTGAAGAATGTTGAAAATTGCCGGTGGCATGTAAAATTTGATGAATCTAATGTATTCAATTTTTTTTTTTGTTCATGAGATTTGAAGACAGCTCATCGGCGTGACATTCTGCGTCTTACGATTATGCGAGAGATATTGTGCTCATTAGTTGTACGACTTAGATTTTTACAACTTTTCGTTCGTAATATTCCCTGGATCTTGCATGAAGTACAACCTTGTCTTTGTGCTTATTGTAAATAGATTTTCGGGGAAAAAATTAATTTATCTTTAAAAATTTCGACCTGGTTCAAGTTATTTTTACTTGCATCCCCCAAAAAACCGGAAAAAATTTGAACTGAGGTTTACACAAGTCTTTTAAACGTAGTCACAAAAGTATTGCCGTGTGAGAAGTTTTCGCTGACATTTTACTTTTAAGAGAAGGAAACTCCCGAAATTGTAAACATAAATTTCTTCGCTGAAAAACAACATTTTTATACAGCAAATTTGCAGATTTTTTATTTTTATTTTCATGTTGAGAAAATGTTGTTAACTTTTCCTTATTAAAATTTAAAATAGCCCATTAAATTAGCAACGCTGCACATTCAAACATGTGTTTATCGACTTCTTTAATCGAATCATTGAATGCGCATATCAAGTATAACGAACTGTGATCAAAACTCGATTATTATTGACAGTAAGAATACAAGTAACTTTTAAAGAACATGCGTGTGTAGTTACAAGACCATCTGGGAGGATAAATCAGTATAGATCGCCCGAGCATCTCATCCTGTCGCCAACTTAGGGAGTAAAATTTTTCTAATTCTTTTCAGAGGGCATAGATAATCCAAGACTTTAAAGTTCGAATTCTCTGGCAATTTGTCCTTCCTGTATTCTTTGGCCTCTACGGCTGGCTTCTGAATGTTTAGGTCATCCAATAATAGCTCTATGCGGTGGTCTCCAACAGAAGCTCCGAGGCATTTTAACTTATCCGACCGTTGAAAATTTTATCATCTGCTGAGGTAGAGGGTAGTGAAGGTCACTCGAAGATGTTTTAAATGTCAGAAGATGATAAGGCGTAAATTAGGAAACATGAAGGAGAATTAAAGTCGGTTGCACTTCGAGTCAAAGTTTTAAACTTTTCAGTTGCTTCATTCTTTCATCGAATGGAACTCAGTCCGAGCCTAGAATCGTCATATTGACCAATCAGCGCGTACCTGATGGGGATCTAATCTAATTAAAAGAAAAATAACCAAGCAGTGCAGGAATATGAAAAGGTGCAGTGACACTCTCGGATCAAAAAGAGGTGCAATTATTTGGAATAACTTTTTTTCCACCCCTGTTGAAATCCTGCAGGGATGGGCGGAACAGGGACACTTATTCAAGCAGCGCTTCCCTATCTACGGGTGGCGTAAATGCGGGTTTGCCAACTTGACGGGTGGAAGGTAGATGCCTTCATTTATCATGAAGCAAAATCAGGACTGGCAACTTTCAAGAACTGCCTTAGAACGCTTTCTCGACGGTTAATTGTCTGTAAATTTCGTGCTTCGGCGAGTAATTTTGTTTGAGAGGAGCATTACCAGAGTTTCTAATAACTTTACAGACTGTTTTTACCCAACAAACTCTCGGTAACACCTTAAAAGCGCTGAAAAGACAAAGAATACTTTTTAAGCGACCGATTACCTTAACTGAATTCACCAATTTGCCTGATATCGGATATGGTCAAATTATACAACGCAGCAAAAATCCAAAGTAGACATTGAAAACCTCAGGGAGTATTGCGGTAACTATCAATCACCAAGAAATAAACCATCAATTTCACAGATTTTTATTTTTGGTACAGTGTAACAATTTCGATTCTTGATTTCCGTGGCAATGTCTTGGGGTGTCATAGGCGGATCCAGCAATTAGGCAACACCGAATTCCTTCTGTTCAAACTTATGTTAAATAATCGATTCGTACCTGGCCCCTCCAAGAATCGATACATTTCCATGGGTTTAAATGTAGAAAAACAATGTTGCCAATTTGCTGGATCCTCCAATGGGGTTTAATCAGGTGCTGCGCCAGGAAAGCTCAGCAGGTCGGAATAAACTTGCGAGTTGGGGGTCGGGATCCGGATCACCTCTCTATAAAACCGTGGAGCTGACTCCGGAGTCGTCTCACAGTAGGAGTCTGTTTAATCTTCGTCGTGTGCGTTGCCATCAGCTGTAAGCGCCATTGTTGGACCGTCGCGTCGGATGATCGACCTTGCTACAGTTTTTCTATTAATAAATTAATGATTAAAGCACCTGAAACTCTCTGCACTGTGTATAACCCCCTCTCAACTGCAGTTAGATAAGTCTCAGGGTTTATATATGAGCAGGGTGTCTACAAGTCCAGAATTTCCGGAAAGTCCGGAAAAAGTACTGATGTTTTTAAGGGCGGTCCGGGAGTACTGAGAAAGTGCGAAATTTCCGCAAGTAGGTCCGGATTTTTCATATTTGTCGCAAATTCGAGCGAGAAATTTAAAATTTTGAAATTTTCCGAATTTGTTTAAATTGAGGTACTGAACTTTTCTGTTACGGAGGCACTGAATATCTTGGGAATGTACTGAAAAAACACTGTAAAAGTACTGATTTTTGGCCATCCTATTCTTGTAGACACCCTGATGCGTGATAAACAGGACCATCGGATCGAATAATTTAAGGATTAAGTTCCGTCATAACTTCCGAGGAAGTTTTCCTCTGAGCCATCACGAACGAATCACTGATCATTAATATTTGAAGAGACGAGCAGAATAATCGGACAGATTTGTGCTAAAAGGAACTATGTTGCTCGCAAACCCTTTGCATATAGTTCCTTTCAGCATGAACACGTCCAATTAGACATATGGGGAAAAGTAAACAATGCCGCTGCAATTTTCATCCTCGCCTCGTGGCAAGAACGTTGCAAGTTCGAGTTTGCTCGCTGGAAGTTATTTTAACGGGAGCAATTCCGGCGGCAGATAATCGCTCGAGAATCTCTGTAATTAGACAGGTGAACCACGGTTGCGACAATGTGTTGAAGATGTGAGCTCGATATTAATCTGATCCGCAGGAGACTGAGAAGAGCATCCTCCATTTCCCTTGGGTCGATTAATCGATTAATCGAAACCTATTTTAACATTGTTATTTATCGATCTAAGTTTTCGATAGCGATTGAACAATCGAAGCGCAATTGTACCTTTTAAGGCAATCGCAAATTCACACCGGTGGCGAGCTTGGCGCGGCGCGCTGTGGTTGGAAGCTCATCGCGTGCCTGTGAAAAAAAAACTGGCCGCCGCAATTTATTTCGGTCGCGCTTGGATTTGAGAAAATTAATTATTCGGCGATTTTCTCTCTTTCTTTTTTTCACCGGTCCGTTTTGTAGTCTGACTAATTGTCGGCGTTATCGAGCCGGGTTATCTATGTTCAGACTTAATGCTCGTGAGAAGCAGCGATTTGTTTTCCCGCTCCGAGGAGCACGGCTCGAATATTTCGGACGGAAAGGAAAAGCGCGAACTAGAGTCCTTTTTCCTCCTCGAAATTTCCTCCATAGTCATTTGCTTTTTCGAATAGAATCTAGTCTACACGGTGTCTTTTTCAGCGCGATCTAGCGGTGAAGTGAAAATATCTAACTAAAATTTTAGTCGGCGGTGACGACTCCGAGTCGATTATTCCAGACACACTGGAAAAAAAAAACACATTGGATCTAGAGTCGAGACTCTTGATAACATTGACAAGAAAAAATACTCTGAATTCAATCGGATTTTTGCTTGAATCAAAACGAAATCCGCTTAAATTAAGAGGCTTGGTTCTTGATTTAAGCTAGATTCTGATTGAATCAAGAGTACTTTTTCTTGTCGATGTTTATAAGAGTCTGGACTCTTGTTTTTTTTCCAGTGCATGTTCGCTCTTACATGACTGGAAATATGCTGGATTCAATGACGCCTGAAAATTAACCACGGACATTTGCCATCTTTTTAGTCAGAAAAAGTGATTGCTTGCTTGCTCTTTCATACACAATATAATTTCTCTTGATTCTTTCACATAATTTACCCCAAATTTTAAGAAGCAAAAAAGAACTCGCATGTCGATATGCAACTTGGAAATTTTCTGCCCTAAATAGTTTTTATCGAAAAACTCCACGCAATATTACTTTGAGGAATTCAACCATTTTTTTCCTTGCCTGTTAAGAAATATGCCCAAGAAATGTTCAGTAGAAAAGTTTTTCTTTCTAAACAGAAATAAAGAACAGATATGTTACAAATATGCAACTAAGGCTCAGGAAATGGTTTTTTGTTTTGTTTTTTTTAGCATCCCCATCGATAGAGCATTTAAATAGGGTTTCGCACTGATGATATTGTCAAAATCGAAATTTATTAAAGTTAGAAATTTCTCTCTGAAGCTCTTGGCTTTTATAAAGAAAAGTATCTGCTAGACACTACTAGACACATCCCTCGTAGAACTAAACTTACACGTTGCGCGTGTGGCCCAGTTTGGGAACCCCTCGTATAATGGAAGCAAGGCTAGGCTATTGAATAAAGGTGTAAAAATATGAGTAATAAGCCCAGGAGGATGGGAGGGGCGAGGGGCGAAACCTCCCCTCGCGCCAAGGTCTCCTCGTCGGACGCACAATGGAAAGAAGCCTCCATTCCACACCGCGCCGCGCACCCGCCCGGGCGGGAGGGGGAGGGTGGCCCAGCGACAAAGGCGCATACCTTTTTGAAAATTGTAAAAACGGATCGGACCGGCTCACCTACGGGTATCAAATCGCCTTCGCCGTGGATCAATGCCTTCAATCGTCTTGATTTTAGGAATATATTTCAACTCCGATTCTTGTATAATTCAACTCCATTGTTAAGCATGTGTGCGCTCGATAAAACGTTGGGTGACTTCTCGTCTCGGAATGGAAAGGGGGTCGGGGTTTCTACGGTTCGGCTGTCGGATGGGACACTTTCTCTGCACTATCAACACCCAAAAATGCCTCTTAAAAGATTGGCGCTTGTGCACTGAGAAAAACATTTTTGTTTTATGTTATACTTTAGGTTAGTGTGGGAAGTAAAATACAAACCAACCTAAATTTTGTGCACATTATTGTAGATTGGTAGATTAAAGTCAACCGAAGACTTGGGTTACTTCGACCGCATTAATCAGAGAGGAACCAAGCTACATCAGCTGTCGCCAACTTTGATCGGACAGTTCAACTTTTTACATGAAACCGGCCGTGTAGATTTTTGTGCAAATTTCAATTAATTTCCTTCATTGTACGAAGCAACTTTTTTAAAATTTTCAAAGGAATCTGCACAAACGTTCTCTTCTATAAAATCAAACTGTCCAGTTAAATTTAGCAAATGCTGATGTGGCTTTGGTTCCTCTCTGCTAAACGCGGTCCATTTTGTATTTTACTTCCCAAATCAACCAAACTTTGTGTCGAGTTTTCTCTCTGTGTGATACTTAGGCCGGAGGGTGGTATTACATTTTGGACATACAGTGTCTTTGATCCTGTCACACTTCGCTTTCCTCAAGTCGTTCCAGACAAAATTTGAAAGTTAATTCAATTTTGTCTTGTAGTGTATTACATGGGATTCACTTTGAGCTCAAAGCGATCTTTGGTTTTGATCACGTAGCTTCTTATTAGGCCGGCAAGCTCGAAGCCCTCGGGCCTCGGGGCGCAGCTGCAAGTATTTACCTCCTGACTGATGACGACGCTGCGACGTCGCCCGCACGCGCGTCCCAAGACGCGCGTTATACCTATAAATAAAGGAGACAAAAAGCGATGAGGATGATCCGTAGGAGACGAATCAAAATAGAAAATCTAAGAC
This sequence comes from Bemisia tabaci, assembly GCF_001854935.1. Lineage (NCBI taxonomy): Eukaryota > Metazoa > Arthropoda > Insecta > Hemiptera > Aleyrodidae > Bemisia > Bemisia tabaci. The sequence goes on from NW_017547093.1 coordinate 2,164,037, forward strand.
AGAAGGAGACGGATAGTCACCGAGCGCGAGGGGACCAGACGAGAGAGAGAGAGAGACGGAGAGGGGTTGGTGGCGGATGACACCGCCGACGACGACGGAGAGCATGAGAGAGTGAGGCGGAGGCATCAAAACAAGCAACAACCCATGAACTGGCTCATCCTGAAGTCGAGATTCGAGCATCATTTTCCAGCATCTCGGCCTTGCCTCTGTAGCATCGTCGATGCAATTTCACTAATCCGCCATAACTCTTCGCCGCGGCGTTATCGGCCACGCTCGCGGAATTTTCGTGATTTATACTTCGGCCATTTTTCATCCGGATTTTGACTCTGGCCTGGCCTTTGACTCACTCGGTGCGTCTCCGAGCTGTCTTTTTTTTCTTGCAACGTCCGGAACTGTCTTTTAAATTTCCTCGACGCAGTCATCGGATGACAGTAGTTTGTTTTCTTATTCTAATTAATTACAATTCCTCGAAATTGGGTAATGTGAAGTTTCCTCCTTACCATACGATTGTACATTACTCTTAGAAACCATTTGCTTCCTTTTATGGAAGCACTTTAATGACCGACACTGAAAACAATTGTATAGCCACTATTCGTGCTCCGGGGTATCCCATTTTGCCTACCCAACCTTTTGAAGGAATTTTCCTTGACCACTTGTTTTTTTTGCAATACTTGAACTTTAGGTCACCTGTTCCGTTTGGCGCTATATATCTACTACGAGTAAAACATCTGAGACTTGGTGATTATGGTCATGTTACAATTGTCTAACTTTTCTTGGACCAAGGGGTACGTCGGTACGTCCTCTGACCGCCTTGCGGTTCATCCCTTCTAAAGTGCAGTTAGTGTTTGGTCAATTGAGGGATGGAAATTCAAAACCTTGTAAGCGTCTTCGGGAAAAGCTTAGATTTTGAAAATGGATTTTTGGCCAATTAGAATCTACATATTTGCCTTATAAAACTACCCTCTTCATGAAAAATTAGATTGAATTTTCCTGTAGAAAGTCTGTTAAGTGAAAACATCCGAGTCCTTTTACAGCAGGGAGTGCGGCGCACAACCTTAGCAACACCTGATGGCGCTTACCAGATTTGAATTCCTGCTGCTCATCGTCAGAATTTCTCGTTTGAGTTACAAAGCGGTATGCACCGAAGTATCGCCGAAGTTGCCTGGGAATCACGGTAACCTGACAATGAATGGAGAGTGTGTTTGAGCTCACCAAGTTTACAAAGTTTTGTCCCGTTGTTTGTCTTTGCGTAGTCCCCGCTCCGTCTGAACTCGGGAACGCCACTGTTTCTGATGGCTGCGAGACCGAGTCGTGCATCTGTATCAACAAGGAGAGAGGAAAGAGCCAGACTATTGAAACATGCAAGCACCGCGGAACAGTTGTCTCTCTTTTTTCCAAGTTCCATGTCAATCACACCAATGGCGATGCCGCCACCGAGCCATTGCCACATAAATCCCGTTGAAAATTGAGGTCATCTTAGCTTTGTGACAAGCCTGATCACGGTCTGAAACTTTGTCATGTGCATCAGTCAATTTCCCGTGAGATTCTATTTGCAGACACTACTGTTGTCAATTTTTATGGCTGTTTTTGAGAAAAGAGTGGAATTGCTTCAGTGTAAGTTTTTGAGATTTCGGTTTCTTTTTACAAAAGGAAATCACTCCGTTTGAGACAATTTGGTCGATATTGAAAGAAGGTACATTCTAAAAGTGCAGAAGACAAAAATTTGATTTTATTAGAAAACTAGGGGGCCCGCCCCCTGACTCTCGCGCAATCCAAGCCCCTGAAGCGATTGGCGCCTAAGGCGTTATGCATCACGCGTTACTCTCAAGATTTTATATTATAGAGGGAGATTGGATTTTTGCGACAAATTGAATGTTCCGCAAACCTCAAAATGGATATCAAAGTCTCTCCAAATAATTCATTTTGTATTAATTATCCTTTGCTGCACTGGGACGGCACAAATATATTGGAACCATCTGAGTGTGGTTTTTTAAGGATTTTTTCTTCTATTTTCATTCCGTTCATATGTAAATGAAAGTTTATAATCCCAGCCGAAAAACCAGAAAAAACGTACTGAATAAGGGAAGGCGATGGGAAGATACGTCAAAGATTTCAACCTTAGGTGCTGGGCAGCCTTAGGGTGCGTCAAAAAAAATGAAAGTCTGAAATGTTCCGCTCCCCAGGCGGCAATCGATGACGTTTGGTAAAAAAACATGTTTGCCAAAATTTGGGCCAATTTCAACCATTTTAAATGGTGCCAAAGGTCAATTTTGTGATGAAATTATGATATTTTGGTTTAGACCTCGATTTCGTACAAAAAACTCGATTTTACGCTGAAATCGTGCGTTTACGAGAAAAATGCCAAAGAACTCGACTTGTAGAGGATGAAATTTTACACTAGGAAGACGTCTTTGTAACCGATAAAAGTCAAATTGAAATAGAAAAACTCAACTCGGTATTTATTTTTTTGGTCCTCAGAATTTCCGAGGTCTTACAAAGTAGAGGTTTAAAAGACTCATTTTTCACGAAAATAAGTCGAAAGAGGGTATAAATGAACTGTAGGCAAGTGTTGAGGATGCAAATGTCATCAGAACTTCCTCAGTTACAAAAAAAGTTCCAACTATTTTGCACAATCCTCCAAAAAGTGTACGGCTCGAGAAGCAGGATCGTGCTATAATAGTAAGGGAAAAGTGCGGTTTGACCGGAAAAAATTGCGTAACAAACATTCCCTATGTAATCGTCATTAGTAGGTCCCCCTGAACAACTTCCTAAAAGTTAAAAATGGCCCGACCCCGGAATACCCCTCAAAAAAGTTAAAATTGAAAATGGCGGCCGTAATAAGAGGGTCCGGGAAATCGGTATTTTAAAGTGCTCATTCTGTCTCATCATGTGAGGTATCATTTCCAATGTAATTTTGGTCGTAAATTTCATAATTGAATTCCGCAAGGCCCCTTCTGAGCTTACGTTTCTCTCGGTAGTCGTATGTTTCCTTTAATTTCCTTTATTAAATACATTTATAACATCAAATTTAAGTTTCATGGCCATATATGTAAATACATGAAAATAAAGACACTTCACTTTCCTTGTTCCTTCGGTGAATATTTAAAAAAATGCAACCACCTGCCTTTCACATTTGGCCGCCATCTTTGATTTGGAGCGCCCCTTTTGGCCGGAGGGCCTTGTGGAATTCATTTATGAAATTTACGACCAAAATTACATAGGAAATGATACCTCACATGATGAGACAGAATGAGCACTTTAAAATACCGATTTCCCGGACCCTCTTATTACGGCCGCCATTTTCAATTTTAACTTTTTTGAGGGGTATTCCGGGGTCGGGCCATTTTTAACTTTTAGGAAGTTGTTCAGGGGGACCTACTAATGACGATTACATAGGGAATGTTTGTTACGCAATTTTTTTCGGTCAAACCGCACTTTTCCCTTACTATTATAGCACGATCCTGCTTCTCGAGCCGTACACTTTTTGGAGGATTGTGCAAAATAGTTGGAACTTTTTTTGTAACTGAGGAAGTTCTGATGACATTTGCATCCTCAACACTTGCCTACAGTTCATTTATACCCTCTTTCGACTTATTTTCGTGAAAAATGAGTCTTTTAAACCTCTACTTTGTAAGACCTCGGAAATTCTGAGGACCAAAAAAATAAATACCGAGTTGAGTTTTTCTATTTCAATTTGACTTTTATCGGTTACAAAGACGTCTTCCTAGTGTAAAATTTCATCCTCTACAAGTCGAGTTCTTTGGCATTTTTCTCGTAAACGCACGATTTCAGCGTAAAATCGAGTTTTTTGTACGAAATCGAGGTCTAAACCAAAATATCATAATTTCATCACAAAATTGACCTTTGGCACCATTTAAAATGGTTGAAATTGGCCCAAATTTTGGCAAACATGTTTTTTTACCAAACGTCATCGATTGCCGCCTGGGGAGCGGAACATTTCAGACTTTCATTTTTTTTGACGCACCCTAGGGCAGCCTGTAGAGGCGTCAAATGACTTCTTCCTCGGAGGGCCTGCTGATCCTGTCCTCTTCTGCCGCACCCTTATCTTTCCTCTCGTCTCTTCTCTCTTTTATCTCTCCCTCTTTCTCTCTTCCACTCCTGCTTCTTTAATTAAGTAATGCATAGTGAAAGACTTCCTCCAAGGGAGCATCCGTGCTGCTCCCCAAGAATCCAGCTGAAAATAATTTTACCCGCCGCTTTTCGGCCCCGACTCGTTCTTCGTGTCCGTTGCCATAATTCTCTCATAGTTCCCTGTTTTCTAGGCTCCTGGTGGATTTTTCAGAATATTACTTGGCAACACTGTCACTTGATCCTTCACCAGTCACCGCGGAACGTAGACCGTAGACATGCAGTCTCTCTCCTCTCCTTCACTCCTCTTCGACTAATCTAATTATTCGATGATTTACAACATGTGCTTGCGGCTTCTAGATATTTATAATATTTTTTATCCTTTTTGTTTAAGTTGCTTTAATTTCGCCTCATTCCGAGCGTGTTACTCGAACGTCTCTTTCCCCCTTTGACGATATCTATGAAGTGTTCTCGCCCTCCCTTTCGTCCTATTCCTCTTTGATCTAGGAATAATTCTCTCCTCACTATCTGAATAATGGCGAGTTTAGATTTTCATCGGAACGTGAAGGTGATGCATTTTTTAAATTTTACTGCAAATTTGCGGATTTGAGTCACCTCCTTGCCTAATTGTGCCGGTGAAACTGCTGTAGTATTGAGTCACTCTAAACAAGACTGAATTTATTTCATTATACGCACTGGTGGAGGGACGTACTTTAGGCGTCGATGATTGGCTATATTTGTGTGCGCATGACGTAAGTATAATCCAAAATGAGGCTGACTTTTTTTTATAATGTCACATTATCCTAAGAAATAATTTTTCTCCTGAAAATTGAAAATAGGTATACGAGACAGAGGGAAAACCTGCTTTGAAGTTCTAAAATATCGGTTAATAGGCATAGAATCAATTTTACTATCGATTTGTCGGGCTCTGGAAAATGTGGTCCAGATAGAAGTTTTTGAAATAATTTCTAATTGACTTTTAATCTGAAAGCGACTTCTTGCAGCTAAATACAACATTTGAACCAAGATTTTCCCCGACGTCCATGGGATCAGCTTTCAAAAAATTTCAAACGCGTTAAAAAATTCAAATTTTACACCAATCGATGCTGTCAATAACGTGTTGAAGAAATGAGGATAAATGCGGCCGATTAGGGATTGTTTGTATTAAATGGACCACCGTCGGCCTATTGTTACTTTTACGATGGGCTCATTGAGAGCTATGAAATCTGGACTTCTGACCAACATTGTACCATGTTGCCAAGTCTCCCGTAAGTCCGGACAGGAGTTTCGACAGGTCCAATTATGTTGTCTTCCTTTTTTATTTCACCATCACTGTTTCCTCGTAAATCTTTCCTGAGGTCTTATATTGACCACACACTGCACCTGAACGGGAGCAATCAATAGAGAGGTAGCTATGTGTGCGTGTTATGTATCCCTTCAGTATTTGTACTTGTTGGTTGTCATTCATGTGACGTTGCTAAAATTGATACAAATATAAGTTTCTCCGTTTTATGAGGCAGTGTTTTAGTTTATCCACTTATGCGTGACGGAATGAAGCTTTCTTCTTGTCCTTCTGTCGGTCAAGCCAATATTCTTTGACAGTACTTTTCTAATTTAAGGAGATTATGGTGTCGATAATCGAATTTAAGTGAACAAGATGAACGTAATTCTAGTAAATTAGTCAAAATAACAGTCTTGGTGTGGTCTCTTTCATAAATTTTTAAATTCACTACATCACTAAAGCGTTTTTCTTATTTTTTATGGAACGTCTCTATAGTTTTAGCGAACAATTGTAATTGTTAGGTAGTAACTTTATGTTTGCGTGACATTTCGAGTTTTCACGATTCCTTCAAATTTATTAGGTACCTTGATTTTCACGAATTAATTTGACTGATCTGGTTGCTAACCTGCTCACACGAGTGTAACTGAATGAATGAGAGACTGATTTTAATTCGGAATAATTATAATTTGGCATCCGTGGATCGACGTAAACTTGCGGGCAAACGGTGAAAGGTTGAGGGAACACTAAAATACTAAACAGGGTTTATGAAAGGTTAGGTAGGTTTATGAAGCGTCGTAAAGTCTGGCTGTCAGAACCCATAAAACACTGTTCTTGCCCGTGTTTTATTACACCTTTTGAGAGAGAATAGTTTGTAATTTTCTCCCTCAATAGTTACTGTTAATTTGTATTTTTTAACTCGGTGTTTAACAATTTAACTGTACACCGAGCACTAAAAGTTACTGTCATACTCATCGAGACACAGGTATCATTCTGCTGCGTACCGAATGTTAAGGGGAAAAATTATTAGTTTCCTACACGCACGTTTCACGTTTTACGTAGCCACATGGGAACAGCCAGCTTCTTTTTTTCTTCTTTTTTGCCTCTTCTTCATTTTATTGACAGAGGAAAACCTGTGTTCCGACGTAGGCTACTGATACCTCACCGTTTCAAGTCCTCATGTTGAAATCGGTTAACGCCAAATTGCGCGTGTACCTACTTTCATCAGCTCTAATGCTGAGAGTTCTCAGAAAGAGTCGTGCTGTATGACTGCTCACTCGTAGCCAAATTTACTTTAAATTTAGGACAATCAAGCTTCTACCAAGCGATAAATTTTTGAATTTTCTTGGAAGTGTAAATAATTTTTTATATGAAAAGAAAAAACTATTTTCCGGAAGATCCAAGTCGTATAGAACGATTGCATTTCTCACTAAAATTCTGAGGCAACACCGAAATGTTAGACTAATTGTAAGTATGACATGTTCCCTGATTTTAAAGTCACCCATGCTGTCCCCGGAATTCCTGAACTGCACTAGGCACCATTTTCTGTCAGACGCATGTCATTAAAGTTGTGAAATAAATCTAAAAGTGACACTACCGCTATCCCTGATGATTTCTGCCTGACGTCGGTTCTACTTTCATGGTTTTTTTTTTTTTTTTTTTTTTTTTTTTTTTTTTTTTTTTTTTTGACGCACCATGAATAGAGTGAATGATGCTATGAGTTTCATAAGCACCACACCGTTTTGAACCTACAAGGGAATTAGGTGTCTGCTTTGTCTTCACCGTTTACCTCAGTTTTCCCGATCAACGTCTCTCATCCAAAACAGTTTGATCAAATCATCGTTTCTCTGACGAAGGGACGTAACTACGTTTTAATGGTGCAAAATTCCTACTCATAAATTGTATTGTTACCCAAAAACTACCGCTTTTATACAAATGGTACTCACACTAACTTTTCCGATGATTACACATCAAAATTAGGAACATTTTGAACAGATCGCACGGTTTTATTCTCGTAAAAATCGAATATTTTGATCCGATCCTTCAGTTTTCCAATGAAGTTACGTTTTTTCGCCTAAAAAACGACGATATTTCAAGAAACTTTATTCTGTTGGACGAAAAGTTTTGTTCGTCCAATTTGCTCGGCTGATAGAGCAGAAAATAAAAGTAAAGATGAAAATAAAAATATAGGGTGAAAAATCAATAAACCGGGGCTTAATGATAAATTTAAATAATTATCTTTTCTTCATCTAATGTGGCAGAAAGTGAATTGAATTCGAGATTTATCAAAAAGGTTTATATTCTTCTTTCTAAATAAGTGTGCGAGGTAAAGAATCGAAACTTTTTCGTAGTGATGACGTCAGAGCGTACGAGCAGCGCTATTCGCCGGTGGTTCGCGAGGCATGGGGCTCCCCTCTGTGGTGACAATTGGGAGCGATGGTAGCTCAATCCCACCCTTGGAAAAAGACAGGGAAAAAAAGGAGGCAGATAGTCTTTTCTTTCAGCGATTGATACCTCATCCCCTCTCGTCGGGCTCATGACGGTCTCTCCCTTACAGGTGATGAAACCCCGGTTTCACCATGCAAATTAGGTCGCGGCTCGGTGCGCGGTGTCGAAAGGCTAGCGCGGATGGCCGGGCGGGGATGGCTCCCCTTGCCGAAATACATGGCACCCGAAATACATGGCACCCGAATACATGGAGCCAATGTATGCCGCGTACACGGTAACTGTTCCTGCAATGGATCCGGATTCCTGGGATCCCTTCCCCCTCAGAGTTGCACTGGTGACAACCCGTCGATAATCGCGGGCCATTGTCATTCTTGCGCTTAATTTTTCGGGTTTGTAACTGGAGTGCAAGCGCTGTTGCCACGCTTCACGTGAAAATACCATATTTGCCTTTGTAAAAGTTGTCTCAGACCACCGAAAAAAACGATACCACAATCCCAACTATTCTCATGGCTGCTTTTGGCGTCAGATATAAGAGTAGTTGCACCAATCAGAGGTACGGTCTGCCGAAAGTATGGTTGGATCAACCATACCTCTGGCTAGTGTGACTACGCTTATCTGGAGCAAAAATCAGCCAGGAGTGTAGTTGGGATTGTGATACTTTTTCTTTGGTAGGGGTGAACGATCAGATTGCAGGAGTGTGTTCAGGTTCAAACTAACCCTTTTGTTTAAAAAAAAAAAAAAAAAAAAAATGGCCCCATAAATCGGAGCGACATTCACTTCAAATGTTCGGGAAAGTTGTCGGTTTTTTTTTTTAGATTTTGGCAACGGGGACCGGCTAAAACTTATGAAAAATGACTAGCCTCTAAAAATTTTAATGTTGCACTCATCGGTAACTCTAAAAATATCGAAATCTCAAGTTAAAGGAGGACCTCAATGGTTCCAGATCTTACAGAGTGAAGAAATTGAGTTTATCAAATCATTCTTTAATGTTAGATTTCGATATGTTTAAGCCATAGGTGAATTTAGTGTTAAGAAATTATGAATTGTAGCCTCTAGGACTATAATTTTCTGCGAAATGAAGAAAAACGACAATTTTCTGAAAAAAATTAGGGGATCGTAACCTCGGCTTTGGCACTTTTTTTTACAAGAAAAAAACTTTTTAGAGGAAAAAGACTCATTGTACATAAAACAGGCTTGAAGTCTGGTCGTTGAACCCCAGGCCACCCTGAATATTCCGATTTTCCCGAGTAGATTTGGCAACTGCTTGGGTGCGCATCCGCGGTGCTGGGTAAACTTTCGAGGGGTCTCGGCGCTTGATCCACTGGATTAAAGCTGAGTCGAGGCCTCGCCCGGACCGGGAGGGAGGGACCTTGAAAAGAGGCCATGGTCACGTTTCAAAAACACTTTTGTTGACTCCGATAGATTCGGCGATTTAGTTTTTGCGTGGGAACTGCCAAGTATCGCCCGGCGAATCTTTCCCGCTTAGCTTCGCTGAAATTTCTCAACTTGCTCCGGCTCAATGGCGATGGCCCCTCAATTCTAAGGAAAAACGTCCTATGCTCATTCAGTTGTTTTAGAAACCCCCCCCCCCTTCCCACCGTAAATTATTTATTTTCAAGGATGGAAAATGAACATACCATTCTTGAAATTTTTGGACACTTCATATTTGATATTGATTCAAATTGGTCAGGAGCGCTGGTTATAGAATCGTGTTTTAATGGTTTAAGCTTACAGATCGGTGAAAAATATTAAAATTTGTTCAAGTGTCCAGCTTTTACGTCCAATATTATGACATATCGCCCATTTACAGATACAGCGAATGACATCACCTATACCGCAGTAGTACATACCATGGTTTCATCCGTATTTTACGTCAAGCAACCACTGAAAATGTGTGTCTCACCAATAAATGAAACCAGATCGGACACAATTGTGGTGGGTGACGTCACACGCTCTGTTTTCCGATGAGCAATATCTGCGTCAATATTGAACGTACACACTTGGCATTTGAACAGATTTTATTATTTTTTGCCGATAAGTAAGTTTCAACCATCCGCATATGGCTCTGTGGCCAGCGCAACTGATTAATTCCTCTGAAAAATGTACGCAAGTTTCCAGCGGTGATCTACGAGCAACTGAGCGGTCAAAATAATTTCATAGCTTTTGCAACATATCAAGTATATGATCGAAAAATTAATGACACTAAGCTGTCGTACCGTTTCATGTTCAGGAATAAATTTTAATTTCTCAGTAGTTTTTTACATCAGTTTTTCTTCAGTATTTATCGTAATTTAACGTAGCTTTCATGATCTGACTCGCAAACAGCGAACAGTTTTTTTATAATTAAACTTTGGAAAGGAAACTTTCACTATTTAATGGAAAATTTCAACGAGCTATGATTTATTAAAATCCTTTGAACTACATAAAATGCCGGAAAAATGTAATTGTTGAAATTCAGGAAGTTTTGAACCCGTATACTCGTAAATAATTATTCTTAAACTGTCCTCCATTTTCCTTAACGTCAATTATGTCCAATGCGGAAAACCGATGCGATCGTAATGCTTTTGAATTAGAGTGATGAAAAATATACACTTTGAATTGCGGTAATTCCCTTTAAACCGTACCGTTTTCCCTCTTTTCAAGCAGTTGCATGCATACTTCCTGTTTTATTGCAAATGAATGGTGAGACAAGAAAAACGCGTTCCTTTGTTGGTAAGTTTTAAATTGTTGCGAGCACTGTATCGTTCAAAAGAAGTGTCACTCGGAAATTTTTCTTAATTTTTCAGTGTACCTATATTATGGATGGGGAAAAAAAAATCTCATGGAATATCGTGCAGCAGCTATGTGCGTTCGACCTTCTGAACAGTGAAATGTGACGCAAAATATGTAGCGTCAAAATCCGAGTCGTGCGTTTTCCGTGTTTCACCATCGAAATGCATTGTAACTCCCACTGAATGCCAATATGACTTCAGAATTTGAGCGTTTCAGTATTATTAAACACCTAACATGGTCATAGTTTTGCTTCCCTATGGGATTTTGTTATCTCACGGTCTGATACTAATCCTCATGTTTTCTTTTTTTTTCAGATTCGACAAGAAAACCCTTATTATATAGCCGATCAAGAAGTAGACTCATTAGTAAGTATTATATGATTTTTTATTAATAATTAAACGCACGGATAGAAAATAATGCCAGTTGGTCACTGGATTCCTGGCTATTATGATCTGATGCAGGAAATCTAATAGCCGCATTTGTCGTTAAAATGCATCTGATTATGCTTCTCGCACCGGCCACTAGATTTTGTAAGGACTATGCATATGATTAGGATCCTAGTAACCACCAACATTCCTTTTTTCGTTCGAGTTGGTCGTTAATTTAAAGAAATTTCATTTAAGTGACTAGCGCTGCTTTCATTTTTTTACAATTAATAGTATCGAAGGTTTTTTCTCTTTTTTCTGTATTTTAAATTACTTGTAGACATGCATGATCGACTAGAAATTAAAATTAGGAAAATGTGAGCGTTTGTCTTTCTCCGAGCTGGAATATTTCACGACCAGACATTGGTGGATCCTGCAAATTGGCAACATTGTCTTTCCCCATTCAAACCTATGGAAATATATTGATTATTGGAAGGGCCAGGTGCTCTGACAAGAATCGATTATCCAACATAGGTTTAAATGGAGGAAATTCGGTGTTGCCAAATTGCTGGATCCGCCTCTGTGATCAGAAGATGGTACCGTATTTCCATTTTTCCTCGGTCCGGAATGGCATACTTTTCGAATAGTTAACCCGAGCAAATGATTAAAAATTCCTTTAAAACCCGGACATGGACAAGAACTTCACCAGTCCCTGAGGACCCACCTATCGAGAGCGTGATCCGGACTATTAGAGCTTTGCTATTAGGGTCGGCGAATGGCAGGAGGGCTAGGGAGCAGGGTCATTACGCTATCCACACCGAGCATCACTGTCAAATCGATAGCAAATCCCCATTTCTTTTCGTCGGATGTTGGAAAAAGTTGAAATTCGAGCACATTGTTCGGCAACTCCGAAGCTAGACCAAGTCGTTTGTAAAAGGAGTCTCTCGAGGGCGTGTTCTGCTCGGCAATTAATCGAAATTCAGCTTCGTGAATCGATCTCCAACTTATTCAAATACGGTATTTTGCGCTTGATATCGAAGTCCTTTCAGAGGATCTCCTCCCGAGTTCGACCCTTCGAGAGCCGCGATTAAAAATTGATAATTAAATTTGTACGCGGCTACTTGAGAATAGGTGTCTCTTGTCACGCGAGTTGAACGAAGTTGTCGGAATGGGCACGGTCGAACATATTTCGTAGAATTTATATCCAGTTTCGTTGAATTTAACCTAAGCCGATGTATTTGCCCCGCTTGTCAGTCCAACTAGGTCAATAGCCGAGTGTATACATTGAATCTAATCTGAGCTCGTTTTCTTTTAATTCTTATCGTGTGCGAAAATAGTAAAAGCCTTTTCAAATGCGAGGAATTGTTGCGATTGAATCAAAGTTATTTAATGAGTGAAATCCTGCCTAAATCGAATTGTTAACAAAGAAATAGCTGACAAGAGTCGAAGTGAGGTCAATGTTCGCAATTATTCAGTTTTGAATTCATTCCTGAGGTCAGTAACTGCTGCCAATTGCATAGATCATAATTCCCTCCTCGGTAGAAGTTTCGTTTTCTCGAAAATCAAACTTCACCGTGAAATTTTATGAAATGTTTCAAAATTTTCTTTGCAAAATTAAGATTTTTATGACGGTTTTACATTTTGCATATTTGTGTTCGATGGTGAAAATTCGCCTTTTGTGAGGATTTTTGGCATCGATGCCGTGCGACTGGAGTCGTTAGGAGTGACCGATAAACCTTGCGTGTTGCCCTCAGCCAATTCTAACCTCACTTTCCGTTTGGGCTCGGAGGGGCATACTTCGAGGTGGCGCGGAATGCGGGAAATAACCTCAAAGTGTCGGCGAAGAGGAAAAGCCATTCACACGGGTGCTAGACGGGGGTAATAGTAAAACTTAGCCTAGATCAATCCGTTTAGTTCAACATTCTATCGGAAGTGTCGGAGACTTTTTAGCCTCGAAAGTCCTGCGGGCTAATTGCAGGGCTGAATGGCAACACTGCAGGAGCGTGTTCAGATCCACTGGCAACACTCGTAAAAATTACTGGTGTGTCTGGATTTTTGGTTTTGAGATCACGAGAGATTTCATTGCTTCTCAGACAAATGAGCGTAACTCCATTACAATGCTAAAAAATTTGCACCCGCGATTCGCGTTTTACTTGAAGACTGTTGGAAATTTCTGTCAGGGAAGTTTCGCCAACGCTTTAACAGATTGCGGGAAAAATTCAAGTTCGCCAGCAGATGCGCTGTCATTTTCGCATGAAAAAAAATAATTAGATGAGTAAATGTTGCAACTTTGGAATTAAGTTACGTCCTTTTGCCCGAGCAACGATGGGTTTTCCTTAGAGCCATGGTTGTAAAGAAGCGATGAGGGTTTAATTTATTATGCCTTAAGCGCATTCCACGACATGATTTATGTCTCCAGTTGACATCATTCGAGTCTCAACAACTTCAAAAATTTAATTTTGAGAAATCCAAAAACCTCCTGCTCCCAACAATTTTGCAAAGACTCGATTACGCAACAACAGATTGCGGAGCATATTTTACAGTACGAAAATTTAAATCTGCAATTTTTAAAAATATTTCCTTGGTTGTTTTCCTAGTTATTTTTACCTTTAATTACTGGGATTATCAATCTTGGGGAGAACACTGTACGTATTTAGCGTGGAACACTTCCACTGAGCAAATGCTTAATCACGGTGGCATGGAATGAGGAAAACCCGAAACATCGGAAAGTCTCGGGTTAATAATCTGGAAAACGTCAAAAAATCAATGCAAGGTCAAGATTTTTCATCTCTGGAAATTTCAGCTGTAAAATGTTGCTAATTTATTGTCGGCTAATGTCAAATGCATACTGTGAGAAAAATCTTAAATACTCGAGGAAGGATGAAACAACTAAGAAAATTTAGCAAAATATGAGGAAAATAGATTTTTCAGCGTGAAAAGTACTCGTCATTCTAAATGTTGAGCTTCAAATATTTCCGTTAACTTGTTTTTGCAACACGAGTTATAAACTGGTTTGTCTAAATTTAATATAAGCCAATGACAAAAGGCGCAAAAGTGTATTTTCATTGCATTTTCAATATCTTTGCTTACGTTTCGTGATTTTGAGAGGAAAGTAACCAGAGTATCTTCTTGAAATTCCGTGTGAATAGTTTGAGTGATAGAAAAAAATCCACAGAAATCTGGAAAAAAAAAAAAAAAAAAAAAAAGTTGTCTAGATCACCTCTTAAAAGTAAAATCATGAGCAATGATTTGCAAGGCCGCAACCGGAACTACACATTTTCCGACTTCAAGATGTGTGATTTGGTACAGATGGAGAAACGCGTCGGGATCTCGGTGCAGAAGAATGATGCCCTCGATCTTCAAATCTTCATTTCGTTCTAAATTTCGACAAGCACCATGACCAGCTTCCCCTCCCACACTTCCGCCTTCCCCGTGGACAATAACTATGCAATCCCCGTCCACGAATATTTTAACCGACCATTATTTATGGCAGGATAATTTTATGGTCAGTTAGGTCACCGACAGAGGCGACCGTCCGATGACCGCCGATTATGGATGCGTAGGTGTGATTCTCTTAACCATCTGTAACCATCCTCGGGAAATTACCCCCCCCCCCTCCTCCGCCTCGGTAGTCCGAGAATTCCGTCGTCCATTCAGGGTTAATCTGTTCCGTGTGACTCCTCGATCTGTTTCTCCCAATTTTTTTCTCTCCTCGCGGCTCGTCGCGCCGGTTTTTTTTTTCGGTCTCTCATATTTTTATGATTGTTTTAAAAAGGTGTATATTTCAATAATCGCGTAGTGCCCCCTGCCCCCGGCCCCCGGCGTTCTTCGGGCATGCGCCTCTGGACGTGTCGTCACGGTTCCTGCCCTCAATTCGTCTCTCCTGAAGAAAGAGAGGGACGTTTTTTTCTTACGAGAAAATCGAGGAAAAAACTCGCCGCCGCATTGTCCACCTGAGTCTTATTAAGTTGTCGAAAAAAGTCGGAGTAAACGCTCCTATACTGTAGGAAGTGTGAAGCTTAACCTTATACCATATGCAACTCGTTTTTTGACACCCCCCCCCCCCACAAAGCTTCGAAAAAAATCATTTTATAGTTTAGCAATTTATCCATAACTTTTCATTGCTATCAAAGTTTCAAAGTAAATAAAGAATAATTCTCAGGTGGAATTTGTTTAATTTCCTCTTTGTGTCTTTGAAGCGCTGGTTGACGCCTCTGCTTGTACCTTAAAAGAATTCAAAAGTCAAAGACAATTAAATCCATATTGACATGATATAAATTGTAATTTTCATGTTCTTTCCTGTTTCTAACTATTTGAATTCTAAAATATTAAAGCTTTTTTTGGGGGGGCTTCTCTCCATAAAATTCATGAAGTTTCATTGTAAGAAACACGCATGTTAAAGATACCCATACCTATCATTTTGCAGTAAGATAAAAATCGGAGTTCCCTCTGAGGAAGTACTTCTTTAATTACGAATTACTAACTAATCACTAATTACTTAGTTACAAATTTGCAGGCGCTTATTCTGATCATTCTCTTTCATAGTCTCCAGGTCAATCCGCCGTTTAAATCACGTCTGGAGCGCTCGGTTCTTCATACAAATACCCATCTGCATATTTTCATTTCTTAGACAGTTCAAACCGTAAAATTGTTTCAAATTTTAGCGAAGAAAAGATAATTTTATCCAATTTTCTTCGAGGACTCTAGAGAGTCCGTCGGATGAAATTCTGTCGGGATCAAATGCAGGATGCTGTCGGGCCCATCTGCAGGACGGAGCTTTTCAGAGGTGTGTAATTATTAAGTCGGGAGAAATTACATTTTTATTAATTTGCCGGTACGGCTGGCCACGCCCAGGAATATTCCATTTCCACGCCGCCGCCGCTCACCCGTTCGCTGTTATCCACCATTATTAATTAAGATCGAACCGAATTACGCGCCGGGCACCGATCATCGATCGCACGTCCACCCGTGCAAACGACGCCACATCAACGGCTCCTTGTCAACATTGCCAAATCGTGCGATCAAACTCGTTTTTTTAAGCCGTCGGTACAAAAAATTCCGATTCAATCGGCAACACTGGAGCAGGTATACCGATATGATTTGTCAACGCCGCGACTTTGCCGAAATTATACCGCCAAGATGCATTGATCCGATAAGTTCGGAACTTTTATTCATCGAGAAAAAAATTGACCAGGTCTTTAACCCGGGCGACGGGGCTATGATTGGTCGTTCATTTTTTGCTCTACCCACCAGAGGTGCCGATTTTGCGAGCTCGAACTGGACTCTGAAGAGTGGTTTAAGGAAAGTGTCTTCAAAATACGAGCTAGGTTCGGTGTTTATATAACTCGCAGTTTTTCCATCACTTAAACCCACTTATCTTCTCGAAACGCACTCATGATTCCGCCTTAATCAATTACTTAATGCTACGCGGATCCTCTCTTCGCCCCTTGTTTTTTAGTTTTTTTTTTTTTTTTGAAATCTGGTGCAAAAGTCTCTTTTTATTGAACAAAAAAGACTAGGAAGAAGGAGAAAAAGAAGATAAATAAGATGAGAATTGAATTTTTGAAATTAAAACTGAGACGTAACGCTCAGTTACAGCTTCCATTTTTTGAGCGACGAAACGTAACGACGACTTAAATTCTCCCTCCTCTAAATTCATCGCGTAGTTCTTGAACCTCTGAAAGGTTCCGCACTGGAAATACGCCGGAAAACTAACTCCAGGGCTGAAATCTGCAGTGGCATCACATACAATTTGGACAGGTGAGGTACCGGAGCCCAACCCTCGCTCAAGACTCGAACAAGTCCAGCCAGGGCTTGAATTTCCCCAAAATTTAGATGATAATTTTTGATGTCATATAACCTTGCTGTCTGGGTATGATATCTTCTTACGTCCAGGGTTGAATTCAGAAGCGGGCTTGTAATTTTTTACCTAATTTTCCCAAAAAATCCAAAAAAGGTGTAAAAAGACCGATTATCAAAAAAATCGTCAAGGCCGCGAGGCTAGGACAGTTAGGTGCGTTGACTCCACCTACGATGGATTCGTCAGTGGCCGGGGTAATCTCCATACTCGTCCGCCTTATCCACGGGTACGCTCCGGACACAGAAATGCTCTCTGATGGGTAAGTGAATCAGTTGTCAACTCGGAGAGAAAAAGAACAAAAAACCGGACACGGACTCGTGGATGATTTGAGAGTGAGCTCTCCATTCGAGCTTCGGTTATTACGGGGCCCGGGGGGAAAATTATCGAGTGCAACTGACCGATGGCAGCGATCCACGACTGATCACCGATCATCGGATCACGTTGAGCGTCCCAGTCGGAGTCGGAATCGTCGAGCACGTCGCCACAAAAAATCGAGCGCGGAGGGAAGATGTAACTCGACTCGACGCCGCGGCCCCGGTAATGGAAATTCGTTGTTATAAAAATACGGACACGTATATTATATCTAATCAACGCTCGTCCGAAAAAGAAAACCGCCCACTTTTACGTACCGCGACTTCCGACGCGCGCGCTAACCGGCCCTGTCTGACCCGGCGCGGCGCTGACTCGCTGCGGATTTTAGCGCCCTTTCAGCGGACTGATCGTTGCAACTGATTGACAAAGTTATGGACAACACTGGAAAAAAAATTTCTCTTGGCTCCAGAGTCCAGACTCTTGAAAAATTTGACAAGAAAAAATACTCTTGATTCAATCGGATGTCTGTTTGAATCAACAATAAATCCGCCTCAATGAAGAGGCTAAGCTCTCGATGCTAGCAAAAATCCGATGGAATCAAGAGTTTTTTTTCTCGTCAAATTTTTCACAGGATCCAAGGAACTTTTCTTTCAGTAAAAGAAGACATGAGGGTATGGAGCATTGGAGCAATCCTATTGGTTGAAATGGAGGATCTTACAGGCTAAGGGGGTAATTGATGGACTAACTATAGGGTTTCTCATGGGTTGGCGTTAGTTAGTCTATGACGTACCTCCTTTGTCCATTGCAACAACCCGACTTTTGACCTAAGCTTTGTTGGTTGTCGTAAAATTCGTCTAGCAAACCCGCCGATGTTCAGTAAACTTGTTCGTTATCATCCGAAGATGATTAGCTAAATAAGAGGAGGCCAACGGCCAACAATATGATCGATGACAGTTGCTGCCTTAGAATTATCCATCAAAAAAGGTGGAATTGCTGAAAGATACATTTTTTGTACATGACCAAAAGCTTAATGGAAGTTCCATTATTCATGCAATTTTCCGGATCTATAAGTCGACACTCGAAATCGGAGATTCGAGTTCCTTTCATTTACGGAAACGGGCCGCGGCAAAATTTCAAGTATTTTTCACTCGTAGTAGTAGAGTCTTCCAATTCCTTTAAAAGGTCCTTCTCTCGTCAGATGTTTCCTCAGAAGCTGGGAAAAAAAATCCGGGGATTATGGAGGCGAATTGATGACGTCAATAGGTGCGCATCAGCCTCTCAATTTCACCGCTTTATCACCGGTTATCACCTCTTTTCCGCCTCTGGTTGCGGTTCCAGCGCGGCTTGCCGAAGTCCGAGCCGGCGTAAAGCTGACAACGGAGGACGGCGCAGCCAAATGAATGCAAATAAGATGCATGCTGAAAACGCCTAAGAGGGCACCAGCTGAATGCAAGCAGTGCTCACAGAATTTTATTCTTTGCTTTCCCACTTTTTATCCCTCATTTTATTTTCCTCCTTTCTCGTGAGCCGGGATCCGCCGCGCCGAGTAACGACTCCGTCTTCGTCTTCGTCTTCGAAGCCTCACATTTTTAGCTCGGGGATCTCTCATCCCGCCGCCGTTGCCAGGTCTCAGAGAAATTTCGAATTTCCCGCCTGCGTACCGATTATTAAATTCGATGGACAAATGAGACAAAAGAGATATGGAGGGATCATATCGGTGGAAGCGAGTGGTTGCAATTAATAGACAAAGAAAGTAGGTAGACTAACTAACGGCAACCCACGAGAGACCCGATAGTCAGTCCATCATTTACCCCCTTAGTCTGTAAGTACCACCCATTTCAACCGATAGGATCGATCTATTATACTCCTTATGTCTTCTTTGTCTATAGTTTTGTCTATACATTTCAATAATCGGCCCGCTGGTCGCTGTCAATTTGACGTACGCGGATCGATTCAAGTTGGTTTTTTGAGCTTGGTGAGTGGATGTCTGTAAGTTTCACGCGTTTTTCATTCAAAATCGTCCGTGTTATGACCTGAAATTTGGCAGCGTGGTCACTCTTCTCACGTGAGCTTCGCGCCGTTTGCAAGCTCGAACGGCGCACAGTGGTTCGGGTCAATCAGTGAGGTCGGACATGAGATTTTTAACTTAAACTGCAAAATTTGATGTTTAAATCGTCACATTTTAAATTTTAAGGGGTGCATCCAGAAGAAAATTCCACGAGAAAACCAATGAAACCACTTTTAAAACTTCTAAATCTGTACGAACGGAGTTATGAGCTTTTAAAGTTTCCAAATGTTGTCCGACCTCCCCAATTGGCTCGATCCATTGTGCGGCGCGCGGCCGCGGCCAGACATCCTCTAGACGACGCGACGCACGATGGTAACGGACGCGGCGCGCCGCGCCAGTCTTCCTGCCGTGGCAGCTTTTGATGTGCGGTTTTTCCCTAAAAACAAAGAATTTCCCGGATCTGCGATCTCATTTTGGTCACTCTACTTACAAACTCACGAAATTCAAGATTTTTCCCTATACAAGCATTCCTATTCCACACTTAAAATTCTTTAAACTACTATGATTTCGCTGACGATATGTTTTTTCGACGCTCTTGATTGAAAATGTCTCTTTTTTCTGTTTCAGATGGTGCAAGCTATCCAAGTATTGAGATTTCATTTATTAGAATTAGAAAAGGTAAGAAAAGTTCCAACATTTTTTAAATTATATTATCTCTTCAGCCCCATTTCCACTCCTGTCATTCTATTTTTCACAATATAACAATCATTACGGGTGGTTTTACTTGCGATAAAATAACGATTAGGACAGAATTAAGCAATTTATAGTGGAAAGGCTATCGTCATCCGCTATCGGCATCTTGCACGAGTTCAGTGTCTTCTCCGGTTAATCATTATTCATCTCTGGAATTACTGGAGGAATGCACTACGCCGTAGCACATAATTTATCACCGCGTATACTCTATGCCCCTCGTATCGTCCAGATAGTGGAGCAAGTGTGTAAAACAAGAGAGGACAAGAATGGGAGGGAAAAAACAGGGCTTGAGTCCCAATTAAAAAGAGTGGCATCGATGACTGACCAAGCAAATAAATAAAAAGAACTCGTCAGTGTCACAAAACAACCACACGGCACCAACGAAACTTCAGCACCGCCCAAGACCTCTTTACACCTACGAGGTAACTGTGCTGTCCACGGAGTTTCGAATGACGAGGTTCTTGGATTAGAATTAAATAATTTTGTTTCGAGTCCCTATTTACCTATACAGTGAAGATCCTTTTTCGTATGTTAATCTATTTCTGTGGATCTCCTTAATCTGGAGAAGGTACATTGATGCAAGTTCTCCAGCTGGCTGTCTTCCCCATCTGGTGTCCCCCAAGGATTCCCAAGGAATTTTCAAAAATATACGATCGTTGCAAAGATTTTGCACACGTCTCCAGGAGTATTAAGTGTAATCAACCATCGATTGAGGTTTCAGCTGATACTTCTTACCAATAAAAAAAATAGTGGAAAACCAAAATTTTTACTTTTTTTTTTGTGCCTTTTCTTTGAGCCACCTGGAGATATCGCATAAAAACACATTTCTGCACTCCGAATGTAATTAGTAATTACTGGTGAACCAATCCCTTAAAAATCCAGTGCCGTAATTTTCTTACGGTCTGCGGCGGTTTTACTTCTCGAAACCAACAGACCGAGCGGCGTTATCCGTGTAAACAGGCCTTGAGAGTCTGACCGCGTCAACGGTCGAGCTGGAGAAAAGGAAAAAGGATTAAATCAATGAATGATCGAAATCGGTCCCGGAATGCCGCTGCTCTGACAAATGCTGTCGGATTTTCCGGAAAAATCACCGTCCTTCATCTCAAATAAAACAAGGAAGATGTAGTTTTCCGTCCATCCGGCAAACCTGAAAGCGCCTTTTTACCGGAGGTGTGCACACGGCTGACTGTGGAAGACCGGTCTGTCTCCTCTTCTTTTTCTTCGGCTCTTCACTCGCCTTCAATTCGTAATTTTCTTTTATTTTTAATCGAAAATTAAAATAAAATGTCCCCCTCGATCTCCCTCCCCTGCCCCCTCCGACCCGACGACAGTTTGCTAAGCAGGAGACCTTGTTTCTGAGAGGACATCACTTAACACTCAAACATTATAATTCAACTCATGGCATTTTGTCAAGATTTTTCTTTCTTCTTCATCTTTTACTATATTTTCTTTTCGCCGCTTCACTCCGGCTTTGTTTTGCATTCCTGAGTAGTGGAAACCGGGGGGAGTTACGAGTTCGCAAAGTTTCCGTAGCCAACGTTTCCTTTTACTTACTTTTCTGTCGTAGCATATAATGATTTTCTTCCATTGTGTTCGGATGAAAGGATGTGCTTCGATCGCTCGCTCTCTAAGAATGACATTAAAATATTCCACTTAGTTCTGTCTCCTTTTTAAAGGTTTAGTTTTTATTTAGAGTATGTTTAATTAATTTATTTATCCATTCATTCCTACCAAATGCACGGTTCAAATTCTGCTCCTTTCTCTTCCCTTCCATCTATAACTCGGAAATTTCTTATGAGTCACGGTGAAAAAAAAAGAAAAGAAATGCTAGAAAAAAACAAAAGCTCAAAAACCCACTGAACTGTATGGTTCTGATTTTGATCGAGCCTAGGTATCCGTTCAAGTGTTGATGATTCCAGTTGCTGAGGCAAAAAAGCACAACGATAATCGAAGCGCTACGTGCAGAAAGGACGTTTCCTGGTTGCGATGTCTCAAAATCTCCACTACAATTTCATCAATTAGTAAATATATGGAATTCGTTGAATTTTTACTGAATTTTCTTTATGACTGTATGATGCTGAAACAGAAAAATCTCAGAAAATTTACCCAATAGTTTCGATCCTTTCTAAAATATAAAATAAAGATGAAGATACCTAAACACCACAACCAAGGAATGCCCTTTCTGTACTCAACGTCTCAATCTTTTGACAATCCCCTGTCCAATTTATTTGATCCAGGATGATGATATCTATTCTTCGTCGCTCGTTTAGTGATGAAGAATAACGGAAGCGGAAGAGCAACCAATCAAAACACGTCTAAATTTGGCGAAAATCGCTGCGAAAAAAAAGAACATTTAATGGGACGCAAAAATTTCTGCCCGATGATGTATGTATAAAGACCCCCCACGTCAACTTAATTTGTTAGCGTCGCTCATCACGGCGAGCGGACGGAAAAAAAATAATGATTATGAAAGTGGGTTATTTGAAGCGGGTAATTAAAGACACTCGTAAACCCGTGAATTTTTATTATGCTTTAACGTCATCAACATTTTATCCGGCGCATATAAAGTGTCTCGTGGAGGAGAGGAGACAAAAATTGGACGTATTATTGTTACCTTCAAAATGGTTAATACAGGAATTTTACGGCTCCGTTGAAGAGGCTTCTCCCGTTGTTGTTTTTTTTCTTTCTCTCTTTTTTTTATTGTTTTTTTTCTTTCCGTTTAATCAAACACGGCGCCGGAATCTCACCGGTCGCCAGCGACTCCAGCTCGGTCGACGACGAAAACGGTGACACGCATCCCATCAAAATTTGTCGTTTTTCTCCGTTTTTAATTGCCCGCTTGGTTTTATCGTTATTGCGTCGAGCTGATTTTTATTCAACTTAATCGGCTCATCTCAGATGCCACTCTTAATTTCACGACAGATACGTCTTTACGCTGCGCCGGACGGACGCGGGGCATGCCCGCGTTTTCCTGGAGATTAATGACAGCGTATATGGGAATCATGCAGTTTGAAACTCAACGCAAAACGCCAGTTACTAAGAGCAGCCGCAATGTGCATCTGTTGAGGAAGCCCCGATTTTAAACGACACAGAAGTATCAACCGCGTGGAAAACCTTTCAGGACATTTTTCAGGGAACGTTCCGTACAGCGTGACAGCCAGTAAAGATTTCTACGCATAAAAATAATGAACATCGTAAAAAACCCGAGTTGACAGTGCTCCCACTTCTCGGAACCAGTCCCGAATCACGGAACTTTTGAGATTTTCCTGAATTTTTCCCGGAACTTTTCAAATCCTCGAAATTTCCGGATCTTTTCCATTTTCCGGAACTTTCTCGGAATGTTGAAAAAATCTAAAAAGAATCTCGGAACTTTTTACCATCATAGAATGGGAGAAATTGGAACAAAAAAAGTTTTGAATCCCGGAACTTTTTACATACAAGGAATGGTAGGACTGAGAGGTGGGTCATTTTCGAACCGAAAAATTCATCTAATTTACTTATTCTTCTTCTATCTTACTTATTACTTATTCTTTACTTATTTCTTTCTTAAAATGAATTTTCTCAAATCCAAATTTTTTAAAGCAAAATCCACCATTGGGACGCCAGATAATCTAAAAAGCGATTCCCGCTCCCTTGTCCATCCTCTTCGCCACGAAAGACACGTGCAGAGCCGGGCAGGAACTATCATTTTGGGAACCCACGCTCCAAATATTTGCTTCTCGTCCCCGTGCTGTCGATCCGCTCCCCCCTCCTGCTCCCCGCGCCCCCGTCCGTGTGGCGGGGTAAAGGCCCCCTACTCCGGGACGCTACATGTGCCGGTCCCCAGCCCCGTCCCGCCGGTGCCGGTGCCGGAGCTGGAGTCGGCAGCAGCCGCGGCGGAGAGCATTTCTCACTCTTTTGTTTGACGGGACTCGTTATAGCTGTCTCCTTTTGTCATTGCTCGGATTTCGAATTTCCAGGCGTCGCGCGCGCGCGCGCCCCCCGTGATCTTCACCATCGACTCCGGTTCCGAACGCTGTTGCCACGTAGAGTTTCTTTTTCCTGAATGCTGCGGTCTTGAGGAAGAACGCCGCATGAGCCTTCGGACGGTTCCTAATGTCTTTCGGTAGAACATGCATTTTCTGGAAGGCCTCTGGATATTTTCTCACAATTTTCAAGAGAATTTGGTTCGGAGTTTGATCCGAATTAAAAATAATCACCCTAAACAATATTTCTGAAAATTAATATTATCGGGTAGAAATTTGGCAACATTTGAATCGGTTTCTGTTTGACGGGGGTAAGTCCAACAACTCATGAGCTCCAGCTTTCGTAGATCACGCAACACGCTAGGGCTCATGCATTTTTGGACTAAATTCCGTCGAACAGAAGCCGATTCATTCGAATTTTTGTACGGTGTTTTTCCCAGCCATGAAGAATAGATAGGAGCGATTCCATAACTTTAAATACCTACTGTAAACTTAAGGTATCAAAATCGAGTGGACGTGCTTTGGTGAGACTTTTCTATTGGTAAAAAATCAGACCAATTTGGTGGCAAAGTTTAACCAAATATGTATTTTAAAAAAATGTTTTCTTCCGAGAGAACTTAATTAAGCCAAAATCAGGGAAACGTTAGTTTGCCATCTCCTCCAGTCGCATGGTTCCTGCATGACCGAAATTCCAGAAACAGAATTTTCTGATCCTTTTCACTATCGTTATTATGTCCATTTATCATTTTTCCATAAATTTCCCGTCATTTTGCACAGAAAATCTTGCCGGAGGGATTGACCATCGAAATCAAAAGGGACGTTTCCCTGCAAAAATAAGGTGTCTCTGGACGCGTCTGCGCGGTGAATCTCACGCCGAGCTTCTCGGCCGAGTCGCTGATAAATCGAATGTTCGCGGGGAGCACGTCGGCTCCCCTCCAGCCCCCTGACCCCCGCCGCCTCCATCCACCCCCCTCCCGCGCGCCGGGCCCCATTTGACCGTAATTTATGAGTGCTACGCCAGCCAGGTCGCGATGACCGCAGAACTTGTCACATTTCTCCCTTGTTTTTACTTCGCGCACCGTTCCTCCATCCTTCTTCTTCTTCCTTTCCTCCTCTCCGCGATTGATTAATATCTTCATTGATTCCATTTTTCTCCGATATGTTTTTATGATTCCCTCCGACGCCGCGGATCCAGCCAGAATCCGATGCCCAGTTATTCGTCCGTCCCTCCCGATTAATTAAACGTCGTCGAGACTCGAGAATCTGCGCTTTCTTGTCACTCCCAAAAACGTGCCGTGAATTTTTTTTTTTTTTTTTTTTTTTTTATCTCCACGCAGACTTACATCTTTTTCCTCATCTGTAAGGAGAAGAGGTCGGGGGCGTCTTTTTAATGTCCCCTTTTGCCGTCCTTTTCTCGCTGATGACACTTTTTTCAGTTCTCGTCATCAATTAAATTTGAAATTTAAATAATCGGTAAAGTTGTCCATTATAGAATCGCTTAATTCATCTATGAAGTTATCCACGAGGGCCAATGATCTCTAACCAATAATTTCAAGCAGCAACACTCAAATTTTTGCCACTGTAAGACGAGACAAGTGCACCTATATATTTTAGCTCTTTCGGTACCATACTAGCAGATAATCATCCCACCAGATTTGGTAGTGACGTCATAGGAATAAGATAAATTCCAACGTTGAGCAAAGGGTGTGGTGATGCATGATGAGCAAAACCGCAAGAAGCCATGCTCGATTAGGTCGAGTGGTAGAGGGGCCCAGCGGCCCTGTGGGCCTGTGGGCCCCGCGGCTTGGAGCCAAAGCTGATTAAGAGGCCCGAGTCTGTGCCGGCTTCGTTACTCCTTTTACTCCACTCCTCTCTCTTGCTAGGGTTCTCGCTTGTACTCAGCACCCAATCAGTGTTGCACAACTTTGATAACTCGACATGTTATAAGGTGGTACTATAATAATAATTAAAACATATTTTTCTTAAATGTGACAACCGTGGCCGGTCTTTGTGGTTATCACGGACACGGTTTGTTTGTGATACACAAGTTGTTGCGGACACGGTCGGAAGATGCAATCGGCAAAGGCACAGGTTTAAAAGACAGGAAAGTACTCGTATTTCGGAGCCGCAATGATAAACTTTTGAGTCAATGTTCAACACCAGCTCTTGAAAAAGAGACCTCGCTTCTCAGAAATGGAAATTAAGTTACTTGTTTTAATCCGTGTTATGAACGTGGAATTTCACTTTAATTTTCTTGCAGAAAAAGTATGCAATGTAACGTTTGGTAACTTGTCGTAGTATTCCTCGTAATATGGAGAATGTACTCACACAATTTCAAGACAAGACATAGCCTCTTGCAAAAACAAATATGACATGAGAGGAAGTTAGGCAACATCGATGTAGTTAGGCTAATATTAGTGAATGACATCAAGTTCAGGTTAAAAACTGAGTGTCACCAAACGCTGGCCACTCCCACTTTCATTGCCTTTGCTGAAAAAGCTCTGAAGAGTTTTTATTTCCAGACAAAGTCGGAATTTTTTAAACTACTCTTGCTGTTTCGGTAATAAAAGACAAGACGTAGCGTTACCAGTACCTTGCAATATATTGACTTTCAATATCTTGTCGTGCTGACATAAGTTTCAAAAATCAACCCGCTGGTTCGATACATATTTTTATGAAACCTAGTTTTGAGGAGGTCAAGTGGGACGCTTCTACCATCTTCAAACTTTGTGATTAACCCTCGATGCCTGGGATCGGCCCTAGTTCTTCGGTTTCTACCTGTTGACATAGGTGTAAGAACTGTTGACGGAGGCCCAATCACCAGTTGAGATTATCTTATCTCCAGGTTTTTGTTTATGTTTATGCTTCTCGGTGTGAGTGAGCAAGACTTCTGGAGTGGATGCACACTCTGTGTACTTGGAAATTTATGATAACTCGTATTATCACCAGAGCGAATGCTAATGTGTGACTATCGTGCCGGAAACCACGCAATGGAATTACGGAAGCAATTATGGAGGTACAAACAAGTATTGACCAATTAATGTTCCTTCTTCTTCCCCCCGGAAAGCGAACAAAGTCATATGTAATCAGTTCATTCTTGCTCGTCTCTCTTGAACCTTGATGGTAGAATGAAGACGCTTAAGTAGCTTCTTCTTGCTAGACGAAAGGCTCTGGGATAATTTTTTACAATGGTTACTTTGGGAACAAACCCGCATTATTAATTGCAAGTTCAATTAAAAAAGCCTTCCGTCGTTTTCAACACTGTCACTGATTTCACAGTCAGCTGATTCGTCATTTTTCAGCTGTTCAATAAATCTCCTCCCTCCAAATCTAACAATACTTAGTAAAATGTTCTACTTGACTTCTTCCGGAAGAAAATTATTTTCAATGAGTCTTGAATTCCCTCCAGTGCAACACAAGTAAATCCTGTTTTTTACCAACAAAATTTCATACGTTTCCTTTATTCTTTATTTTTCTTTTTTTAAACCAACAGACTTGTTTAAGAAACAGACGCGGCTTTTCATGAGGGAAATATTCTATTTGAACTCCTCCTCATTCAAACAGAAATTTTTCTTATGGAAAAAGTTACAACTTAGATCCAACACGCAATCCATTTTTGTCAAATTCACAAGGCAGGGTAGATCATGCAAGATAGTAGTGACTGGATTTGATTGCCATTTAAAATGAACCATGCTTATCAAGAGACTATACGCTTTTATAACCGCCCAACGAGCTCAGCTTCAAAAGGCGCGAAAAAAGAATTTAAATGACGAAGAATGATGACCAAGAATCCAGCTAATACTCTGAATATTGTTTCTGAATGAGTCATCAATGATAGTTTGTGCGAAGGAGGCCGCCCGTTCTGAGTCCGTACCAGGTATCATAAAAAAGCTATAAACTTCAATTCCATGCAGAAAATCAGTCAATCCGCCAAGACAGTTCTCTTGCGCTACTGCCTATTCGCATCGTTCCTTGCCTCATAATGTAAACAATCCACGAGTGATCGACGGAGCTTAAAAAATTCCCGGAAATATTCGCTAGCCGGATAGACAAAAATTTTGCGGGCCAAAAGTGCGTATAATTCGTTACCTATGTTCCGAGCGGTGTTCATAAAGCGGAGTCGATTTATGTTGAGGCATTCCGGCGCCGGCAAAATTTATAGAGTGTACTGGGATTCCAGGCTCCGTCGAAAATATTACCTGTCTCGTTTGGCGGAAAAAGGAAGAATGCAAATTCTTCGCACCGTCTTTGGATTTTCTCTACTCTCGTTGCCTCCGTTAATTACTCAACGGAATGAATAGCTTCATTTTCTTCTCGCCTAGTTCCACAAATTCGCATAATTTTGAAAAATATATTCAGGGCAAAGCCGCGGCGTGTGATGAAAAATTCGGCATCCACCGATTAACCTCTCTCAATGACCGAACTAGTCTCGAAAGACGTTTGATCAGTTCGCTGTTATTTATGACCCAGCGTTAAAGTCTTTTCATCACCTCCGCCACTGTCTTACGATCCACCGCGCTGCGCTGGTCGCACCGGAAAAGTTATCTCACGACTTGGAATTTCTTAAACACTCTCGATTAGCTTAGTTAAGTGCATGATCAAGTGTCTATTCTTTTAAACTTCATGTACACTGTACAGTAACGATCCGTGAAGTTACTTTCAAAGCGCCTCGAACTGTAGCCTGTAACGAATTATGCTCAGTTGATTTTTTGATGCGTTGCATGATATACGTTTGTGTAAAAATTCCTTCATCATGACAAAATAAATAACACATCTAATAAAATTGCTGCATGGCACATTTTACTTATACTTAGTCAGCACAATTGATGTCTTAATTCTCATTAATAGGAAATAAAGATTTCGGTCGTTTTTAGTTTGTCGTTTCTTCAAAAAATGGAACTTTTTAAAATTGCTTTAATCTAAAATTTAAAGCAGTTGCAAGAAATTAAGTTCCTTATTTTTTTTTCCAGTGCACTGATTTATTCTGCAGAGCTTTAATTTACAGCTTGAAAGTCACTGCCAATGAACTGAAAATGCAAGAATGACTTCTGTAACGTATGAGGAGTGTGTCCTCGTGATTTTTCAGATCACCCGGGTGGCATAATACTTTCTAGCAACGTCTGCGGATTCCAAACACTGGCTTATGTAACAAGCCCGAGATGGACATCTTAATCCTATCTTTAGAAAATAGGTTAAGCGAATAAATCTGTAATAAATGAAGGTTCAAATTCAATAAATATATTAGCTGTGACGGGCGGGGCCTTGCAAAATCAATGCGCGCGCAAGATTAACGTATGCGTGCGCGCTGAGCCGTACGTATGCGCTCTCCGGCGCATATACCGATGCATGCATGATTGTACAGCATAAGAAAAGGAAAATGAGATAAAATAAAAAGAAATATGAAAGACAAACAGGTCTGCAGCGCTGCAGAATCAACTTTGAAAAAAACCGGTTCTCCGCGAGGACCCTTTAAGATGGAGCGATGGGCATGAGGGAGGGGGAGGGAGAACGGAGTCTCCGAAGGGGGAGCGAGAGAGAGAATAGTTTAATTGTAGATGCAGCGTACTGTATCTACGTAACAACAATTATGGTAATGAGCCAAAAGGATGGAAAAAAGCAGCGCACCAACAATTATGGCGGCTACGCCCGGCCCGTGTGTGTGCAGTTACGACAATCATTAGCAGCATCATCATCGTCGCACCATCGTCATTATCATCGTCATTGCTGAGTGCGGTTTTTCTCTCTCTTGTGACAAGGTGACAGATCAGACAGCCATGTTGAATCGACAGCTTGCGTAAAATCCGCGACCCACGCAATCGTCCGGATTCGTTTATCATTTCCGATGATGCTTGGGTCTCGCGAGGCCAGCTTTGTTCTCGGATGCATCCTTTGTGGCTATAATATTTTATGATGTGAAGGTGCGGAACAGCTCTAGAGAAAATAAACACGTAGACAGATAAACCGACTTTGAAAATTATCATTACGTCGTCTAAAATGTGATATTTTTTGCTACTCGAAGCTCATTCCCTTTCTTCATTCCTCAGAGAAAGAACCATTGTCTGTTTTTTTTTTTTTCGTTTTTTTTTCAGTAAACAATAATTGTTGCTAAGTTTATGACTGATAATGACCCAGAAAGTAGTATTTAACGCTCCTTTATGTCTTAAAAAAATGCCCATTTTGAAGTTCTCTCGAAAAACTTTATTCCGTGAGTAACCGAATGTTCCTGAAGCCAAACCTAACAGCTCATTAGAAAGTTAAAAATGCTAACATACACCGGAAACAATAAAACACATTGGATCTTGAGTCCAGACTCTTGAAAACATTGACAAGAAAAAATACTCTTGATTCAATCGGATTGTAGCTTGAATCAAAACGATATCCGCTTAAATTAAGGGGCTCGGTTCTTGATTTAAGCTAGATTCTGATTGAATCAAGAGTACTTTTTCTTGTCGATGTTTTTAAGAGTCTGGACTCTAGATCCAATGTGTTTTTTTCCAGTGTAATAGGTGCATTTTTAAATAGTTGAAAAGTTACAGAAAAATAAAGAGGGTAACTGGATCATTTTACCCATCACGACGTACTCGTCAGTTCCCGCAAGAAATGGGAACAATACAATGGTATCCGAGTCTGAATCACTGCCGTTCCGATATGCAGTTTCGCTAATTTATTTGCATTTTCCTCATTTCACAGTCATCTTAACTTTCCCTGTCGCGCGTAGTTGTGATTTTTGAGCCGAAAAAATGCGGATTCGCTATGATTTATTCGTCACGTTTTTTTCCCGTAGCTCACGATTTACCGAGGCCGCCCATCGACAGTTATCCGGGAACGAGGATTTACGTCAAAAACACGCTCGCAAATTAAGCAAATAAGTTGCGAACAGAGAGATAAATCATTCGACAACAATGAGCGGAGAGTGTTGCGGGGAACGGAAAAAATTAACCCATCGCCTATCTGGTGTCAAGTTTCGCCTTTGACGACCTGTTAATGATCTTTACCTACTTGTGGTTTCCATAGCGGACTTGCCGCTGCACACCTCTGAACTTACCTCATAGTTATATCTACTATCAGTTCTCGTTGTGTTAAAAAACGTCCCCGCATGTTCCACTCTCTCCTACTCAATGTCCAAATGAATGCAACATTATTATTTGATAATGGAAAATAACACTATGGGGTTTTTTTTTTTTAAAAATTCAAGCACGTAACTTGGCTTTCTTTTCGTCATTTGGTAAAATTTTTGGTCCAACTCCCATGTATTTTATTCCGTAGAAAAGTTTCCTAGTTATTTAATCGGTCTTATTCAACAGACCGTAGATCTACAACACACATTTTTGTTGTTGGTATCATAGGATTCAAGAATGACGTTTAAAAATCTTATGAGGACTCATCTATCAGTGACAAAACGGAAAATGCACTAGGGTCGACAGGGTCACCTCCATCATATTAGTTACTCGAGAGGGAATTTGAAAAGTGATTTTAGCTAGATTCTACTGGTAGACAAAGCTATAATGATGTAAAAAAGTCCATGATCAGTATGATCATCCACCAGGTTTTTTGGGGTTTTTTTTTCACGGTTTTATGTCCTAATGCAATTCCCACTTTACACTCAGGACAGTTTTTTTCATCAACCGTGACAGTGTAGGTAAATTATTTTTTCCTTTTAATATTTCGTCCTAGTTTTCCTGCAGGAAAAAAGCTCACTATGACGATAGTGCGCGCATTTTATTTTTTGAGTACTATGACCGGGCTTCCCTTTCGTAACTCATGGCAGTTCAACTTTTCCAACTCAATCCAGAACAGGGAAACTGTGGTGGAATACATGGGGAAGTATTTTCCAAGGCAAGTGCAAATGCTCAAATATGAGGAAACATACGGCAGTAATAACAGGAAAATGAATAAAGATAAGGGAAAATATGAACTGGCCGCGTTGAAACTCGAAACATAAAACCCTAACCTCGCTCAACGGAGTCGGCGTGAAGCATTCGGTATTCGGCCAGCATTATTTTCACGACGCTACCTCGTAATTTCTGGAGATTGAGTCATTTTTCCGGCCTCTATAATTAATCCACATCCATCCAGATAAATTCGTGAGCCCTGCCCACCTCGTAAAAGCTAGATGCACGCCTCTCGTTGTGTGCGTGCGATTTTCGTATTCATGGATTTCCTCGTCCATCTGTGCAGCTCGGGGAAAATCATAACCTGTAACCGGCTAATTAGCGGAGAGCCTTCGCGTTTGGGGTTGAGGCCGTTTCAGTGCGACCGCCTGTAATTAGAGAACCTTACCTTAAGAGCGCTTGCCTTAACCGCATTGCATGAGCCGTGCAGTGTGAGAGCCGTTCGGTAAATATCGCGAGTTACCTTAATTTGTTTATGTGCGTACCCTTATTTTGCATGGACGCATGGCCGTCGAGCCTCGGGCCTCCTCGCCAAGAATACTGCCGTGCTAAGGAAAAACGCCGTATGAGCCTGTAGACGTTGCCAGATTTCCGTAACTAAAAATTGAATTCACTGGAAAAGTTTTGAATGTTTTTTTCCGAAGTTTTCAGAAAATGTTGTTCATAATTTGATCTAACATATCTGAAAATTTCACGGATTAGTATAATGCATAACTTTCCTCAAAAATGCATGTTTTATCCGGAGAAATTTGGCAACTCTCGAATGCTCATACGGCGTTTTTCCGTAGTACGGCGGAATACCTCTTGATATGGTTTCTCGGCTTTATTGGCTCTTATTTTTATGACGTCCTGTTTTTCACGTTTTTGCTCGTCTCTCACCTTTGGAGCTTGCCCCCACCCATCCCGGTCCATCGTTGCAAATTTGGACTGTATTTTGCAATAAGGAACTTATATTTCTGGCTCATTTTAGAAATAGCATATGCGCCGTCAGTCCTCTCATGTTGGTAGAAGCGTTTACGGATGAGACAGAAATTAAAGTTCCTTATTGCTAATTGTAGTTCCTTTATCGAAAAATCCAAACGCAGTGATACAATAACTTATCTGAATATCTACATAGTATAAAAAACTACCAAGTGCATTGAGAAATCGCAAAAGATATTGGTCAAATTAAAGTTCGTATGTAGTAACATGATCTGGCAGAAACTCATGCGAATCGTTGTTCGTAAAAATGATAATCTTTCTGTTACATTTTCAGATCTTACGGATTTACATATTGATCTATTTTGTCGCGAATGAATTGTACACCGCTCTTCTACAAATATCATATTCTATCGCACATCAAAACTATAAAAATGATATAACCTCTTTCAATGCTGTCAATGATAATAAATCAATTCATATCGTTTTCTGCGACGCAACACTAAAATTTTCCGTATTTCGACGCAGCATAATATGGCAACAGAGGCTCATCTTTGGAGTTTTTCGTTATTGTTTGCAAAACTGCACATACCTATTGCCATCGCTGCTCTAACACCTGTTTGGCGCTGCTTCAAAATATCATTAACACACCCACGGTTTAATCCTTCAACGACAACAGGATTGATTTTTAGGTGTGATCCTCATTGCGAGTGAGTTCAACGCCCGCGCAACAAAAATAACCGGTACAGAACAAAAAGTTTCTTAATACTACTCGCAAGCTTAACTTCAGTAAATCAGGAACGCGGAGTTATTTTATCGCAAAAGTTACTTCTTGCTTGCTTGTATGAATGTCATCATCCACAATGCTAAAAATAGTATTCCGTTTTGACATATTTAATGTTGTGAAATAAAGAGTTTTATTTCGGATAAAACTTTAAAGCAGTAAATCAATTTGTTAAATTCATTTGTCACCACTCATTGCCTTGCCTACATTTAATAGTCTTCATTATTAAGATCACGGCAAACACTGTTACGTAACTTTAATGTTTCAAAATTCTTCTCGAAATTTCGGAAGTTTCGCAAAAATTCGTTGTGACTCACGCGTCATGCAAATATTCTCAGTTTAAGACATATAATTATAATTTTATTATCTTTTTTTTCACTTTTAAACGGGAATACACTCATTTTCTTAAATTTATCAACTCTAAACTCGCTTTCAAAGTTGTCTTTAATTTCACCATCAATCTTTTAATGATGAGCATGTGCTGTGCTCCCACCCTTTTCTCTCCTTGTTATTCATTTTTTCGACCCAGACATGGCGGACGAGTTTATTTAGAATCCAGCTCCCATTATGCCGGTAATTGTTCATGTGCTTAAACACATACCTTCCCTGAAATTGATTTAATTTGTCCAGACACTAACCGCATGGTTAAGCCTCACATTCATTGGTCTATGCTTCATTGTTGCCATGTGGGCACGCCTCCAAATTTGTGCAACATAGTGTAGCGGCTTGTATAGTCGCGTGGCATTAACTATTTTTGACCTTAAACACTTAATTCAAATCCGGAACAAATTTGTTGATCACAAGACAAACCAAGTTTGTGAAAAGTGTTTATTAGTGAGCGTTTTGCCGGACGTTAATGCAAAAAATAAAGTCTAATGCGTGCTTCAATAATTTTTGAACAGGTACTGTCAATGGAGAATTTGCATGCAAATGTTTAGTTGCTTCATCTGAAAGTGCTCAAAGAGCTGATTTCACAGTATCTTTTACAATTTTTTTCTGATATGGGAAATAGTATAAAAATTGATTTGAAAGTGAGAAAATGCACCTCCACAATGTGACGTCATCTGGCGGCATTTCCCATTTAAACACACGTATTTTAGCAGATTAGATCATTTTGTCTTATCCTTTCCAATAATTGTTCAATTCATGAACCAAGGGTATCCTCGATTTCAGTTCACTCAGTAGTTTCCACTTAAACACGAATTCATCAAATTTCAGGCACCTGCAAATTCTCTATTGTAAAAATAATCTATAATTTGACATTATAGGTTGACTGCCGTTTTGCGACCATGCTCCAATGATTTGATGAAACCTAACCTCCAAAATTACCCTTAAACACGAAATTTATCAAATTTCGGACACCTGAAAATTCTCCATTGTAAAAATAATCTATAATTTGAGATTACAGGTTGATTGCCCTTTTTTCCATGATTTGATGAAACCTAACCTCCAAAATTACCGACTTGTCCGTACTCTTCCGTTGGGTTAGTTCGACAATCGCGTATCGAACGCCTGAAATAAAGCCGAAGAAAATCGTGTCGGCAACAATGCGGTGGTATAGTAGGCCGGTTGGAGCGTGCGCGCCGTCGCACTGACCAACCGGTATCCCGGTTTTTTCAGTCTATTTACATAAATTAAAACTTAGCTGCGAAGAGTCCTCTCGATCGCCCCGAGTCGAAATCAAATTTTCAGTAATTAATCTTCCGTGAGTTTCATTTAAGTCTCCTCCAGTCGGATTTTCCTCCGTTAATGAACTTCACCTCCACGCGTTTACCCCCCAAATATAACCGGCGCCAAATGCAGGCGTCTGGACCGGCTAAGCCGAGGTTTTGAACTCTATTGAATGAGCTAGCCTTAATGTGTAAAGGAAAAAAAACGATTAATCGCACCACGGTTATATAATTGGACGCATTCTAGAGTTTTGTCCGCACATCTTTTTCTGATGCTTCGGATTGTCTTTTTTTTTGTTCCCTTGTAGTGTGCCCTCTGGAAAATGTTGCGTTTTTTCCTTCCCTCCTCTAAATGACTAGTTGGCCACATCGTAAAACAGAACATTACTTATCTTTCACTGGAAAAAAAACACATTGGATCTAGAGTCCAGAGTCTTAAAAACATTGACAAGAAAAGGTTCTCTTGATTCAATCAGAATCTAGCTTAAATCAAGAACCAAGCCTCTTAATTTAAGCGGATTTTGTTTTGATTCAAGCAAAAATCCGATTGAATAAAGAGTATTTTTTCTTTTCAATGTTTTCAAGAGTCCGGACTCTAGATCCAATGTCTTTTTTTGTTTTTTTTTGTTTTTTTTGTTTTTTTTTTCCAGTGTTTACAATAGTACTTTTGAGTTTGACCTCTAATAATCCAACGTGACAAAATATCTGATCGACGTTTACTTGGTTGATTATTATTTTAGTTAACGCGCTCGAAAATCATGTTTAATGCCCCAAGGGGCCTCATTGTGTTTTGAAGAGCTATAATTTTTACTCATCGTGACATAACATAGTTACTTTTTCTTTTTACGTACCTTTGAAAAAATTATTTCCTGAAGAAATTTGTCTCGTCAATCAATTAATTGCTGTAACCTTTAAGCTAAGCAAACAATTTAGCCAGCTTATATAGCTCGTATTTCATGTAGTTTTTTGCAAGTAAACGTTTTTTTTTGTGAAAATCGTGGCCCTTTCCTCTTTGTGCTTAACAGACCTACTGGTCTTGCCGGGCCTTTTTACCGGTGGAAGTCATTTTTATTTGATAACTGCACTAAATATGATTGAATTCATCAGCTTCCATTAGCGGGGAATAGTTCTATTTGAAGCCGTATAAAGTTGAGAGGAAATAGTTATCGTGTGACTAACATCAAGCAAGATAGCGAACACATAAAATACTGACTCTATCTCAGGTGCCTGTGCTTAGCCGCGGGTCCAGCATAACCAGATCTCGCGGTGAGAGAACAGGTCGGTGATATCAGGTGACATAAGACAGACATTAGCGGACAGTTTTTCAATGTTAAGTGATCACTTTGAGAGCAAAATGACTGTCACTTAAGACACTGTCTCCCAGACGAGCCAGCCCTTAGAGATAACTCAGTTGAATTAGTCACTCTCATTCTGTAAAATAATCTAAATGTACTTCCAATCCTTGTGTGAGAGTAACAAGTTCTCCGTATTTTCAGCTTGATCGATTTTTCCCTCCCTTCCATGCAGGAAAAGTAGGAGAGGCGAAGTCCGCTCACCTCTTCAAAATAGTTGTTTAAATGTCATTATAAGTGGCAAGTCTAGTCTTAGCATGCCTACGTGCTCCAGAATAAGCAACATAAACAGTGCGAAGTCTTAAGTAAAATCCGTTGTACTGAAGGAGTACACTGGAAATGTTTCCATTAAATCGTCTATTATATGCTGACTTCTTTACGTCCATTTCAATGGGATGCGCTCTTAGCGGATGCGAAAGTGTTTTCCCTCTCAATGGACACCAGCATCGCAAAAGATCATCGAGAACTCCCATTGGATCATTCACCGTTTATATACTTAACTATTTCAGAGAGTATTGAGAGTAAACGGGCCCCCAAAACACTAGAAGAAGTTCCTTTTTCAGCCTTTTTCAGTAAAGTGTGATAAGCAGTATTCTGGAAACGTGACTACCAGATTTTTACGATTTTCATCTTTTTTCGAATCAACGCACATTTTGTTTTGTTTAATAATGAAGGACCATAATTTTTTTTTTTTTAGTAGTTCATTATGATGTGAAACTAGCGTATATTACACAATCAGGTGATCCATGGATCAGAAATGGAGCATTGGGGTTGCCTAGAACAGCATGACCGTAGATAGGATCAAGCTTTTGTAGATAAGAGGAAGAAGAAGTAGAAGACTCTGAACAGAACACGGCAAGAAGAATAGAAGGAAACCTTTGAGTGGTAAGAAAGGGACTATTTTGACTCGGTGGACACAGGCGACGTCACTTTTACACAGAAACAATTTGAGTTTATTCAAAATTTGAAATCGCGGTCGATTCTCACGACTCGATTCCCGGAATGAATTACCTGGACTCCTCCACTCTTGACCCCCAACCTTTTGTTAAAGGATTTCTTCGTCTTGCATTTAACTGCCTCCGACGTTGTCAGAATGTAGATGGGTCGACTCAGGATGCTGACTTTTTACCGGAATCGAACGGAAATTTCGATTTTCTCGTCTCAACAAAACAAATGTTGATGGGGGCCAAACAAAAATGGTTTCAGTTTTGCAGATCGTGAATTGAAAATTGGTCAACAAAATGTAAATTCTTAAATTAGTTTCGTATAGACATTTCTTCGTTTTGTCTGTGAACATTGATAAAATCACCAAAGTTGGCAGTCAATTCCATTTGCAATAATTTTGTGTGTGAAAAGGTGGTGAGGTTTTAAAGGCAAAAATATCCCCGTAATTTCTACCTACTTATTTTTTCATCTCCTTGCGATAAATGCATATTTTGGCTCATCTGACAAGCCTGACGTTACGGTGTGGGACAGCCCTTCTGTGCATTCCTGGTTTTACGCATCCTTTGACTTCCCTAACACGGGTTTTGTTATCTCTTGGCCTCTCTCAACCTTTCTCTTTATTCTCATTTCTTGGTTCTCTATCGTGAAATTACCAAGCAAGAGTTGGCGGAACCCTCGCCAGCTGGGCAAACCATTGAGATCAATAATAACCTAGTAATCTCATTGCCGTCGTGACCAGATGATGTGTTCTACATGGATTAGGAACTCATGTTATTTTAGGTCACTCGGGGGATTTAAGCTCACCTTTGGCTCTATAATTCAACTAGTGATAATTCACCAGCGATGATGTATGCGTTCGAATGTACAGTTTCCATAAAATTTCAAAGAAAGTCGGCATTTTGTTTGCTTTAGCGGTCAAAATTTTAACGAGTAAGTTATTTTCAGAGGGATCACATTGCTTTACTTGAGATGGCTAAGATCATTATTGGAATTTGCGCATCGGCGGAAAATCTCCTTCATTCTCGTATGATACCAGATCGTGACCTCCATGCAGGTATAGTTGCAACATACTAACGGTTGAATTCTAGCATTCAGCGAAAGAAGAAAATAACTTATTTTAACTCATTTCCTGTGTCACATCACATCAACCAAAAGTTGATCACGGAAGGACCTTAAGAACATTTATTGTCTTACCATCTCTTCCTTCTCTCCAATATGAAAATGAGATGATAAACCAAAATTTTAGGATCTTCGATTGTTAATTTGATTGCATTCTGCCATAAGGCATCATTACTCTTGGTTATTTCATGAAACCGACTATCTACATAGGAAAATTAACAGCACATACGTTGTTTCTCGAATGATCCCCACATAGCGCACCCTTATTCCAAAACACAGTCCAGTTCTGTAGTCTCCACAAATTGGGACAAAACTATAAACCAAAGACATCTAAATCTGTAACTTCTGCACCCTTAAGATTCATTCGCCTCGTGGTTAAATGTATTACCTCCACCAGCGCATCAAACTGACGTATAATTATCGCCCCAAACCCCACACATACATCTGTAAACCCTCCTCTCCTAAACGTCAGCGACGGTGACAAAAGTGAAGTGGGCGCGGAGGTCATCTTGCACGACTGTTTTTTTAGGGCGCGGCAACGGGCGTAAGGCCGCGCGAGGGGGGAAAAAGTCGGAAATAAATTTCCTGGAAGTGTTTGATTTCAAATTAGGGCTTTAATGGCCGAAACGTGTGCACTGGACTGGGCTCGATGGGGCAGACCTTGGGGGTAGTTGGGATATCCTCGGGAGGGCGGTACGGGGCTCTCTCGGTTTCCTCCGCAGTTCGTTTGTCCACCCGGCTGCCAAATGGACGTATTCATGCTAAAACGAACTATGTCACACGCAATCCCTATGTACATAGTTCCTTTTAGCAGAAATACGGCCAAATGATCGCGTGGACTGACCAACTCGGGGTGGGAGTGGATATTTTAGTCCAGACGCCGAAAAGTCATGAGCCCTAGTTCCCCCATGCGGGTGGAGAATCCAAGGCTCATGAGTTTCATGCGCTTGGGCCGTGTTACATTTCCACCCTCCGCACTCCTGCCTACTCGGCAGCCGTGCCTCCACAGTCCAATACCAACCCTCGTAATTTCAAGTGGTTTTCAACTTTTATTTTTGTTTACATTCGTTTTTCGAGCCTTTACCGAACGCCCACCTTCTTGGGCATTTTTCACTAATGATGTTTTCTCTTTTAACGACCTCGGGAATAGCTCCGATACGCACGGGTCTTTTCCTGCTGTACTTACAAGTGCTACGGATCGAAAGAACCTTTATTCGTTATCCAGCATTTTATCAAAGCGCACCTATCAAAGATGAGGTGGCAAATTACTAAAACCGAAATGGTTTAGTCGTGGGTGCTGAAAGGTTGAGGGTGTACTACTCGACCTTTTTATTGGAATAATAAAGTGAGGATAACGCATTCATCTGATGATATTGATGACTCGCGACTTCTCGTCCAAAAGGAAGCTTAGAGGTGAAGGGATCCCTATTAATGAGGTACATGGGTCATAAAGCCATAAATAACCAGAAAGTAGTTGTGAATGGGAAGGATCCGAAGCAGCCGCGTATACAAGTGCCTAAAAAGTAAATAAATAAACTGCAAAATTATGAAGAGAACGGGTCCATGAACTATGAAGGTGCGAACGAAGTTGTGTAATAACGCCAGTAATTTATTACGTGTAATGGTACTCTTGATCCTGGCAAGCGTGGCGCTGTTTATGGTTTGTTTTTGAATTTTGAGGGAGCGTGGCGAACGCCCCGGTTTGGGAAGCCCTGGATTACGGGCCAGGGCCGAGAGAACGAATCCAGCCCACATATTTCATCTATGTTTGTGACAGATATTATACAATACCTTCCCCTCTGCGAGGAGACTGCCTCTCTGCAGGAATGTATCCTGCGTGCATAGGGGATGGGAGTCCTGGGCCCTGCCTCCATTTCTCGGCTATGCTTTGGTAACTCTCGGCGGGTCCGATGCCTCTGTTTTGGCTCACTCTCTCGCAACTTCTCCGCCTCTCCTCTCTTTCTCTTTTTTTTATGTTTTGCATTTATCTTCCCCCTTTGACGGGAGTGCGTACCGTTTACATCTCCCTTTTGTTAATGAAGCTATTTTTAATGTAGTTGTTTGATCGAGTGGCCATTCTGACAAATTGTCGGCTAATGCTCGACTTCTGCTCCTCATTAATCGCGCCGTGATCGTGTCCGCAATGACCCACATTCGAACAGGTAGATTGAGATGTTCTCTCCGAGATTAATTTCTGCTCTCCCCGCCTTTATTTTTTCAAGGAATAGTATGATTTACTAATGGGAGACCGGAATTCCTGTCTCGAACGCAAGCCTATTCCGCGTATTAGCTTGTAATTCAATTTTTTGTATTTCTCGACGTGTTTGTGGACGTTATATATTTCACTCCCATATTGAAAATAATTTTTTTATCATTTTTTTGTCTTGAAGAATTCCGAAATGTGTGGAAGATGGTCTCAGTCAATTTGTTTTTCCGAAAACAGTCATTTGTAGCTGCCCGCTTAATTTTATAAAGTCTTGATTGATACCAAGACACAAGGTGACTTTGACTCATGATTAGCTTAATTTTGAATGTGTTTATTTTGAATAAACGGACACAAATGATGATCTGAACTTAAAACTTATCAAGTTTTATATTTTATTTGAGTCGTATGAATTTCAATTCTAGCCCAAGTAAAACTCCAAGTACTCTGTATATTAATAACAGTGGACAGCTTCATCTCACGTCCATCAATTTACCTCTCAGATTCTTTTCCGAAGAAAAATAAGGGGTCGTTCATAAAATACATAACGCTTTGTGGGAGTCAAGGAGAACGTCATGTAATTCTCTTTTTAGCAGGTCAAAGGATAAGGACCTACGTCGCCAACGTGAGGGATTGAAGGGGGTTGGAAAATCCGAAATTCAGCGCTGCGTATTTTATGAACGATCCAAACCAAGTAATTGAAAAAATGGTCAATAAATGTATATTTTCTCATTTTCGATTTTTCTTTTGGACCCCATAAAGCGCTGAAACTATGTGGGGTCTGGATCGTTCAGTATCGCTATCGCCATCTCGGGAAGCAGAGAGAGGAAATTAGCCCGACGAGATTTAGCCTCCCTCATTTCCGCGGGGGCTTGCAAGTCACGTGCTTCGCAGTTATTTGTACCAGAACAACCAATCTCACTTATAACTCAAGCGCGGAATTCTGACGGAGCTGAAATCTTAGCCGAGGGAGGGCTCAGCGGGGAGAAAAATGACGAAGTAATCGAATCGGAGAGGAAGAAAAACACGGGCCCGCAGCAGCGGGGATCGTAAAAACTTTCCCCAACTTAGCGTTATAATCAATTACAGGTTGTTCTCCCTCCCTCCCGTCCTTCGCGTCTCTCTCTCCTTATAATTACTCCATAAATCGTCGCTCGAAGCGTGCCCCGATAGAATTGGGAGCGCCGTTTGATTTGGATTTGACATCATTTCCAAACCACCCTCATGTCCCTCAGCGAGAGATTTTTGTCCTTCAATATTGAGACCTAACCTAGTCTGCCGTGCTAAGGAAAAACGCTGTATGAGCCTTCAGACATTGCCAAACTTCATTTGACCAATCACGAGTTTTTGGGAAATTTTGTAAATATTTTCCCTTCAATTTTTCGGAACATTTTGCTCGTAATTTGACCTTAAATTCTTGTAAATGTCAAGGAAAAATATTCATAACTTTCCTCAAAAATAATCATTGTATGGAAGGAAATTTTGCAACCCTCGAATGTTCATACGGCGTTCTTCCTCAGTGCGGCAGTGGTAAAGCCGTGTCTCATAACTGATTTTGAGAAGTAAAAAATAAATAGATATAGGAACGCGACCCCTCATAATATAACCAATTCTACCTTTAATTAAGCCTTATGACTGTTGTATAATCAACCCATGCAAAATACCCATGAGGAGCTTTTGGCCTAAGCGATGTGATGGAAGGCGCATAGTTTTCTTTGACCTTATTCTTATTCAGTTTGCCAAAATGTATCATTTTCACGGCACATCAACTTGATTTTCTCGGAGGATTATAGGCATCTTGTTTCATGCAAAAGTGATAATTTGCGCACATTTTTACTCCGGCCAAAGCAGCTCATCAATGAGCCATAGTTCTATTCAAATGGACGTAACGGTCGAGCGATAGCACTTTGTGGGAGTGTAAAGAGTGACGTCAAGGAATCCAATAGCCTCATTGCAGTGGCTTTGCAATTTATCGATTGATCTACGATTTGAACCAATGGAAAGGATCGATAATCAGGGTGTTGGCAACGAGTATCTTAATAATCGATTCTTCACCATAGCTTCAAATGGGAAAATATCGATAATCGATCACTCACGCTTCGCTATTGTCTAATTTATTCGTGTACCCACCCGAGGAGCCGAGAGAGCGGAAGGCGTTAAGCCCATTTGACAGGAATCGCCCAAGATTACGGAATTAATATTCAAAACAAATTTACGAAAATATGCTTCGGAGAAGGCAGAGGGCTTCGGGCCGAATCCGGAAAGAGTGACATTTGTGACAAGGCCCCTCATAATTCTCGAAACCGCTACAATAAGCGGAAGAGTTTCCGACAAGTGTGGTCTCGCCCGGGCCCGGGGCTCAAAAGGGCTTCCTCGGAAGGGAGATCCAGAGCCGTTAGATTCGTGTCTCAACCCTACCGCCCAGGAATTAGGTTTCCTCCGAAAAATTCGGACGCGACGCAGCGTGGCCGTGGACGCCGCTCCGTGAATGCCCGCGGTTAACGGGCCGAAAAATGCAGTTTTCGGGCATTGTTCTCCGACCTCAGCATCATCAGGTAGGATTCAACCGAGTGGAGGCGGTGGCGGAGGGGGTATGGCGGCCAGGGTCTTGACCCGCGTCTCCTCGCGTAGAAACCGCGTATCTGCGTCTTCGGTTTCCGGGGGAGTTGTGCGGTTCTTCCGCGGCAGGACACTTTGGCCGCGGATGAGGATCTGAATTCTCTGTGCCCAACATGTCCATGTTGGGAGTTGTCTAGTCCTTTTCTTTGCCCAAAGCCAAAACCTGTTCCTGTCGCTGCCGCGTCTGTAGCCTGCTCCGGGCTCCGGAGCCGAGGAAAAGCCTCCTCTTTTTTGGTTCTTGGTTGCTCCGGGTGTGGCGCGCGCCGGCCGTCCGGTTTTGACGACGGGGCCTCATCGCCCGTGAAATTTA
Organism: Bemisia tabaci; assembly: GCF_001854935.1. Lineage (NCBI taxonomy): Eukaryota > Metazoa > Arthropoda > Insecta > Hemiptera > Aleyrodidae > Bemisia > Bemisia tabaci. The sequence continues at coordinate 2,207,700 of NW_017547093.1, forward strand.
CGCCCGACTCGAATTGATGGTCCAAGTGCTGGGTTTCTAACCTTGCTACGCGGCGTTGAATCTCTTGCATCTATCAGGTTTTCTTAAAGGATCCTACCCCTGTCAGGATAAAGCATCATGATGGCGATCACATGGACCTCATTTTGAAATTTGGAATTACAATTTCTACCCCATCCGTAAAAACACTTATGTATATAGGGAAACCAATGGTACATACTTTACTCTTAATCTGAGCTAGAAATTTTAGTTTCGAATATTGAAAAATGTAGTCCACATGATCATCCGAAGGGGAAAAAGATCTTTTTAATTATCAGTGAGAAAAAGTCGCCGGATTTTGATATAATCCGTTCTTGTCTCCTCACTTGAAATTTGCGTTTAAAAGTAAGCGAGTTTCCAAGCAAAGAATCTGCTACTTGCCATGTTATGATGTGGCAACACTGTCGTGATGATCATTGAAGATCATTGCGTGCCTCGGATGATTGTTATGTCAATGTTTTATTTTTACTAGGTATGCAATCACGGAAATTTTAATGAGAAATGTACCTCACTAACACACACAGTGTCAAAAAGGTGTGTTTTCACAACAGGTGTTTACTTCCATGTAATGTTTATTGATTTTAAAACTATATTTTACGATCATTTCAAACCAAATGCTTATCCTCTAGGAGGATATTTCATGGTTTATATCAATGCAATAACCGCGTTATTCTGTTAAGTGTATTTTGTGGAATAATTGAGGATCATAAATTTCGTATTGTCATGGAGGAGTTATTTTTTGGGTAGTAATGTCATGGTTTTTTTCTGTTTGATTTCAGGTTCATGAATTATGTGACAATTTTTGTCACCGATACATAAGCTGTTTGAAGGGAAAAATGCCAATAGATCTAGTTATAGACGAGCGGGATACGTCGAAACCTTTACCAGAGCTCGGTGGTAGCACAAATGGTAACGACGGAAGGAGTAATGCAGATTCTACCTCACATACGGACGGAGCCAGTACGCCTGATGTGGTAAGTTTCAATAAAATATTTACTTATTTAACATAAGAGGACCATGCTGCTGTGCGAATGAAAAACGCCGTAAGAACACTCGAGAGTCACCAAAATCCGAATAAAACTTGTATTATTTTTGGAAAGTTATGCATATTTTTTCGTGAAATTTTCGAATATGTAAAGATAAAGTTGCAAACAAAATTATCTGAAAAATTCAAAATTTTTCCAGTAGATTCGGTTTTTAGTAAAGAAAATCTGGCAACGTCCAAAGGCTCATACGATGTTCTTTTCTTAGCACGGCAGCATGTGTGCAGTGACATGACCATATCCTGTACAAGAAGAAGTCTCTAAGTTTCTTGTCTCAACTCCACCGATGAGTCCTCTTATTCTTTGGAAGCCCTGGAAAATTTTCTGTCAGAAAAGTGCCCGTGCCGTTAAGGACTGCGTTGAAGGAAAAAACCAAAGAGCAGTGTTCCCATGAACTAACTCGGGTTCCGGAAAAAAGAAAAGACATTGAAGTGGTGGGAAGGATTAATTTAGGGCCAATCTTGAGACACTAACAGAGTATGACCTTATCTATTACAATTGAGTTAAAGCAGGGGGATAAGCGATTTGGATTCGGCTCACCGGGTCACCGGCTAGAAGTGCCTATTGGCTCCGCTTTCTGGCTGGGTACTCGGCTTCCTCCTCTTTCATAGACGTCAATCGGATCAATAAATCAATTTACAGAGAATCGACCAACCGGCACGACTAATAGGTCTAATCACACCGCAGTGTCTTTCCGTTCTCGTATCATAAACCGAGCCCCCTATTTTCGGTTCTTTCGTTTGCGAAAGTTCACTCAAATTGGAATTATGAATAAAAAATTGGTTTTTGTCTCAAAAAAAAAGAATCGAAAAAACATTACTATATCTTCACAGATTTTAATTTCCTTTTCGATTAGAATTCAATACGTATTCGTGTGATTTTAAGCGTTAGAAGTTCGGATATTCATCCCTGAAGACTACTGTTATATGATCGCACTAGAAAACTTGAATCTGGAGTCCAGACTCTTGACAAATTTGACAAGATAAAATACGCTTAATTCAATCGGATTTTTGTTTGAGTCGAGAGCCAAATCTCATAATTAAAGTGGATTTCCTTTTGATTCAAACAAAAATCCGATTGAATCAAGAATATTTTTTGTCAATTTTTTCAAGAGTCCGGACTCGGAGGATAAAAGAGACTTCTTTTTCCAGTGTCCTGAAAACGGATTCTACAGTCTTCATAATTGGATCTTGCCATAAATTCATCTGAAAACCGTGTCCACTGCAGCGAGTGACCGGTCAGAGGAACTGTGAAGAGATAGCCGAGGATCCGAAGCAGTAACACTGCGCACTCGTATACTGGTATACTGGCACATACACCTGCAGGAACCGCTTCAAGATGTGTCGCTATGTTTTATGGCCGGCAGCGCAAGAATGCGCTGGCATCTGAAATTCCTCACCGCGTCTCATTGTGATCGGGTTTTAATTGCTCATTGTGCTAAATCAACATCAAAACTAACTCCTTCCCCCGCCCCGCCGCCCCCGGATCATCCCTCGTCAGTCCACAAATCGCGTCTCGGTGCCGCCTCGACACTCTTTTTGACGAATTCTAGTCTTCTAATCTCGCCCTCGAGATCGGTGCGAAAAATAGCCTGCATGTCTCGGAATTTACACCGATAGAATTTTTACCGATTTATCGCGGCTCTCCCCCGCCGCCCCGCGGGCCGGCCCTTTGTCATCGGGAAACAATGAGCCTCTCCGCGCAGGTGACCGGTGCCCGGGTTAATTGAAAATTTTTATCTCAATCCGGACGGCCGTCGCATATTTCTCGCGGTTCGCGGCCGTCGAAAAACTATTAAAACCCCTCGGAGTTTTTTCTCCGCTCTAATCGTGCGTCTATGTCTTCATTTGCTCGCTGCCCGTTCCCGTTGCCGTTGCGCTTGCACGTTCATAAAAATCGGTCCCATTCGATCCTGACGACGATTATCCGAGCCGAGGAATTCCTCGTCAATTACGGCCGGATTAAAATTTCAAATGTCAACTCCCTTTCACTCCCGCGCGGCGCGCCCCGTCCCGCCAGCGTTCGCCAAATCGTCGCCCTCCTGACATAAGGGCGTAACTACACTTCGCGATGAACCCTGTAGTCCGTATAACTCAATGCTTTTCCGGGTTCATCTAAAATTGTAGTTACGCCCTTACGTCAGCCAAGCGACGAAATGTGAAATCGGCGCTGATAAGCATCGTCAGCGCCGCGAGTAATGATCCCTTCGACGATTCCTGGACGATCCTCGACGCGAGTATTTCATTCCGTGCCTTACGTCGAGGCTCTGCCTTAAGCGGCTCTATTTGTTTTTGTCTCGTTAAACCCAGAGACGGTGGAGAACACACTCTTATTAGAATAGTCACGGTAATCTCTCCCACATTGGAGAACCACTCGAGCCGTTCCCAGGAGCTTTCCCGCTAATTTCCGAGAATTTTCCTTTTCCCGTTCCCGGCACTGACTTTCCCGGGAAACTTAGGTCCCTAGTTCGACTTCCTGTGGGAAGTCCATACGCTCTCTGACTAGGCTCGTGCAAATCCTTGCTATCCCGACCGTACGACATTAAGCACACGAACTCGTAAGACAGGCAGGGGCGGATCCAGGTATTTGGCAGCACAGGATTTCCTCCCATTAAACCTATGTTAAATAATCGATTCTTGTCGGAGAACATGCCCCTTTCAAGAATCGATACATTTCCATAGATTTTAATGGAGAAGTTACAATGTTGCCAATTTGCTGAATCCGCCGATGAAGACAGGGAAAATGTTTCCCCATTTACTTTTGGTCCGTACGTGGTTCGTACCGGTACGAATATGCCCAAGCTTCGGATCATTGTATCTTGCACCTTGCATCTACGTAGATGCAAATAGAGAGAAAAAAACTGTTTCGATAAATATGGTTTACATTCAAGGGGATGGCAATCGGTTACATCTTACACCAAATGCATGACAAGTAACGATGATGGCTTCAATTAAGTTCTCGAGTCTGTCGGGTTACTCACTCAGCAATGATTCGACTGTTACATAAGTGAGGAAGCATCAGAGTAATTTTGAGAGTGATCTATTTCCAAAAATGTGTATTGGCAGCGCATGTCAGATCGTCGTTAAAATTTCACACTTTAATTGAGCTGCATAGCCATGAGGATTCTTGGAATGGTTCGGGTATCACGAGCACTCCGGCACGTCGGAATCATATTTCTGGGGTGGACTTTTCTCGGAAATCGATTTCGCGCTTTCTCGCCGGGCCAGCTTTCGACAAACAACCGCTGCAACGGAAACTTCAAACGGAAACCGCTGCTGGTGTTTTCGCCGAAGCGAAGAAGTTCGCGCGCCTTGGGTCGCTGCTGCTGGTGGTGATTAGCGAAACGGCAATTAAGATCCACGAGTCGGCGTGAAACTTCACACCGGAGGAGGCGGACTGTCAGTCATTGCGGTGTACCAGATCTGGATCCGTAAGCGAGGAGCTCGTCGGGCCTCAAGGTCATCCCCCATTGCTCGTTGCTCGTGCTTTGCAATCTGGATCCACCGTCTGTGGTCGAGGAGGATGAATGGCATCGTGCGATCCCCGATGAATAGCGCGTAGCATGACTGGGAAAACGCGCGTTTGGAGAGCAGAAGCTGTGAATAACTTTTTTTTTTTTATCTTTTTAAATATATATACAGGGGATGAGGTAGGCTCTATGCACTGTCGTGCTAAGGAAGAACGCCGTACTCACTTTCAGACGTTGCCAAATTTCCTTTGATAAATTTCGAATTCTTGGAAAAGTTTATAAATATTTTTCTCCCAATTTTACAGATTATTTTGTTCGTAATTTGATCTAAAATATCTAAAATTCTCAAAGAAGAATACGTATAAATTTCCTCAAATATGAATATTTTTTGAGAGGAAGTTTGGCAACATTTGAATGCTCATACGGCGCTTTTCCTTAGCACGGCCGGTACGAGGGCATACCTAACCTTTAGAACCGCAATGATGTTCTCGAGGATGGTTAAATGCATCACGAATTGGTACTCGTCTGCAAAGTAGGTTTGCGTCATACCAGTTGGATCCTTGAGTGCAGTGGTGTAGGCAAAGTCTATCGCAATATTCAGTATTTTATTCGATGATGCATCCCTCCTCCCTCCTTGGTTCTGTTAAACATCTCAATTTGAGTTAAATGCTCTAGATCGCAAATCAGATTTTGCTTCGATTCTGACTTCCGAGGCTGTAGAATTCTTTAACTGTGTATTTGTTAAGCCTATCATAAATTGCTGAGAATCTTGGTTTTTCTGGTAGAGATTCTCGTGCTGAAGGAAAGAAATCAAAGTGAAAATTATGAGCCGACGAAAACTCTGCGTAAAAATACGAGCTGGAGGTTGGCCGAGTTAGGTCGAAATCTCAACTCCGCCGGACCCTGCGAAAAACGCCTTCAAATAGTAAGATAGGCAAGATGACTGCTTCAACGCGCGAATAGTTATCTACTCTTGTTTTTCGGCTCATTCTAGATGGTTCGCTCCGATAATTACGGAGAAGCAGCGATGCAAAAGGGAATGTTGAAATTTGACGAAAGTCGCGCGTGATACGGGTGATTATCTAGCAACTTCATATTTCGCGCGCAAATAGACGGATGATCAGGTTATTTTTGCGGGCGTTAGTGAGAGGGCCTTTTCAACGGCAATGAGGTGTGGCAGGAGAGAAAGTCTGGCGGTGATGTGTCGCAAATCTCCGCTAATCCCTGCAAGATGGATGCGTTTGCAAACTGCGCCCCGTCGCACGAGCCGCGAGCGCGAATTTGTCCGGGCTCCTCTTTACGCACCAGGGCACCGGCCGCCAGACGGGCTAATATCGTCCACGAACAATTTAAACTTTTCACAGGATTAAAAATGAAGTGAGATTTGTCTTGGATCTTGTTTGTCGGGGCTCCGCCACCAGACAAATTTGACGCCCGACGCCCTTGCCAAATCGTCCAGATTCCGCGTTTCGATTTTGGATGGATGTGCGAATTTCCGAGAGCGTTCGTCGATCTTCAATCGATTGCTTATCGAACGATCATGATCGACAGAGCTTTTTTGATTTCAGGCCCACTTACAAACTGATTGAAATTTAAATTGTGCATGCGATTTTTACAGTTTGAATACAAAAAATACAATCTTTGTATCCAGTAAAATTGCCCAATTATCCACCGGATTTCGCCTATACAATGGCCTATTTTTGTCTCAGAGGTCGATTTGACTTAAATTTTCGGTAAGCACCAGAGACAAGAGACCCTCCATTCGCCTCTTCGCGACTGATGGAAACTTTTACTTTCGGGGATTCAGCTATACCTTTTGGACAATTATAAGAGAGGAACAGTCATTTTACCTACTGTGTGAATGATGAGCCTCAGTTGACGGAATGAGCTAAACAAGTCTTCAAACTTAGGTTGTCTACAAAACAAAATTCTCAACACGTTTTTGACCATCCTTCCGTAATCCTCGTAGGTACGTCAACAGTTGAATGTTGGAGTCCCAAAAGTTGAAGCTTCCACCATCGTTGAGATACTAGTGGAGGGTCTCTTGTCTCTAACAAGCATGTGACATGCTTGCCAGAGACAAGAGACATGCTGCATGTCTCCGAACTAGTGATGATACTTACTTAGTTAAGTTCTTTCTTAAAATGTGACGTTTCTGGCACAATCTGACAAGTTTAAGCTCTCCTTGTTCCCTCTCGGGGTGAATAATTGAACTTGTTGCGCTTTTCAGCACGTTGCCCGGAGGACGAGGCGAGCGCGGCGAAATTTTTCGGATGGATTGAGCAAAATGCCCGTTTGAGCAGGCGTCAAAAGCTATTAATAAAGAAAGGTGGATTAGCTGAGCTCGGAGACGGGCCAGTCGCGCCTCGGGGCCCGGGGCCGGGGCTGCCGGGGGCTCGGAATTAAAGCCAAAATTGAAGAAGAACAAAAAGCGGCGACTGAGTCATGCGCCTCTCCGAGGTAAATTAAGCAATTTCCGTGCGTGCTCGAAATGCGGATCCTAGATCTCCGCACTCCCGAATCGCGTCGTCCTCGCGTCGGTCGCTGTTCAGAATCGTTATTAATTTCCCTCGCGGCCGATCGCGGAGGGAACAGCGAATCCTGCCCCCCCTCCCCCCCCCCCCCCCCNGCGCACTCTCCGATTTCAGGTTGAACTTCAGAAATAATATAATATCAAGAGGAGCTGCGTAGAAGTTGGCGCGATTTCAGTCGGATAAAAGTATTTAACACCCGGGAATGATCCGGTGGAAGGGCGGGGGGAGGGGGGGGAGGGGTGGCTGTGTACCGTATGCGCGTATAAGCAATCACATCTCAAGTTCTGAAATAGACAAGCGTGAGACATCCTTGCTCGCCCGACGTCCGGAGGTGGAGGTGTGGGGGGTGGGGGGTTGGGGGCCGGTGCCGGGTCGATCCAACCCGCAAGCAACGCTATTTTAAAAATAACCGCCATTGCGAGAGGAACCACCGAGTTTTCATTTTAAACTTTTTCTAAAAATCGGCCTCCCACCCCCCGCCCCGCGCCCNCCCCGTCTTCGGCTGTCTCTCTCCCTCCGGAGTTTAGGACGCTCTTTCTCTGCTGTTCGTGTATTCCGTTTTCTCTCCTCCCGTCTTCTCGGTTGACCCTCTGTCATGACCTGCCGCTAAATCTTGCCCGGTTCGATGGGTTTACTCCAGCGATTGACCTTTAGGCAAGTTCGTGTAGCATAATGTCATCGTGGTAACAGACGAATTGGATGCAATCATTCAGGTTTCAAATTCGGAATTTGAGAATTGGGCTTCAGTACTAGTTTCTGAGTGCACAGAGCCTCTGACTTTAGTTTGGAATAGCGAATGACCAATGCTTATATTTTGTCCTGTCGATTTGTTTAGAAAGACTATGAGAAAACCAAGTATCAAAGTCAAAATTTCAGGGCTTCAAAGTAGAATTTAGACGATTGAAAATATACGAGGCACCTTTTATTTCCTTTCGCCGCGCAAGGATATGATTTTTTTACTTGAATTTTCAATTTGATTACGTTTCCTTGTAAGGGACCAGTTTCTCTGTCACGTAAATTAAAGCAGGTATCTGCAGAGAGAAAATAACAGCACATAAGATTTAAAATAATAAGATTTAAAATAATGGCACATAATGTTGTTTCTAAAATTAGCTAAACAAAAGTGTACATTAACAACAACAACAATATGAACTGTGACGTTAAAGTAAGTTATTAAAATATGAACATCGAACAAAAATAATCATACCGGCCGAATTAAGTTGGATATTTTTTTACAACGTTTTGCATGAGAAAGAAAACAAAAGTGGTAATTGCATCTTTTCAGGAAGCATACCGGTTGGAGCTTAAATTTGCTTCCGATTCATATAAAATTATAGGGGCATATCGCACCTCTTCGTATTCGTTTTTTACTCTATATTTGTTGCCTGACAATCTTTGAGTATGAGCTTTATGCTCGTATATTTTAATCAAATTTATGCTAATCCTAGGCTGACGTATAACCCTTTTTCGAATAGTGATTTAGTTTTGTAGATATCGATGTATCACCTTTTGATTATTTCATTCACATACATTTGTGTTCATTACTCCTGACAATCGGGATCATAATACACGTGGAACATGACTAACAGCTGTGAGCGAGAGCTGCCGATACGGGCAGGCTTTATTAAATTTTAATTATGGAAATGCGCTCAAATTTCTTCTCCCCGAAACAAGGGGGTTTGTTTATAATAATTCGGATTGTGGCGGGGCTGGTGAAAATGGCATAATTGCTAATACAGAAAGGGGGTTGAAGTGGATAAAAAAGGACCAGAAATAGGGGATTAGGAGGGGGGCTGGTCCTCGACTTGTTTTACTCCTCTTGTATCAAATTGACACCAATTATTGGGACCTCGCGCTAGTGGGAATGGGAGGGAGGGGGTGAGAAAGGAGGAAGGACTCGTCGTATCATCCCCTGGATCTCGACTCCCTGCCCTTGGCTGTATTCATGAGTTGGTGCCGAGAGGAGTTCGGGGTGCAGGAAGTGGGGTGTGAGGGGTTGGGGTGCGTCACTTTTTCCAATTCCAATTAGCTGCGCGTCTTGCTCGGTGACTCTGACGTGGTTGGTGGACGCCCGTCGCTGTCATCCATCTTGGAAATCGAGTTTTGAGCCCGCGCACGAGATCCAGAGCTTTTAACCTCATATCTTAGAGGTGGACGTAGTCTTAAGATCCGATGGCCCTCGCAACTGAACGTATTTCAGCCAAATGGAACTATGTGCATTATGATGTTAGCCCTGTTATGCATGTATTCTTACGGATCTCAAGGCTTATGTCTTAATGCACATAGTTCCATTTGACAGAAATACGTCCAACAGTACCTCCGTGCCAAGTAAAAGCGTCGTATGAGCATTCCAATGTTGCCAAATTTACTCATAGAAAGTATTTCGTTTTGAAAAGAGTTATGAATATGTTTCCTTGAAATTTTCAAATTATGAGCGAAATCCTATGAAAAATCCGAAGAGAAATATCCACAAATTTTCCTGAAAATTCTTGATTTTTTAAAGAAAATTTGACAACACCTGATGGCTCATACGGAGTGCTTCCGTAGAACAGGATCGCTCTATATTCCCTATGTTTTCTTTGTCCATAGCTTTGTCTATCAATTTTAACAATCTACCGGCTGACCCACTTCGAATGAAAATTGTGTACAGTTACCGAGCGAAACGTTGAATCGTCACAGGAGCGGCGAATGACAAGTCGGGTCGGACTCGCTACACGGAGGAGCGCTCAAGCTCAAAGTTGCTGGCGGGACAAAGCTCGTTTGCGCAATCATGATGGGGCATAGAAAATAGAGTCAAGAGCTGAAACAATATAAGCGCTCGATAAATCGATTATCTTGTAGGAGTTGGAGCTTTACAAGAGTAGCTGGGGTGCGCCCAAGCGCCAGGCACTGGGCCCCGAGCGCGGCTTCTGTAGATAAGACGCTCGTCGCTCCTCGCTCGTGGTGTAGTTTCCGCGTAAACAAATGAATTGCTGTACTCAGGCGCTTTGTGGATCCACCGATTATCTCTCGCTGCACGATATTTTTATCAGAGCCGCCACGGCCGGCTCGGGCGCAGCGGGTATGCAAACCGCAACACAGCCGCGACCTCACTCTCTTCACAACGCTCCTTTTAGATAGCTTAGATAGTTAGTAGTAGATAGTAGTAGTCCTTTTAGATAGCTTCGCTTAGTATTTTCAATTTTATCTTCATTTTTACTCATCGTCCCAATCCAATTGTCAGCAGACGTCAATTTCATCAATAGACTTCGCAGTGCATCGTGAAATGTTCAGTGACGATTCCAGAAAGTTGGCACCACTGATGTTCCTCCATTAAAATGTATGTAAAACAATCGATTCTTCACCAAAAATCGATATATTTTTTGGATTTCAATGTAGGAAAAACAATGTTGCCAACGTTCAATAATCGCGACTGGAAATTTTTAGTATTTCTCATGTGTCATGATCTAGGAAAGAAGCTCGCAGTTACTGTACGGTCGTTAGGTTGATTATCCTCTTCCAGCCTCTTATTGCCTCTTATTTACCTTTAAAATTACACATTTTAACCAATGTTTGGATAATCTCAAACGAAAGTTTCAAGATCTTGGAGAGCTTGTTACTGCTTCAACAGGATACTCTTCTTTGGCAGGAAAACCTCTCAAAAAAAATTATAAAAAAGGAAAACTGAAAACGTGTCCAATTCTTTTTTCCTTTTTTTGTCGCCCGAGATACGATTAAAATTGCAAGCAAAAATTCCGGTGCCAAATCAATTTTTCGTCTTTCTGGGGAAAATTAGTCACCCTGTAGCTAAAATAAATTTCCAAGAATATATTTTGGAAATCTCGAAGCTGCGCAAAAAGAAATAACGAAGTGCGTTTCGTAATTTTTTGAGGGCCCTCGTTCGGACCCGGAATGCTAAACGACGACGAAAATTTGACCGCGACTTAAGCTCCGATGAACACAATGGTCCCCCCGATCCCGACCGGAGAAATCAAGAGACGACAAAGAGGAGTTAATATTTTTGACGTGAATTCCTCATATTTTTAGAAGAGACAAATCTTTAATGGTGACACTTGTCAAAATACAGCTCGTCGAGACTATGACTCTTCCCTTAAGCCTCGGAGACGGGAGGAGAGCTCGGTGGATCTTTGTCATTGCCTCATTGGCAGGGGTGCAGGGGGGTAGGGGAGCACAGAGGGGGGCGAGGGGGGGCGCAGCATATTTATTTTTAAGAGTCTCGTGTCAAGTCTGACTGCCCAACACTCGCGCCATCTCGGCAAAATGTCGACAGCGACAACGATCGGTCATTGATCGGGTGTCGTTATCATTTTGTCAGCTTTCGCCTGAACCCCAAGTGCTGCTAAGCGCTGCATTTCATCAACGACTATATTGTATAGATACTTTTCATCCGGATTTTCTTATTTTTTTAACGAAAAAGTTGAAAATTCTAAAGCTAAACTTGAAAATCTCGACTTCGCTGATAATACCGCAGTCTTTCTAATCCAAATAAAAATGGGTATTAATATCGTCTATTCCCAGTGGTATCATTCAAAGCAGTTTATCCCCCACTTGTGTTGGAATTTCTCCAAATTTTCTCGTATTGGGAAAAGGCTTTTAAAAATAGTCTCATTTTCTTTAGGGCAAAAAAACTTTAATTTTAGTTTTAAAACGCAGGATTAAGTTTTTTTACGCTTGAAGGGGAAAAAGATTCCATCTCTGTGGATATTGTGGGTGCAGATTTTTGCGCTTGAACACTATCTTAATTTTAGATAGTGAGACACTTCTGCAGTTATGTCAGAAGTTGCTCTCTTTTAAAGGAAAACACTGTCCAATTCTCCAAAATATTTCTCGCGCACGGTTCAAATACAACAATCTTAGTGTCTCAACCATCGACCGATGTCTCCCTCTGAACATTACAATTATTCTCCTCCATTCGTCAAGCAAGCAATGAATTAGCGACGGTGATTCATACTGCAGACAAATGTGAACTATCTTGAAAATTTTAGCTCGTCTATTTCACTGCCTCTGACTGAAAGTACTGCGACGACTCGGCAACTTAATAAATTCACCATACCCCCCCCCCCCCCCCCCTCCCCCAATGCTCTGCTTTACGTTTTCGAATGTTTCTTTTCAAGCCTTACGCTCCGGTAAACCTCTCCTTGCATAATTAGAAGAGGGCCGATGCTGTGGTCAGAGATGGCTAATATTGAGATACCGGTTTGGAATTTGTCATCCACCTTTCGAGCCTCGTTGCAAAATCGAGGAGGATGAATTAGAAAACTCATCGAAAAACGAGAGGAAATGTCGAATTATTGTAAGATTAGGCATCAAGGCAAAGGACCGAGCGAATAACGAGCGAGGAGACATGCAAGTATTTCATCAATGAATTTTCGGGTAAAAATGAAATGCACGTCGCCCGTACCTCCGCTTTTTCCTCAATTAAAATATTTACTGCACATATTTGTCTGTCTCCGAGGGCGCTTCATTCTTAAACGAGGAATTTCGCTTTATTTATCGATTTTTTATGCGGCATGCCGCCGTCCGATGAACCGAGAAGGGAACCAAAATTGCACTGCTTGATCAAAAAAGTATATCCTGCGGTGGACGTAGCTACAAAAAACCTATCTCCCTTCGGACTTGCGTACGGACGCACGCGTTTTTTCAAAACAATTAAACGAGGATAGATTTTTTTTCACGTGGGGGGCTTGCAATTTTTTGAATGTCTCTGCTTTGCCGTTACGTCGCAGCTGTTTCCTCGCGATTTTTTTGCACAGATTATGACTTAATGCGACGCCGGCGCCAGAACAAAGCGCTTCAACTGTGACAGTCTCTTAAAATCTTCAAAATTCGTCAAATATCATCAGCTGGAGAGACTGAAAAAACCAAATCCAGAATTTGAAAATGCCGAAGTAATGAACTTGACTACTTCCCTCACGCCTGAAAATAACAGGATATCACTGCGTACTGCCTAAATGTACACCAGATAGCCTGACTTTGTTCTAGACATGACGTGATGTGACGGTTTTTTCTTCCACTGTCATCTCTATGAACACGTAGCCTTTTTACAAAGGGATTGAAATTATTGTTAGTCTTTCGACTGATATTTTGGTCTCAGAATGTTCGCATGCTTCTATAAACTATATACCATCAAACCTAGTTATACCGATTACATGGCTATATCAATTCATGTACATAGACAAAGAGCCTTTGACAATTTATTTCCTCCTATTCGCGAAAAAGATGTGAAAATGAGTCTGCGTGTATTTATTCCCCTTATGTCGCCTCAGCTCATATATAGCAACGGAGTCAAAGGTGTGACGTGCAGTCGCACAGCCAGGTAAAAAGTGCCAAACCGTAGGGAGAGCTTTGGACAGTTTCTGTGTCACGTGCGATATGTCACGGGAAAGAATTTGCGGGGCAACCTTTGAGCTGAATTTGTTGATTAAATGACCTTTGCTAAAACAATTAACCTGGGTATAGGTGAGTCATTAAAGTCGGAAGAATGCAATTAAGAGCTCTGCGAGCTATTTAAAACCAAATCGATTTCGACGCTGGCGCGGGGAGGCCGGTCCACACCGCGACGCCGTGACGTCACGCGCGGACAGTCTCCGCTCCTACGACTGGCAGCAGCAGCAGGGGAAGAAGAAAAAAATCGCTACTTTGTCAACAGTTCAAGATGTGAAAGAATGTTAATTCAACACGACGCTGCGTAGAATCCATTAGCGTTCGTCTCTTGAATTTTGTCGCGTTTTCCAGCGTCGCGTCGTCGTCGGGGCTTAAAAGCGTCCACCGCTCCCGCGGCTTCAGACGCCTGGCCTGTCGCTTCCCTCATTTCCCGAGTCTTGCGCCAGAAGCTCGGCAACCAGTGGAAAAACCTCCTATCATCCGTGGTAACCTCGTGGACTTACGATGTTTTTGCTGGGCATGGGAGAGATCGTCGTCTTCCTGACGTAAGGGCGTAACTACACTCGACGATGAACGCTGTTGTCCAGATATCTCGATGCTTTCTCGGGCTCATCTCTTGCAGTTACGCCTTTTCGTCAGCAAAGCGACGAGATGTTCCATGCCCCGCGATCTTCACGGCTACGGCTCCAGCCTGGACGGGTATCTGTGAAATGCTGCCTCGATGCTTTCATATCTCGGTTCGAACGGAATTTTAATTCGAAATTTTGCTCAAATTCGATCCGACCCGTCACCGGTCGCCTCTCGAAGCTCTTGTTTTGACAGAGGCATTCGTTCGGCTCTCGGATAGACACTCTCCTATCAACTGGTTTCTGAAATGTGTTCCTGGCTCGACCAAAACTTGAAAACAGCTGACAGTATTCAGGATATCAGTCTACAGGCTTTTAGCAATTTTCCTCGTTTCGGTTTAAGCCCAGCAGGCAGATTTTATCTTAAAAATTCCCTCAAGAAACAACGTTCATGATCATATTAATGCTAAAATTTAAACTATGTTTTTTTTTCTCAATTAAGGCACCATCCACGCCAGACTGAGATTAATTTTTCCTTGCCAATCATGGAATCAGTCCTAAACTACGCTAATGGAACCTTGTTAAAAGCGAAATTTTCTATACTCGAGTAATTTCAGCGCAAGATTTCCCTGATGCGTTTACGTTTGATTTAAAGCGAGAGATTGTCATTTCCTCAATACCACCTCCAATTTGTACCAGATGGGTACTTCAATATCCTTATTCTATCAGGTAACCAGAAAGGATTTATCGAATTTAAAACTAGGCCTAAACGTATAGGTTGCTCAATGTTTTCGCACGTTTGAAATGTTTTGAGCCCGGAGAATTGAGCGGGCGCCTTTGAAATCGGATGTAGGCTGCTCCTCTGTTGCGCCAGAACGGTCAAGGTTTACAAAGAGAGAAAATATAAAATTACCGATGGATGGGTCGAGCAAAGACCACCAGAGCCGCCCGCCTAGTGGGAATCATCGGCAGGACGGGGTTAATGCAAACACGGACGGGGGTGGAAAAAAGTTAGGATTCCGGTTGAAATTAAGAGCTCATAATACTGTTGGACTAGCCGCGGAGGAAAATGTATGCAAATCCCATTACCTTCTGGACTGTAACACATACCGTCCAAGATTAGCACCCTCCCGTTCTGCACTCGGGGAAAAAACTTTGCTCCTCTGATATAAGGACGTAACTGATTTGCAAGTTGAGCCATATTGTTAGCATAATCCCATGCGTTTTAGGGCTCATGTTGGGATGTAGATATGCCTTTGCGTCATAGGGACGATGAAAAGCGTTAGGATGGAGGCTCGAATGGTCGAGCGTAAATGGATTACAAAACAAAACAACCGCTTCCAAACGCTTGAATTTATGGTAGGAATGATTCCGGCCGCGGGTCCCATCCATTCGAAAGTTAAGGGCTCTTTCAGCCCCTGAGGACCCGCTGTTGGACGGACGCCTCCATTGTGCGGCGCCCGCGGAATCCCTGTCAACTCTTTCCGTCCCTTTCAGTGCCGTGGTTAGTATTGGGGTGGTTTGTGAGCGGTTGGATATCTTCATTGACGACCGCGTGATGAGATTCGGCTCCAGGTTGGGTTGAAGCTCTTTGAAGCTTGCGGCCGAGTTAATCGCTCGGTTCCGGTGCGATAAATCGCCGGTTTAACTTTTCTTTTATTTGAAGTGTCCTTTATCCCTTTAAGACTGAGAGGCGAATTAGGTCTCTGAAA
The DNA here is from genome assembly GCF_001854935.1 of Bemisia tabaci. Lineage (NCBI taxonomy): Eukaryota > Metazoa > Arthropoda > Insecta > Hemiptera > Aleyrodidae > Bemisia > Bemisia tabaci. The sequence goes on from NW_017547093.1 coordinate 2,223,444, forward strand.
ATAGGAGTGGAATAAGGTCATGAGAATGGCCTCCAAACTATCCGCAAGAAAAGTTCCGACAAGTTCGCCTTCAATTTCCAATGTAGGCAACGTGGGCATCAAAAGTGTCGATTAAGTGGTATTCTCGCGCCTGCGCTCCGCGCATACTTCTACAGCCATCTGCGGATGTTTCTTCCGCAAGATAAGCACCGATAAGTTCGCCTTCAGTTTCTAATGTGGGCAACGTGGGCCTCAACAGTGTCGATAGAGTGGTATCCTCGCGCCTGCGCTACGCGCATACTATTACGCCATCTACGGATGTTTCTTGTTTCTCGTTTCGTATGGTGCATAATACTTCAGCGTAAGACTTATTTATGCACGTATATCTGCATTCAATTTACCACTTACTTACATCACTTCGTTTGAGACTAAATGTAGTTTAGTATTAAAAGAGTATGAATAAGATTAAATAAATCGTTTTCCTTTCGTTCCTTCTGGATGCAAATAAATTGCGAACGTTTAGGAGCGAGGAAAGGCTCGGATGGGTGGCATCCGGAGTTTCAGGAATGCTAGGAGAAATTTTCGAGGCGTCAGAAGTGCGGTCTGCTCGGAGCGGAAATTTCAAAATTCCACCCCAGACTGCGGAGTGCTAAGGAGAGCTTAAAAATTCAGGCATGAATCAAAACGGGGCTTAAATTTAGACGTGTCCGATGCCGCATGCATGAGGGGAGGATGAAAATAGTCGGATAACTGAAATTCTGAAGTGAGGAAACACTAATTTTAATATATCCTGTGCAAGTCCCGTCGGACGGAGGAGACGAAGCAAGCCCGCGGGCAGGGGCGTCATCCTCACCGAAAAGTCGATTAAGTCGTGGGGAGGCCGGCGTCGGTCGGGCACGGCCCGACAACCGGGGGCGAGGTTAAAAATGGACCGAGTGTCGTCGGTTGCGTCGCGACGCTCTGTCTCGTTGCGGCGGCGTCGACGCGACGCTGCTGCTCCCTGGCGTCGCGGAGAGGAACTGGAAACGGCGCGGCCCGAAGTTGCGTTGCGGAACGGAACAAGCGAACGTCGAGTCTTATTGTCGATGTAATTATTTTTAATTGCGAGATTGTGCCCCTCGTCGCCCCGCACTCGTGCGATTGATGCCATTTTGGCGCAGCCAAGAGGAAAATTGTGGACAACGCAGCGGTGCCACGTACGGATATGATTTAATGGTTCTCCGGCCCAACATTCGTCGGTGGAAACTATATTTTTATCGGGGAAATTCGCAGTTTTAAAATTTTTAGATTCCAAGTGGTCTCCCGTTAGAAAAATTGCCGTTTTGCTGCGTATAATTTCAGAGAAGACGAGATGAGTGCTTGAGGTACGGATTCATTGCTCGGTCTCGTTTCCCCTGTGTTCACTATAAGAACGCGCAAAAACCGAGGCTGTAAAACAGCATATCGACCGGTAAAACTAAGAAACACATTCATTTGTTTTGAAGTCGCGGACTTCCTGTCATTATGAATGATTTTGTTTTGGTGACCAATCATCATTTTTACACAATTTCAGTTGGTTTGCTCTAACTCCGCCAGCAATAGGTGTATCCATAATATGTCTTGCAGGAGGAATATTCGATGTAATATACTTATTGCCAAAATATAACATGAGTGGAAATTTTGAAACAACGCAAACGAGGTGGATGTTTCGTTACTTACATTCTCGACACATTAGGAGAATAAACTTTGATAAGGGCGGACTGGTTCCATATTTTCTAGGGACGGAAATCAGGATTGGGAGCCCTGGAAAAAGTTCAAAAGAGACCCTAAGAGGTCCGGCAAGATCTCTAAAGAAGTGCCGATACAGGTTCTTGAAGTTTGATAAAAGAAGCCTTAACAGAAAATGTTAACGTTCCATAGAAATGAAAAATGGAGGGCACCTCTCGCTCCCATAGAAGTTAGTATAGATGTCCGCACTCTCCGCAAGTTCTCTTTGGCAACTGAAATTCTTATTTTCACTTCAACCCAACGTCGCACCTCCATTCTTTGTATCCCAAAATCTTCTCAGCAATTCATCGTCGGCCAATCCCAGCGGTCATTTTACGATGCGAGGTCTGGGCACTTCCGCGCGAACAGCCTTGCCGTCGCAATCTTCCGCCATTTTCCGCGGGTCTTGGAGGGCTCCCTGGGTCCCGCCACGGCCTGTAGTTCCCTCTCACGATAATTAACAATTTAATTAAGTGTGTGCGACTTTGTTTAGGCCAGTGCGCGCTTCAAGCCCGAAGGAACTACGCTTAGTTAGACGCTTTAATCTCCTCGGCCCCAGCTCGCCCCAGCTCCTCAAATCTTGGACGCTCAGGGTTGAAAGAAATCGCAGGAAATTTTAGCATTTTCTTGTACGAGCATCAGGTCGAATACTCGCATGAAACTGAAAAATTTTTCCCTAGTATATGCCACACTCTTTTCTTCAAAAAATTTTAATCAATGAGCTTTGTATGAAAGCTATCAAAATGTATTCTAAGCCTAGCCAAGCGGTAAAATAAATCTCGTAGTCACGATTCTTTTAGGATCCTCCGACCGGTCTTCGCGTATACTCTTTTTTCCTGCTACTATTATAAGTCGACCGACTGAATTATTCTCACTATATGTTGTTATAGAGTGGGATGATCCAGTCAAGTACCGTCTTAGCGAGCTGATTAAACTCACATTTTTCGCTCCGTTGTTGGTGAGACGCGTGATTCATTCGCCCGGCTCGATGAGCATGCGCGCTTAGTTGCAATGAAAATGCATTCTGCAATCACAATGATAGACTGGATTTTCCAAAATGATGACGCCATCTGTATCCAATGACTTTTGATAGTCTTGCCTGATTGATTACGAATTGCCCTTCGTTCTGTAGGTAATGAAGACTCCTTTCGTATTTTGATGATGATGGAAACTTCTACTTCCATCATTTCCTTTCGAGAAAGCTTCCAGGCTACACCTCCTCTTGCATTCATATTGACTTCTCAGTAACGTGTTGAGCAGTTCATCTGACACGTTTACAAGGAATGTCCCATTCTTTAAATAAACCGCCCTTAACCTTGACCAATCTATTATAGATGCGGTAACGTAGAGTACCCATGGGGAGAGTATGAACACGTCGAAATATGGAGTTTTTGTGGCCCAAAAAGGCAACCAACCATCTGACACGAAAAACGTCGCACCCAGTCTTCAGATTCCAGTGTCGAACCAGGATGCTCAAGAATGATCAATGATAAAAAATGAGAGTCCCTCCTCAAAAATTAGTACATTTATGCAAAAACCAAGTCAACTCTTCGGATATTTAAAACTCATGGGTTGGTTGCCCTTTTGGGCCATAAAAGCTCCATGACCTAACCTCCAAATGTCCACATGTCCACACTCTCTCCACATAGGTACTCTAAAGCAACCTTACCTAGGATCCCTCGATATCGATTATTCCGCATACATTTAAATGGGCGAGGCGATGCCCGGTGTTGCCAACCTTTCAAAATCGACTCTACGTGTTGCTCAGCAGCCAGCAAGTTGAAAAGGACTGGTGATGCCCCGAAAGTAGGAGTTGCCATCTTTGACGCAGGTGCGGCGCGGCGTCGTCAAGTCCACTTCGATTCGAGCCCAGCGTCCTCGGAACTATCTGTGAAACGGTGAGGTTAAGACGGTGAACTTGTCGCCGGCACCTCCTCCGCTCCCAGTGCCAGGTCCCGGCCCCGGCACTTAGTCGATCCGGGAATCCTTACGCCGGGCATCGGGACTTGGACTCGAGAGCTTTCCGTCGTCGGCGACTGCGACCACTCGACTTGAGGTGCGCTCACACGCGGGCCGCCGCTGCGTGCTGCGTGTCGCGTCGAATCTTCATCATCCCGCCGCGGCTTATCTTATCTGAAAGGCCCTCTTAACACTCCCCGTCAAGTCTCTGTACTCGCCGCGACCGGCGAGTGCGAGTGGCGAGTGGCGAGTGGCGAGTGGCGAATGTGTCCCCGCCTTGTAAACGCAGCGCGCGAGGAAAGGAAAACCCGAACCAATTTGTATCGGATTTATCTCCCGAACATCTCTCCCGGTTGTTTATCCTCGAGTTCGTTTCTCAGTCAGGGCGCGCGAATATTGTAAATTGCCTCATTACGGGGCCCGCTCGCCAGAGTGGGCCGGAAAATCCGCCAAATCCCCCGCGGGCGAGTGATTATGGCGACGCCGCACACTGGACCAAGTTCATAGGAGAGGTCGGACAAAATTTGGAAACTTCAAACGCTTAAAACTCTATTTGTAGAGAATTTTGAGGTTCAAAAAGTGGCTTCATTGGTTGCCTCGTGAAATTCGCTTCTCAAAGCACCCCTTGAACTTTTAAATGCGAGGAAATAAACATCAAAATTCGCAGTTTTTGTCTAGAATTTTATGTAGACCTCTCTAATTGACTCGATCCCCTGTGCGGCGCGAGGCAACAGTGCCGAGAGCGCGGACGCACTAAATAAGCAGATTAACTGCGTCCTCCTCTCATTAGTATTATCCACCACCACAGAAATAGATTTGAACTCTAGATAGATCCACCTTTCCTTGCTGGTTGACGAAGCTGATTGGTTCTGAAAGCCGCGCGGATGGCGCGCACCGCGGAGGGGATATTGTTTAAGATCCGCAGAGAGGAGGGTACCGATGTTGGGGAAAACGGTTCGGTTGTTGCGCTATTCGCTCGACTCATGACTGTACTTACCTGTAATCTGTTCGCACTTTTTACAGACAGACTTGAGTGTGATACTGAAGGTGCTTAACATTTGTGTCGCTACCTTGGATACCTAGCAATTGACAAGAGGACCCAACAACGTGTCGTATTAAGTAGAGACCGGTGACTCCTCCATCCGCAAATTATCTTAAGAATTTTTTTATCTTAATAAATTTATGTTAATATTTTTTTGGGGATTTGAGCTTTGATCCCAGCTTGACCAATTTCTCAATAATTCCGAAACCTTCGCTGAAAAAATCTAGAGCCCAAAAACAATGATCATTCTCCCTCCTCCAACATTATTCTTAAACCTTACGGTTGAAGCTGCGTGCATAATTACGGTCAATTCTTAGGGAGCGCAAGTTGTTCAAAAGAGGTTATATTCGCTCGCGGGAAAGAAGGGGTCAAAGTTCAAAAAACTTTTATGAAAATTCACCAAAATTGGACGTAAGAAGGTTAACTTTGAAGTTTGTCCACACTCTTCCCAAATAGTAATGTGGATATTTACTTGGCATTGAATAAAACTGCAACTCTGGAATATTTTCGTTACTGCAGCCGGCTCCTCACTTGTATCATTCCAGCACTCGATAGTTGAAATATCACAGGGTTTTCGGTCCGAATCCAATCTCAGCAATGGGATCCGCCAAGCCAAATGTGGTCACATGGTGGACACATTTGCCGGCGGGTCAAGACTCAAGGGGCGAGTCCGAAAATTCGAAGAAAAAAGGGAAAAGGCCCCGACCGGTGCTGGGACCCGAAGCGAAGCCGAGTGCCACTCCCCGGGCAGCGTGCGCGCCATCTGTCGCCCCGGCCCGACTCGAGAAGCGCGCGACAAACGGCCCGTAATCAGTGAAATGATCCGTTCTCAAAATTTGGATAGCATAAAAAAGAGGCAGAGGACCTCGAGACGACACCGGGTAATCTCCGGTTTATCTACTTATTTTATTATACATTTTCTCTTCTTTATTTTGCTTTTTTCCACGGTGAATAGCGAATCCGGAGACGGGAGGGAGAACACTTTGTTATGTAGAGGATACATTTTAAAAGGAAAGATTTTTACCCCGTGCTGAGAAAGTCTAATGGACATTACCCCCTGATGAGTACGAGTAACGCCCTGGGGGGGCCTTGGCAGCGCGAGCAGGTGCTTAGCCGAGTCGGGCCGGGGCCCAAACCCAGGGCCCCAACAGGTATACGGCCGTCCTAGAGAAGAACGCCGTATAAGCCTCCGAACGTTGCCAAATCTTTCCCATTTCAAATAACACCTAGAAAATCTCGTGAAAATCTTTCCTCCAATTTTTCAGGGACTTTAGCTTGCAGTTAGATGTAAAAAACCCCTGATGATTTGAAGATAAATATCCTTACAGTGCCGCCATTTTATTTCATCAAAAGATTCCAAAATAATTCTGATTTGCCATAGTTCCGAGAAAAATTCAGATTTTTTCAACAATTCCGGGGGAAAATCCCGATATACGCCCGAATTTAGCCGAAAATCGTCAAATTTGATAAAAATGTCCCTAAATTTGATCAATTTAATGATCAAACTGGCGAAAACCCACAAATTTCTAGGGAATTCCGAAAATAGCGAAAATTTCCGGGGATTCAGAAGATTCCGGAAAAAGTTCTGATTATTTGTAAAGTTCCGAATTTGGGAATTAATTCCGGGAAATGGCAGCACTGTAATCCTTAAATATGATTAATATTTCATATTTACGTGGGAAATTTAGCAACATTCGATTGTTCCTAGGGCGTTTTTCCTTAGCACGGCCGTATACGAAACGGAGCGCAGAATCTCTGAGCGCTGCGAACGGCCCGAGCGGCCCGGAGTCGAAGCCAGCTCAAGCCTAGAAAAAGAGAAAAAGAAAAGAGAACAAAATATTCTCATTTAAATACTCCTTGAACAGTATCGGATCGGCTCCGAGTCCGTATTCACAATTCTCTACAGGGTCAAGTAGAGAATAGAAACCTTTCCAAGTGTGTCTCGCGCTCGCTTAATGTGACCGATTGATTCGATGAATGATGTGAAAGGGAAAAAGAAGAAGGAAACCGCCCAGCTCCGACTTGGCGCGAGAGGCATGATGCAAGTTTCAAGTATTCAGTCCTGGCAATTAGTCTTGAGGGATACTTCAAGTCTCGTTCCATTTTCCCGAAGTTTTTTAATCAATGACTCGAGAGGGTACACTGAAAAAAAAATCTCGGTGTATTTACTACGAAAAGGCTAAAATTACCAAGAATTCAGGGTTCCATTTGATCCCAGTTTTTTCTCGGTAAAGTTACCATTAATGGAATTGGTAATTTTACCGAGAATCTCGGTAAAATTATTGAACTTTCTCGGTAATTTTACTGGACCTTGGTAAAAACGCCAATATTTTTTATCGACTGTGGTAGAATTACCTAGATAAAATGGCAAAGTTACCGGGAATTGATTACCAATAAAAGTGGTATTCTCACCTGAAAAAAAAAACAGTAAAAATACCGGTTTCTAGGTAAGCTCACCAGTCTGTCTTGGTAAAAAAAGTGATATGGTAAAGGTGCCAACGGACCTTGGTAAAAACGCAGAGAAATTCTTTTCAGGGTAGGTCTCATTATTTGGCGCAGATATTTTCCACATAATTTCATCAGCAGTGACCTTAAAACCCCTCGATGTAAACTATTTTCGCCAAAGAAGAAGTATAAAGTCTGCTTCAACTGAAACAATTTTATAACATATCTAATAATCATAATAGAGTCAGTTCTTGTGAGTTTTTTTCAATAACATTGCATGTGCACTTCTCCCAAAAAAACGTATGCAGTTAAGAGTTTTCAAATGAAGCCCCTTTACTTCACGTTACTTTAAGACGTGGTATCATTTTTGGAAACCGTGGATTTGACTGAAAACCAGATCTCCAGCCCAAGAAAGCGTCGCTGTGTCAAGATGCTTAGTTTTGCAGTCCGAGTCTTTATTTCTCCGAATTAAGCAGGGTTATCAAGAAAACATTACGGTTATTACGCGAAATCGGATGGTTATCAGTGCGCATGTGCTACGAACGTGCGTGTTAATTTTTTAACCGTCACAAATTCCTCAAGCTAATCGAATAAAATTTTGAGAATCAAGGAATTACTCATGAAAAAGCGATATCAAGATCGAGTGAAGTTGAATTCAATTAACTGTTGCCGCTCGGTAAATAGTCTTTTAAATCAATATTTTGCATTGATAAGGTATAGTTCGCTGTCATGTCTTTTTGTGATCGTGCGATTATAATGATGAGTTGCTGCATTTCCGAAGAAGTGTGCGCGATTAAATTCAATTTTAAATAAGTGCATCTACAATATCAAACCCTTGAACTTGCGCAAAGGCATTACAAGGAATTTTCTCAATTTGTTTACATTACGTCACATGCTTGACTTATATTCTTGGGAGAAACAGGAGCATAGGTTATCGGAGAGCATCACTCGCTTGCGCAGCAAAGACAAAATTTGAACTGAGAAATTACAACTCAGTAAGCAAAATATCAGCTATAAGTATTTTCAAATTTTGCTCAAGTTAGTTTTTGTCAATAAATACACTCGTGCACTAGAAAAAAAACCGTTTGCTCGACCTTTCTTTTCGCATTAACTCTAAAAAATTATGATAAACCAAAATCTTAATTTTTCTCAACATGGACCTTTTTTTCGTTCATAATTTTTACATATAGGATTTTAAATTGCCGGCCAAACGCGACAACGATGGGGTCTGCTGTGATCAGCATCGCGTCGTATGTTCCTTTTGTCAAAATATTACCGAGTACACGCATCAACCCTTTGGCAAGACGAGATTCAGTCTCGGTGGGGTCCGCCCCCCTGCTCACTCCACCGCCTCTTGTTCCCTTTTAACATCTATTTCCGGCCGACGCACGTCAGAAACAAAATCGAGCCACCCTCAAGAACGACGAGCCGCGGGGGAGAGAACGCGGGGGCCGCGCGGGGGGGGGGGGGGTGAAAAAGAGAGCGGGATGAGTGGATCGGTGGTTGGTGGTCGTTGTTGGCTGCTGCTCGGTGAATAAGCTGTGGTTGATTGTTTTGTTGTGATTCGCAGTCCTTCCAGTTCATTATGTCGCCATTAGTATGCGAGCGGGGTTTCGGTAAAGTCGGAAAGATAAGATCAGGGCGAAATTCAAATTCGAGCTCTCGTAATAGAGCCACGTTTTTTGTCGGGTCTCCCTCTCGCCGCGAGCCTGGCCGGGTAGACTGCCCGCCGAACAATGCGTCGTTAGTCGGATACTGGTTTCCTAATGGCGCTGATCTCGATTTTTCGTTCTGACTGGGGGCATTGTATGCAACAAGTCCTGGTTGCCCCTCGCGCGTTCCCCACCGCTAATTATGTATTTGAATCTTGCCCCATGAGAGGCTTGTAAACATTCAGGCCTAGTAACTTAGGCTGTTGGTGAACGCCATATTCATTGGAAAATATTTTTAAACCTTCAATATATGTATGAACCATTATCCAGACAAGTTTCAATGCCCATATAACCTCGTTTCTCCGACGTCCAATAACCTTCAATTATTGTAGAAATGTATATTTACAAGTTAAAGAAAAATCTAATTCTTAATCATTGCATTGAATGGTGTTAATAGTGCATAGGAAGGGAATGGCGCAGTTACGTTTAGCACAGTGTGGTGGTGACTGACTTGTCGCCCGAAAACGACAAGTATGTGGGGTATTTTTGGGTCTGTCGCTGCTTAAATCAGCCAAGTCTCAGGAGAAAAAAAAATCTGGCGTTACGGTAGTTCAAATTTAGCGTGTATTTTTAGCCGCGGCTAGAATTTGTCAAATAGTTGACGTTCTTCAGAATTTGCAAAATGATGCGCCAGAGCCTTGCGTCGGAATTTCGAGCTAGCCGGGCGGTCCGACGGCTTCGGTTAAAAAAATTTAGAGACGGATGGATTCTTGTTTTGGCCGAAAGTCCATTTATAGGCGCCAAAAAGAGAAAGTTCAAAAGGGCAGGAGCGAACGCCGAAAAAGTTTCTGAAATTTTTCCCAGGTTCCCGAAATTAACTGGAAGCCTCCAAAGGTGTCGGCAATTGAGGGGATAACTTCACTCAGTGTTCAAGCTGTCGTATGAATTATTTTTCTCAAGCTAGAATGTATATTTTTTTGTTTATGTAATTTTTTTTTCTCTTTTTTTAAAGCTGAAAAAGTACTCGGGAATATTTCCCACGATAATTTTAAATGCCACGACATGAATGTCCTACGTATTAAAGTATTATTAAATGTTCTTTTGGTCCTATAAAGATTCAAATTGCTAATAAATTTTGTTCTGTTTGTTTTAGGTGAGTCAATTTTCAAGTTTCCTGTGATCATTTGCATGTGTATGGATACTATACGTCAGCAACTTGTAAGTTGTTTTAAAAGTACTTTGCACTTCATTAGCGGTGCCTTAATCTCAGCGCTTAACTTGACAATATACGTTTTCGTAACCTTCGATTTCAACGATCGTTATCAAATTTTAAATAGAAAAATGTGTTCGTTCTCCCAGCAAAGAATTAGAATGATAAATTGAACCTTTTTTTTCCTTCAAAAAAATTCTGTATGTCGCCGTCAATCCTTAAAAGTTGAGAAAAAATGTGTCTCTCGGGAAGCGAAGAACTTTTTCTTTATAGCTCTACGGGGGACAAAATTCTTTCACTATCGCTCTTTTCTATCCCACCACCTCCCACGGATTTCACCATCATATCGCCATTTAATTTATTCGAAAGAAAGTCCCCCGCCCCTCTCCCATCGCAAAGGACATTTCAGCGTGGAGAATTCCCAGCAAATGATATTCATTAGTTTTGTTAAGTGAACGTTTAATACGAAACGCTTGCTAGAACGCTTGATGGCTATTTATTTTTACCAGGGAATTTTTCGCAAAGCTGGGGGGACTAGATAAAAGGGTTCTGTTTTATGATAGGAGAAGAGATCGGAGTAGAATTCGAAGACGTTTAAGAATCAATTAGCAGCTCGATCCAAGAAAGTGGAAAAGTTGCTCGGTGCGCCGGAGCAGGGTGTAAGCTGGGGCATAAATTCGCGCACAGCTAGCGGCTCGGCGCGGCGCATTCGTAAAAATAAAATAAATTGAACTCAACGGAAATTCAAACAAATTAGAGGGAAAAAGCAGGTGTTGGCCATATAATAGCATTTGGCACTTTACATATTTATACTTACTCAGACACGCGCGGGGATACACAAGTATCTAGGCGTGGTGTTGGTGTAAATGTTAATGGAGATCTATCCTACGCGTGAAGATGGGTCTATTCCGCGCTCAAGATGGGGCTATTTTTGCTCGCGACCGACGCGACTTGACGCACCGATGCACCGAGAGGCATCCAGCTTAACGCAGCAAATATCCCACCATTTCGTCCCGTGACGTCAGTGCTCTGAACTCCACCATTCATAGTTGGAAGATCATGTTGGTGGACAACGTCATCTGGCTAAGATTAATGGAACTGGCTTTATTCATTACTCGAATGTTTTTGCTCTGACCCAACAAAACTGAATTCCAATTTTAAAGCAAACCTCATAAACGGGGATTCTCCGCGAGTTCTATGTCAGGATTCAACTGAGAGGTCAAAAGCAATTAAAATATGGGGGGGGGGAAAGACTACGACTCGCTTTATTTGCAAAGTTTCATGTTGAAATTGTACTTTTTTGGGTGATGGGGATGGGAGTGTTACTAATTCCACCTCATAACGCTGAATTTCAAAGTGTTGAATCTTCGCAAAAAATGTTTTTTAGTGGTTCTTTTAGAAGGAAAAACAAGAGGAGGATGTTTTTCCCACGTTTTGATAGCTTACTGATTTTGAGTGTTTAAAAAATAGTTCAAAGGAAAGTAGAAATTTGAAAATAACATGACTATTTTAACGTTACCGTAAAATTTACGAGTTATTATACTTGAAAACTAAAATTTTAATGCGCAGCGTTTCCTATTTTTAGGTCCTATTCTATGGCGGAAGCCAATACCTATACTCTAACGGGTAAATCTAAGCAGAAAACACCCGAAAGTAGTTAAACAGCTTAAAAAAAATAACTACAATACGTTCTGAACTGCGGGGGGGGGATTTTCTCCAAAGTTCGTGAAAGTAGGGCAGGTTCAGCGTTGCGTCAAAATTCATACGAAATTCGATTTCCACGGTCCCGGCACGAGGTCCAATTCCCAAGGAGCGGCGGGAACAGCCACGGGAGATAAAACAAGCAAAAACAAAAAACAAAAAAAAGCCGGGCGGGTGAATAATTGTCGAATTGTAACCAAGTGTCACTCATTATTCCCGTGAGCGCTCCGCATTCACATGTGCAGAGCGGCGGCAGTGGGCGCATCGGCCAACGGCGCTCCGGGGTCACATGGGCGGCCGCGTCACAAACAGCAAACACCGAAAAGAGTCAGACAATCGGCCGTTGATTAGCCGGGAGACGCTTCAACTCGTCAACCCTGAGGGTGTATCTCAATCTCCAACTGAGCCGCAGCTAGCATGGAGTCATACGGACAATAGGGCTCATCTCTAGGTCCGCGTAAGCTCTTAGGTTGGAAGGGCGACGGTCTTCGCGCACGGCCGCGCTTGGAGGGCGCGAAGTCGCCGGCCGGGAAGGGCGAAGCTAAGGGGTCCTCGATGTTGTGGAGCCCGGGCCGGGCGAATCCAAGCCTTTAAACCTAGGCTCCCTTTTGTCGGGGCAGAGCCAGAGCGTGCCGCGGCTATTGTGTCGGGCTATTGAGACCGCAGCCTGGCTTTTTCCCTGTCCGAACAGTTATCTCGTAATCAAGCTGGAAATTGTATTGACAAATACGAGCATTATGGCCAGAACCCCCACCCGTCACGCCCGCGCTCCGGAAAGGCTGCGGGCCGAACCACAAAGTATCGAATTTACCTTTAATTAAAACTCACCCCCTTCGCCGCCGCCAAGCGCCGTGGCAGCTGATTCCGCGCCGCGCCCGGCAGCCCTGGTTGGAAATTTTTCGATTGTTCAGCCACCACCAGATTCCTCCTAGCCATTTGTTCTAACCTCGAACGAATCCGTAATTTTAGTCATATACTTTAGAATAATCTTAAAAAAAATTCGCCAAGATGCACTCATCTGCCTTCAATTTTAATAATAAGTTCAAAAATAGACGAAAGTTTGTGCTCTCAAGAAGGCCCTGTATTCATGGGACGTTTCATGGGATTTGTCCCAAGTTCGAATTGCAGGAATGAAACTTTTGGGTTTTTTTCTCGTCAAAAAAAGAACAACATTTCTTCTTCCTTTTATCTCTATGTCGCTCTTTGGACTCCACAAAGGACTCTACTGGGTGCTGCGATTAGTAGCGACCAACTCAATATTTTTTCCAACTTCTCAAGTAAGATGTTTGCCTATAACAAATCCCATGAAATGCACTATGGCAATAAAATCTTAGAGGGTTTTCAGACCTCCTTAACTCCATACGTTCACAATTTAATCTGACAAGGGAAGGCCCAGAATATTAAGATGTTTTTAACGCCGCGCCTAATCTTTAAAATTTTAAATATACTATATTAAATTGCAAAGTGAGACATTTTCGGGGAAGCAATTCCCAAGTTTTCCAGTATTTCACGAGAGGAAATTTTGCAATGTCCGGACGGAAATAAGGTGTTTTTCCCAGGTACAGTGGCACCGCGAACGGCTGGCAACGGTGCGGCGCTTGACGACCGGAGCAAGAAGCATGTTTCATCGCACGTGATTGGAACTTGTCGGGACTCCGCCTGGCGGGGGGGTGGGAGGGGGTTGGGAAGGGGGGTGGCGGCGGCGATGGTGGTGGTTTAGGCCGCGGCCACCACCACCACGCTCTGCCCTGCTCCGGCGCGGTCCGGCCTCTGTCTCCGCGCTGACCGCGACCAGCGCCACCAATTTTGGAGAAAATTCCAGGATATTTTATGATGGATTTTATGGAAAAATTTGGAAAATTGACAACCTTTGACTCCTCTCGTTGTCAGACACCGCGTCAGTATAGAGACGTCACCCGTGGCGTCTCGGGTAGAGTACCCATGAAAGTGCGGACATGTCGGTGATTTTGAGGTTAGGTCATCGAGCTTTAAAGGCTGCCAACGTACGAAATCAAATTATCCAGAGTGATTTCTCATTACAATTGTTACGACCCATCGTGCTTCAAAGGACATCTTTACCTAGTTTGTGCTGAAAGTCTCTCATTTTTGCGGAAGAACGCTCATTTATGAACATTCTTGGTCAGCTTGGTTCGATATTGGAATCTGAAGATTGGCAGTGGACTTTTTTTGTGTTAGGAGGTTGGCTGCTGTTTTGGGCCCCAGCAGCTCCACATTTTGACATGTTCGCACTCTCCCTACAAGTAATCTAGCCATGGGATGAGGCCTCTCCCTTATTTTTATCTTCGTGGCGGAGAAATCTCCAGGTTGATTTTGGAAATCGGGATCGGAGACTAATGATCGTTCGAGACAATGATTCGATTACATTTTGCAATTTCAACCTATAGTTCCTGGCTCATCCATAAAAAACACTTAACTGCACAAGGAAACTAATCATCCTTATGTAGTTTCTTAACTGAGCCGAAATCATATTTCCGAATTTCAAAATGTTGTCCAATCGGGCTGTGCTTGGAAAGGATAATATCCGAGTAGATACAGTATTGCTATAAGTTTTGACCCATCGCGCCTTCATTTTGAAAGATATGCAATTTGGGCTTCCTACGAGTCAAAATAGTGGTATCCGGGCGCTTAAGGCGCTCGTGTTCGTGCTCTCATTCTCCCTCCTCCTGTCTGCGTCCTCGTCGATGGTGGTTGGTGGTGACTCGAGCAGGACTGCTATATATTTTTGACGGGCTCTCAAGAGCTTTACATTAAATCATCGGGCGGCGTGATGGCGAGAGGGAGGGGGCGGGGGCTGACGGGAAGAATGGAGAAGCCTCTAATGCAGGAAGATTGAGAGTTAAGTATTTGTTGACTAGATTGATAGATTCTTAAAAACGATGGGACAAGTCAACTTCTCACCCGCGCGCGTGTGAGTGCGTAATTGTGAACGTGTAAAACACTCGACGCTGCCCCCTGCCTCCGTGGCCGCGGACGCGATCCTCTCCCAGCCTGAAGAACGCCGTATGAGCCTTCAGACGTTGCCAAATTTATTTCGATAAAATGTCATTTTACGGGGAAATTTGAAAATATTTTTCGTTGAATTTTTAAGCGAATTTTATTTCACGTCAGGTCTAAATAATCTGAAAATCTCAAGGGAAAATATACATAATTCGCCTGGAAAATGAGCGTTTTATCGGAGGAAATTTGGCAATGCTGGAATGTTGTTACGGCGTTATTCCTCAGGGCGGTAGTAGGTGATCCAGTTCCTTTTGAGAGAGCGCGAGGAGATCCGACTTAAACTGTCCCTTTCAGTTTTGACAGGCTCGGCACATTAGTCATTTTTCTCCTTCGCGCCCATCGTCCATCGCCCTTCACCCGTTGAGCTATTTCATCGATTTGTTTATCGCCTCGTTTCGTTTCTTCTTCCTCGCGCTCGGCTCCGGGAGCCGATCCCGAGTGACGTCACCCGTATTTGTATGCGGTCAGTGTGCCCGGCGAGCAGGTGTACGATTGTACCGCACAACGCTCCGTGCATATTTAGGTGAATGTCATTATTTTAGCCGTCGTCGTCGCGGCCGCTCGTGGACGGAGGGCCCGGGCCCTGCCGCTGGACACTGGGCCTCGCCGCACAATGGTTCTCGTCACTGAAAGAGGCCGGATATAAATTTTGTGACTGAAATTACAAAATTAGATGTTTATTTCGTGAAATTGTAAAGTTTGATGGGCGCTTTTTACTGTGAATTGAAGCGGAAACCACTTGCAAGACACCCACGTTCTGAAAAAATGGAGTTTCGAGTTTTTTAAGTATCGAAATTTTGTCCGACTTTTCCCATTGATTCGGTCCAGTGTGCGGCGGTCCGTGTATTTTCCCCTGTCTGGCCAACAGCTTCGCCTCGTCTCGTCGCGAAAAGAACAGGCTAAAGAGTTATTGATCGGACGCCCAGTAACTGCACGCAAATTGAATTTGAATTCGAGAGTAACCGCCGCGCCAGCGTATGTCGGCCAGGTCGGTTGTTCCTTTTTTAATTGGATGGAAACCCAGAGTTTTATCCGAGGTTAGGCTCGCTCAAGGTCGCTACAGTCAGTCAGCAAGGCCTTGCCATGGTGCTGCTACGGTTACGATGTCAAAACAAAATCTAGATACGACTCTATTGATCTTTGCGATAAGGAAAGAACTGTATCTACAAACTATTATTGGTGATCATGGGGGTGATACAACTATTTCAACGCTCCAGAGCTCAAATTGCATACCCGGTTGAAATGAAGGAGCACTTAGGCATTGAGATACTACGGGAACTGTATTTACGAACTATTATTGGTGATTATGGGGGATGATACAATTATTTCGACGCTCCGGAGCTCAAATTGCATACTCGATTAAAATGAAGGAGCGCTCAGCTTCCTGGCTAAGTTATACATAGTACTTCCGAAGTAAAAATGCCCACATAAAAGTAGAGGTTCTAATATGACTTTTAGCTATTGTCACTATGCATTTCCCTTTTATTTTTATCCTCAATTTTTCAATTTTTCCCCCGCTTCAGAAAGTGTGCACCTTTGCAAAACCGGGATAAGTGCGCTTTAAGTCCGTGAAAGGAAGATAACATGATGTAATCGCTCTATGCTTGCGAATGACGTAATAATCTCCCTTTGACAACTCATCATTTGTCACGTTGACGGAGGTGATGTTGGTGTGCTCGATGTAAGAGTTTCGCTGTTTTCAATAAAAAACCCAACCATGCCACGGATGCGCTTGAAAGTACGGATTCGAACCAGGAGTGACCGAAGCCAGCGAAGAGAGGAAAAAATTAAAAATTCATATCTCCCGACCCCCGCAACCTCGAGCCCTCAAGAAATACCTTTTTTATATAAATAAATGCAGAATCATGCTGACGATGCACTCTTGTACATGATTCCACACACACACTCACACACACGCAGGCGTCCGCACGCACGGCTAGCACGCACTTACACGTAAAAAACACATTAACACACGCTGAACCATCATACCAGTCATCTTCATTAACACGCATAGAAGTCGAGCTCTCTCCCCGCACCCCCTCCATCCCGCTCATATATTTATATTTATGTATTATATGCATGTATATATTTTGAGTGTGTGAGAGTGCACGGCACGAAATAGAACTCGGATGGTAGATACTCATTTTCATCGCTATTAAATAGGATGATAATTAAAAAATACACGGGCCTCGAGCATGCATAAGCTTACCGAATCTAAACCGATACGGTGTAGCTGTACAGTGTCATGGTGTAGGTACAGATGTACTTCTATTGGTTTTTTTTATATTCCGTCATCGGATCTATTTCCGCAGCAGTAAATCGAGGATAGGTAAAAGCCGAACGCAAAATCTAGACGCTAATTTTGGAACTCGAGGTTGTTTTGCATCCAGCATTTGCTCTGATAATAAAGCAAAACCTTTTCTCTATCCATGCCTTTTTAACTCGCACTCACAGACGCAAAATACCTTGTCTGGTGTAAACTATTATATGCGTGTTTTCCCCCGTGGCTGTATCTGTTTTGTCCCTATCAAAACAGCGGCTCCAAAAAAGAGGGATCTGCATAAATAGGTTAACTTATGCATTGACGCGAAAAGATAGACCGGTCAACGTTTCAGAAAATATAGCGTCTCGTTTCTCCGAGGGCATTCTCTGCCCCAGAAACGCTTTTGATTCGGCGCATAGATTCGATTTTGGGGCCAATTTTTTCCTCCAAAACGAAATTGCCGGGAACGGGACACAATAAGATGGGAAAGAGAAGAAAAGACGGCGAGAAAAAAAAGGGGAAAAAATGGTATTGAAAAGAGAAAAGCAAGTCGACCAGAACGTTTCGGCGTGCCATCCGAAAAGGGATGGTTTCTGCGCGCAAGGCAGCAGGGCTGCGTCATAATAGAATAGAGGGATTGAGTCGGGTTTAGGGGTAGACTCTGGTCCTCATTCCTTATTCATGAAGTTAGGTTATGTGATAAACCATGCGTGACCTTGGTATCAGCTGTCAACCAGCACTATCCTCCTTGTCGCCCCGCTATAAACATAATTTTTAAAGTAACAACCCCCTCCGAAGCTATGAATGCTACATGCTCTCTTTTTATTAAATTTTTTCTGTATTAAATGAGTTTCGGCTTTCTCAGCCTCTCGCGTATGATCCTCTTTCCTTCCCGAGTCACCTTATTTTCTAAGGAAGAAATCAAATTAATGTTTGCTCTAGCCTGGCGTTAATCATGCGTGGAACGTATCATGGATAGTCGCGTGCTCCTGATAGCCACGTTTACGGCCTCGCAGCTATGGGGCACTCAGAAAGCGTGATCAGCCCGGAATTTCTTCCTCGGCCAGGATAAAAAGAAAACCTGATCGTGTTTCAACTTAAACAGTCGCATGATGAATTCATTTACCCTCAAGTGCGAGGGCGGTGAAGATGAAACCGTCTCTCGTCAAACCGAACCTTCATGACGTCACTTAGGGGTCACCCCTAAATTACGTAACGCTCTAAAGGGCTGGGGGGTCGAGAGAAGCGTTACGCCAATTTGTTTTTACATGTTAAGGGACCTTCGTCACAAAGGGGAGGGGAAGGGCCAAAAGTGCCATAAAAAAGCGTTACCAGGGTGTCTACAAGTCCGGAAATACCGGAAAGTCTGGAAATAGTACTGATTTTTTAAGGGCGGTCCGGAAGTACTGAAAAAGTGCGGAAATTCTGCTAGAAGGTCCGGAATTTTTTTTATCATTTTTGTCACAATTTGAGCGAGAAATTCAAATTTTTCGAATTTCGTCAAATGAGGGTACCGAAAAATAATTTTTCCGTTGAGGAGAAACCGATTTCTCAGAAATGCACCGAAAAAGTACTGTAAAAGTACTGATTTTAGGTCAGCCTGTTTCGGAAGACACCCTGGTTATGTATAATTTAGAGCCGGTCTCTTACGCTTTAAATGCATACCTTTCATCTGTTTTCTTTTTTTAAAAATTTTTTAACTGTCAAATAATTCAATTTTGAACTGACTTCATTGCGGCAGGCCGCACTTTTTCAACACCATTTAATAAATGTGAAAGCGAAACCCCCGTTGATGATTTTCCTGATTGAAATGTTTTCATTCCTCTCGGCGTGGCTGTAAGTATAAAATTGGATAGAAAAAGGAAGAATTTTCTGAGGCCTGGAGGCGGCTTCCTCAAGCCGCGTTATGCACTATTCGTCCCGTTAATGCACATAGCTTGCACTGGAAGCTTGAACGCGGCCGTCGGCGGTGGCAGACAACGCGTGAGATGAGTGACAATTCACCTCCCTCCTCGTGTCTGGTCCCCCTCTTCACCCCCCCCCCCCCCCGGGCGCGGCCCCCCTTCTTTCCCCTTCCCCTGGGCCCTGGGGGTAAGGTAACTTGGTCTCCTCGGTCTACCTCTAACCATGGGTTGTCAGCTGTACAGATTATAAATAACTGTTTCAGATTTTTGGTTTTTTTTTTTCTCTCTCTCTCTCTTTTCAGTATGAAACGAATGCACGGTAATAGTCTTATTTGCGCGCGTAAGCGTAAAATCGAGGCAGGGAAATGTCATAGTGGGTGGGTATAAAATCTGCGTCATAATCAGCAATTTTTTTATTCAATTTTTCTTCGATTAGTTTTTCCTTTCCGCATGCGTGTTTTAACAGAGGGCGTTTCAGCCATTGTCTAGCAGATTTTACTAACTCGCGATATATGCTCCAATTTACAACTTAATACTAGATTTCCGAAAATAATTTGTGCTTACTTCAGGATTTTTCTCATTTTTCGATTAGTTCTTAACTCTCTCTAAAAGCACATGGTAAACAACTTGGGATTCTAGGAATCTTACACTAGATATTAGGACACCAGTAATTATACAGAATTTTGTGCTGGAAGAATAGAGAAAATCGACATTCTGACTCGCGATTTTTCGTCGGGCTGGCTTTCCATAGTAGATTCAAGAAACCCCAACTGTGGCTTTAGATACTCACAATTTTAAAATGTCAATATTCCGGGGAATCATGAAGGAATCCAGTAGCCTCTAATATCCTTCCCGCAGGAAACGAAGACTGTAAACTCGCTCATGTCAAGATGCTGTCTGTAGCAAGTTTATTTCGCGTTATAGTAAATCTGACAACGCGGCTCAAATCCGCCCCGCTAGAATGCAACGTGCGGGCACGATACTTTCTCTCGTTGATTAAGTATTTCCTCGTTCAGAGCGAACACCTCGCCAGTCCTTTCCAAGGAATTACAAGCTAATTAAAACTAAATACAAATGTGCCTCGTGCTCTTCACTGCTCAATCTCACATCTTCATTCATTACGTCCACTGCATCCCGGCGGCATCCAGTCTCGGTCGTCGGTCGCCATCAAAAGCCCGCCCTTTTTCGGCCACTGATCTGAATTTTCTACTCAGGGGTGCGTTGGCCTTCGAAGGCTAATAGAAAAAAAATTGATTAATAATAGATAATAGATTGATTTTTAAAAAAATGGTTATTGTTGGAATTTTTATCATTTTTATGATACCTTTTATTTTTCTAAATACTAGCCCTTTTTCTGTTGCTTTTCTCCAACCCTAGACTTGTCCAGCAAATTTTACCATCTGAAGGGCCAAAGCTGAAAACGGGCTACGAACATTTGATAAGTCATGACGGTCCAAATTCCTTGAAACTTCCACTTAACTCCTGCCGAAATTTTAATGAATTTTAAATCAGCTCCTTGTAATCGGAGAAAATTGATCGTAAAAATAATCCTAATGAGACAACTAACTTCTAATTGTCTACAATCTAAATGCTGAATTCTAGGGATCTGTTTAAAAAATTGGAGCTTGCGTAGCGACAATGTGTTAGCCTGATGCCTGCAAAAGATATTGTTTGCTCAATATAATTATTTTCCCTCTCTCATTTTTTACTGGGCATTACAGTCCGTTTTTTCATCCATCCCAGATCTTAACTTTAAACGCGCATTAAAAACACGAACAATTACAAATCTACTTTTTCAAAGAAGAAGTCCATCTTGGATTGCCAAACAGACCTCCGGTAAAAGTAGGATTTGCGAGGGGCTATGTTAAAAACTTTGAAATGTTTAAGTGCTTTCTTTCTTGTGAGGAACGACGATTGGCGAAAATGACTCTATCCTCTTTCACGCTGGATGGAAAGCGCGATGCACTTATCCGTAAGATGCACTAGCCTTAAGTGCTCGTGTTTCGAAGGTTCACTTATGAGGCAAAGCCATTCCGTCCGGATCTTCAATAACAATTGAACGTATTTCTATCAAACTATGTGCACTAAGACATGAGCCCCGAGACCCATAAGAATATATGCATTGCAGGGCTCGCGTCACGATGCACATAGTTCCGTTTCATAGAAATACGTCCAATTCAGGTAGAGGGTTACTGACACTTGAGTTAGTCTATCGGGCGGTAGTAAAAAGGAGCCGGCAGCGGTCAAACAGGGACAGGCGTCGGTGATGCTCGGTGAAATGGCCGATTAAGTATCAATAACGAGAGCTCTAATCGTCCATCATTGAATCGTTTGCTCACCTCACCACAAACCGAGGAGAGCAATAAAATCCGAGAGGCCAAGAAGCGCCGTCTGTGAAAATCTTGGCATCGCCAGGACCACGAGGACAGTCTCCGCTCGCAGAGTCACGTCTCGAATTGTTGCCTTGGTGACAGCTTTCTCGTATATCAGTCATTAAACTCGAGAGCTTTTTAGAAGCTTTCGGCTTTTAAGAGAGCTCCATGCCGTATTGGGCCACTTTAGCCCCGCACAAAAGTACCTGCAGATAGGTCGAAGATCAATGAGCGACGCTAATGTTTGTGCAGAAATGTCTGTTCGTTGAGATAGAGTTAGGGCATTCTCTTCCACTGGCTCCATGGTGACTGAGCCAATGTCTTTTGAGATATGTGTAACCATTTCATCAAGTGCGTATCCTAAACCGAATATTTTAAAAGAAAGAAAAACAACTATTGACATTTTTAATCCGTCATTCATTAAAGCTGTTTTGAACGCTAAATTTAGAGAAATATGCTTAACTTCAATTGGACCATATTTTGCAGAAAGGACCCATTCTTGCCCATCTATACACTGGAAAAAAAACACATTGGATCTAGAATCCAGACTCTTAAAAACATCGACAAGAAAAGATACTCTTGATTCAATCAGATTTAAGCTTAAATTAAGAACCAATCCTCTTAATTTGAGCGGATTTCCTTTTGATTTAAGCTTAAATCTGATTGAATCAAGAGTCCTTTTTCTTGTCAATGTTTTCAAGAGTCTGGACTCTAGATACAATGTGTTTTTTACTTTCCAGTGTAGATGCACCTATCTGAAGAAAGAAACTTATCACACGTTTAAAATTTCTACGTGTCCCAATTGAAGCGCTTCGTATTCTGAAAAAAACCTCTCCGAAACTTTGAGTATTCTGTGGTTTTCTGAAGTTTGGCCCATCCCCCTCTACCCTCCTTCGTGTAAATTTTGCTCCTTCTGAAATTGGGCTCCCGGAATGGAGGGATGTAAACGCGAGGGGAAATTTACCTAGGTTTTGTGAATGGTCATCGACGTTGATGACGTGTGAATTTTTATCGACGTGATTAGCTGACGTGGCAACGTGACGGCTGTCGGAAGAACGAGCGTTGGAAATCTACATTCCATACAGAGACGCGTCTCATAACCGCATCCGAACTGGTCCGGCGCGGCGCGGCACAGCGGAGCGTCCAACCTCCCACAGACGGCAATCGCTCTGATAAGGAGATAATAAACGAATAAAAAATGAAAAGAAAAAGGAGAAAAAATGAGAGGAAAAAAAGGAGGGAATAAAAAAGAGGAGGATCGAGCCGTGGTGTTATTAAAATCAACTCGGAGAGATGACATTTTCTTTGCGACGGACGCTCGAGCGACCGCGGCCGGAGCCCCGGGGCAGGCAGAGAGACACAAGCTACTCAGGAACCAGTACTTGCTCCTTGTTAAATGGTAATGAAAAACGAATAATATGAATTATTCATAGACCACACATTATAGATATATACCTATATATGCCGGCTCCTCGTGTGTCAGTGTGTGTGACTGGTTTGCTGGGGTATCATCGCCGGTATAAGGAACAGTTTGGAGTTTGAGGACGAACGCCACGAGGTTCTAATCCCGGGGATGGAGCACTGATGGCTATCAGTTGACATAATATTGAGGAAAGATCCCAAGAAGGAGACTACGCTCAAATTAGGCAGTTTCCAGTTGGAGTTGGAACAGACGCCAGGCGCAACCGCTCGGTTTCTCCTTCTTGCCTTCGTCGTCCCCCAAGCAACCGGAAAGGCTCCACTCTCCTAAACCCACATCCCAGAACCACTTGACAAATTGACAAATTGAACGTGTCTAAACCCTCAAAATCTCTCCATCTCATAGTCGTCCGGTCGGGGCAACAATTCAAAACTTTCAGGAAGCTCGTTTGAGAAAAAACTATTTTCATGAAATGTCGTCGGAAAACTTTGTTGAAATTACTCTCAGGAATAACCACCGAATATCCATATTTTGTATACAACGAGAGGAAAAAGCACTCTCTTTACGTGGTTAAACATTAATTCAGGACATGTATGAAAATATACCTAATTCTTGGGCTTTAGATTTTGCTCTAGTAATGTCAAGTGAAAGAGAGCGAGAGAGAAAAAAAATTGAGCGGAATTTTTTCTCGGAGGTTTCCATTTTCATAGCAAATATGAGGAGTTTATCAACGAACTGTATTTTGATGCTCCTGTGAGTTGCGAATGATTTAGGTCTCTGTACGATTCTCTGATTGGCTGATTTAAGTGATTTTAGAATCACGATTCGAGCGGCCGCGCTGCACTAAACAACAAGTTGAACAACCAAAAGAAAAAGGCATACCTCATCAAATCAAGTGTAAATGAGATGACTGACAGGACTTAAGTTTATAGTAAATCATAAAGCTAGGAAACATTCGACCCTGAGTAATAGATCATGTAAAAAAGAAGCCATCGCTAGCGTAATGACCAGTTGCCAAACATCAAAACATGTAAACGCCAAGTCTGAAAAGGGCAATTTTAACACATAACATAATACGCTGAGCCACCGCGTGTACAAATCCCCGCAAATAGGCTAAGATAGCCGAGAAAAAGGACCCCGAAAAAACACGGCTCGAAGAAAGGAAGAAAGAGGGGGAAAATAGCATTGAGTTTTACATAAAAGATGTTGGATCGACAAAAAAAAGCCCAACAAAAAGAGGAGCTGCAGAGATGGAACTAGTATCGGTGTACCGAAATTAAAATGATAAGTAATTCAACTAGGGGCACAAAAGACAACTTAAATTCTCAGCTGGAGTTTCACGAGTGAGTGGGATTCCACTATAGCCGGGCAAACACTCTCTCTACAGGGGTAATATAAACAGAGGATTGTTGTGAGCGCGGGGCTCCGGCCGGGGTTCCACCGAGCGTGTTGGCGAACCGCCTCGTGGACCACCCCTAAAATTCCGCGCGCATACGCACGACCAGCCACCGGGCTATCCCTACAATAATTACAGGCTTACACTCCCCAAACGCCCCGTGATCGTGTGCCAGATTCTCACAAAATGGACGATTCTGTTTCAGTTTGTTTATTAGGAGAGTACCCCTAATTTCGCCCCAAATACGGATAGAGCCAATCTCAAATTGAAAGGGCAAGTTTTTCCAGTTTTATCATAGTTTTTTCTAGATTTCAGGATTCCTGATTGGTCCTAAGCGTTATTCCATCTAATGAAAAAGAAGTCAAGTCTATGCTGAGAGGAACTATATGCAAATAAATTAAATCAAAATAAAATATGGAGTTCGCTAATTCCATGTACATACTCCCATATGATCTAATGCATTTACATGTATTGCTATTTACCATAAAGACGTTCACCGATCGAATAGCTAGTAGTGATTGAATTTGACTGAAGTTATTGCAGCAGATGAGTTTTTTAATGGTTCAGGATAGATATTTTGCCAAATACACGGGAAGCAAGCCCCTTGGATCCATAAGTCTCCAAACATCTGACAAAAAAATACTCTTGGTCTAACCTCGAGTTAGGTTATTTTTGTATTTTTGCTGGAATCAAGAGCCAAGCCACTTTAATTCAAACGGATTTTCATTTGATTCAGTCAAAATCGGATTGAATCGAGAGTATTTCTTCTTATAAAATTTTTTCAGAGTCTGGGTTCTAGATCTAGGAGACTTTCCCAATGCACTGGCCAGCATCATTTCTCATCATTTTGAGCCTCTGACTGTCGATGTGAAGTGCTGAAACCGCTCATCACTCGATGAACTCGTTTATCTTCAGATCAGTCGCTTATCAAGGCGAGCTCGAGGCGAAGGAAGGAAACCTCTTGAGCCAAAGCCCTCCGGTCCGTCCACGTCCACCCCAGAGTTTTTTCGTTACCATGAGCCGGGCCCCGAGATGCTCTTGACTGCAGAGTGACTGATTGGAGAGAGTGCCAGCTTTAATTAACGGGACGAGCGGGAGGGGAGTGGGATATATGTATATAATTTCTCACGCTCCTGCGGGGCCGGGAGGTGGCGGGGGGAGGTCTAATGGCGAAAATTGAAGGACGATTTACGAATAATTAAATTTGGTCTCGCACCCTCTGTTGCGACTGGAGTGGCGACGGTGGAAATTGCATTAGAGCGGGCTCCAGAGGGCCCCTGAGCGCACCCCTCACGGAAGGCCCTCGCGGATTGGGATTCAAGTGGACGTGTTTACGCTAAAAGGAACTAAGTGCATAGGGTTTGCGTGGAATATAGTTCCTTTTAGCGCGAACACGCCCGAGTGTCGCGTGGATTCAGTGGATGTGGATGCGGAAGGCTCCTCAATCGCATCAAACACAGACGATTTCGTAAACAGCCGAGAGGTAATTGCGTTAATTTTAAGATCGTTACGGAAGTGTTTTAGTTCCCGGTTTTTAGCGTTAGCTCGTAAAAGACGTCTGCTTCCCGCTTTAACGTTCGACGTTACTGCGTCTCCACCCTCGCGGCCGCCCCTCCCCGCCGCGCGCCCTCCCTTCGAGTGGAGGCTTCGTAACTAAATTTTCCCGCGCACGCCCTCGCTTTGGGGGATTTTAACGCTTCAAACACTCTCGTGGTTACTCGTGATAAATCATATCAGTCCACACCCTCCAGAGGACACCCACTCTCGAGGATATTTTCAAATTACCTCGCCCCCAATTTTTGAAATTATTGAAATCATGTCTCATCTGTGAGGGAGACCAACTCAAAGTTCCGTCAATGGATGTATCTGATCGAAATTTCCTTCCTCTAGAATCTTGAAAAGGACATTTCTCCAGAAGTTGTAAATTTGTCGTTTTTCAGACGAAGGAACGTAACACTATTTCAAGGTTGTCAAACTGACTCAAAAAATTCAATATTTTACAAGAATGTACCTATGCAATATTCGTTCAAAATTCCTCTGACTTTTGCTAGAGATCTGAAGAATAATCAGTAAAAATTTCAGTTGTTAAGCCTAAGATTCGCCTGTTAAAACTGCAATAATTTGTGAGGGCAATAACAACGAATACGTTCATACAGCTGGTTTGCGAGAAGAAAAAAAAGGTAGTTGCACCATCATTTTCCTTCCTGACTACTATTACAGTTTTATTCTGTTCTCATCTTTATGTTGAACTGCATTTTGCAATAATGCACCAACTTTCCAAAAGCTTTTTAGACCACATTTATTCTTTCCCAGTGCATGGCTCATGCCAGAAAATTATTTTCTCATCCCATAGAGTCCTTATCCATCCTCAAAAGCTGAGAAACTTAGAATACTTCACCGAACCTTCCGACTCGCGGAGACGTTCCGAACAGAAGTGGCAGTGCGGTGCGTAGCCAAAGTCGGTCAACGTAGACAAGGTATGTCATTACCATTCACCGAGGTCCACATAAATTAAACGGCTTCACACGCCAATAATTGTGGAGAAGTGATAACAACCCCTTTACCGCCCTTCTCCTCTTCCTCCTCCTCCTCCCCCACTTCCGCGCGTGAAGCTATTTGTTCGCGAACCCGCGTCCGGCGTTCGAGTCTCTGTGCGGGCCTCTGCAATGACACCATGCACATTGCACATTGCACATCGCACCGTGGCGCTGATTTCATAATTTATTGCACGGCCCCTCGTTGCATCCTTGCACCAGTCACCGATGACCTTGAGCTGACCTCATGCACTCCGAGCTATTATGCCAACTACCTCTCTGTTTCCGATCATTGCTAGGGTGCCCTTTCACGCACTGTTAACATACTAACTTGCACTGTAACACGTACCGGAGATTCTCCGGACGATACATATCAGACGTAATTGTAAAATTATTCATTTTTTATTGGGGAGGAAACGATTCGAAGGGGGATCCATTCACCAAAATGTGGACTAATATACAAACTATTCCCTTTTTAAATACTCTCGTGTCTTTAACTTTTCATATGTTTCAGTTTTTAAATTTTAATTTAGTTTAAAATTTTCTACACAATTAGAATTGATTTTATTTAGATATTAATTCTTTTCTAATAAACAAAATTGTTATTGTTAAATAAGTAAAGTTTTCAAGATGCCTTGAATTTTAAGGGTTTCCACAGTAAGTTCCGTTCAGAACGTTTGATGTTAAAGCCTTAAAACATTGGCTCTTTTCCAGTTTCAAAAATACGAAATTCCGCAACGCGTCTTGATGACGGCGCAGAGATACAACTATTCGTGCTTAATGGATGTCCGCGTGGTATCTGCAAAATTGAAGGCGCGATGGCGCAAGTCCTGAACTAGCAATGCTGCGTTCTATGCTGCCAATGAGGTGTCGCTCATATTCAGGAGAATAATTTAAAAACGAGCACCAAATGCATGTCTCCTATCTCAGGCTGGATTGCTCACGTAGCCCTTAAAGCACTACTACAAATAAGACAAACGGAACCGACACAACATGGAAATAAAGCGGAGGAAAGGAGGCGCGTCGATGACGGCGCAGAGATACAACTATTCGTACTCGATGGATGTCCGCGTCGCATATTTGCAAAATTGAAGGCGCGACGACGCGATGCGTGATCTTGCAATGCTCCCCTTACTCCTGTCAATAAAGTGTCGCTCAGAGTCGGGCGAAAAGTTGAAAATGAGGCCCAATTACAACTTTCCTGTGTTCGACTGTGATGCTCACGTAGCTCTTGCAGCACCATCACGAATAAAACAAACGTAACCAACGCAACATGGAAATAAAGCAAAGGAAATGAGGCGCGTCGATGACGGCGCAGAGATACAACTATTCGTACTTGATGGATGCCCGTGTTGCGTCTACAAAATTGAAGGCGCGATGGCGTGAGGTGTGCACTCGCAGGTTTGCAGAATTCATTGATTATTTAGGGGTTTTGACCAAGTCAGTTCCGTTCGAAAGATAATGATTTTCAAATCTCACTACATTATTTAACTACATAATTTTAGTATCTGTGCGCAACATAAAAAATAATAACTTTCGTCGTCCATGCGTTTTCCCTTCGAGTGAAAAATCATGGTCCATCCTCAAAGTCTACTCACCTTTTATCTCATCAGCGCCCTCGAACGCTCAAGAAACGAAACAAATAGTTCCCATTGAGAATACCGTATCCTCTACCGATCCCATCTCCACTCATAAATTTCACAATTCGAAGACTTGCAAATAGAGCTTGCGCTAGGCAAGATCGACCGAGCTCGTCCGATCGTCTAGCGTTGAGCGAGATGGGACCAACTTCAGGTCAGCATGAAACCCTCCTCGCTTACGAGTGCATCATCATCGGAGATCATGCCCAAATGCAGACAGCACTCTTTTGCATTATGCTGTCCAATTGCTGGCGCCCCGTTTTCAAATCTAACCCTAAGCATCGTTGCCAGGACTTCCTAAAATCTGAGTTTGCCTTGACCTAGACTCTGCTACGTATCGTTTTTCAAAAGTAATTTTCCAAATCGATCTTTGACCGTTATGTCTACAATTTTTAGTGCATTCGTGCTTCATAAAAGTTTACGAATCCGCAGCATTATGCTTTTTAAAACCCCGAGGGGGTGATTCGCGATGCGAGAGAATTCGTTTTCTTTGCCTTATTCGGCATCGTCGCATTCGGAATCGTGACAAACTGGGAGCGATTAAATAGAACGCTCTCGGGCGAGTTAATTGAGTGATCATTATATTTTCCTCGACGATCTGAGCAGTGAAGGAACTGCGATTGTAGCGATCCCCTTTGCTCCGCCTGTTTCGCCGATGACGAATAGAGTGGTAAACACTAGACATACCTCTGAGTGACTGACCATCCTGGAACTTCCTTTCGCATTGAGGCTCGATCGAAATGACCTCGAACATGCCAGAAGAACCAAACAGAAAGGAATAGACAACGATAACTTACCTGCTCAGACATTTTCAAATTTGTAAGGTCAATTAAAAACTTTAAAAAAAACATTTGATGCTTGATGATAATTGAACCCATTGGCAATGGACACCTGGAAATACAGCTCTAATGTCGTTACTTTGTTTAGTCATGGTATCCAACTGATTATAGTGTATGAATAGCTTCACACTCTAGAAATAGTGCATGAACCGCCATGCTCGTTAGATCTGGCATCTTACCTAAGATCCGCATCCTGCCAATGACTCCTTTAAATACGTTCAGCCCTCCTCTCCTTTTTTGCCTTTTCAAAGTTGAAGTTCCTCCATCGTCTTCAATCTAGAGTCCTCATAGACCATATTCATAAAGATATGGAGCCTAAGACCACCTGCCAGCCTTTATATTAGACCACCTAAGTAAATGAAAATTAAATATTTATAGGCTTCGGTACGGCGGTATATAGTCGGCCTAGGAAAGAGTGGCCGATTATCTGTTTCCGCGTGTTTCGATTATGACATGGCGCTCCCTTGTTGTCAGATCGTGAGTGTTTTACCCCATCAACTTATTGGAAAAAAACAGTATAGTTCGAGATATGTGGCAATCAGGCGGTGGAAACTGGTCGCGGCCGCGGCGCCATTGTTTCGTCCCGCGTTTGATCTCAATGAAATAACTCTATTTCCCGATGGCAAATATTGTACGTACATAAAGCATATCCGCGGCAAATATGTAATATATATGTTATCCAACAAATAACGTTTAATGAGAGGAAAAAATGGTCAACGGTTGCCGCTTGCCGGTCGCCACGCCGCGCCGCGCTGGATCCCGCTTCTGCGCAGCAATAACTCACCGATGTCGATGATGGGTAGATTACTTGACTCACCAGTCACCAGCCACCGGTCATCGTGCCGCAATGCGATGCTCAACAGTCGTTCTCCGGCCCCTGATTGAGTTCCATCGCGACGCCTCGCTATTCACAAGTATGCAACCCCGCAACACACATACGGCCTCTCATTTATGATGACACATTTTTGTCGGGACCAATAAGAATGTTTGATAACTAAATGTTGTAGTGGAATGCTCCTCCACTGGCATTCCAATTCGATGCCCCTGTGACATAAGGGCGTATCTCGATTTCCACGTAAGCCCTAGAAAGCATGGATTTGCATGTGAAGCAAGACTTTTTCGGAAATTGAGATACGTTCTTATGTCAGAGAGGAGACGAATTACGACAATCAGATAGTTTTTGAGACAACGAGAATACCAGTGCAGAAATTTTCAACTCAGAAAGGCTACGTAGAATACACCAGTTTTTTGTCAGTGACCCTAGGGCTGATTTTTGAAATTAATAGACAGAGCTATAGACAAAGAATACATGGGGAGTATGGACCGATCCTGTTGGTTGAAAGGGGGTTTCTATAGAATGAGGGAGAGAATGATAGGTAAACTACAGCGTCTCTCGTGGGTTGCCGTTAGTTAGTCTATTACCTACTGCATTTGTCCATCGCAGCCACCCGCTTCCACCAGTGGGATCCCTCTAGAACCCTTTCGTCTTCTTTGTCTATAGCTTTGTCTATCACTTTCAACAATCAGCTCGCTTAACCAAAAACTTCCTAGCTCCATTTGAACCGAATTTCGGTCCTGGTAACCGGAGGTATATCCTCCGTGCAATGACCTAATTTCAAGATTGATCAGAGCAGCGGTGCGGTTTAGACTCATCGATACTTTACTCCGAGGAAGTGGAAGCCCAGCTCATGGGATCAATATCCACCGTGACAGAGGTACAGTTCGCTAACTCCTGTTTGCGCGTCATGCTTGCCGCGCCGGGTCATCGGTCAAATTGGGGGTCTCCAGAAAACCACGATACTCCGAGACAGCGAGCNGGGGGGGGGGGGGGGGGGGGTGAAATTCGAGACTCCAACCCCGCGCAATACGTGATTCGGATTAGAAGTCCCCCTGCCCTCGAGGCGGGGGAATCGACCTCCAAAATTTGATTCTGTCCGCGGTTTTTTTTTGGCGGATCGCGTATCACGCCGTCCGGACCGTGCAAGGTCGATTCGCGATTCCCACGGAATTCTGCATAGCGCGTCGTGCTCCCGGGCCGGGCCGTCTGAGGCTGCCGCGGCGCGGAAGCTTTTTCGGGGCCCGCTCGCACAGACGGCGGCGACGGGTATTCGCGGCGCGTCGCCGACGTGATGGGTTCGTGCGATCCGTATCGGCGAGTGTGCCCCGCATACGAAGCCCTCCGATGAATAATTAAACCATTGTTTCGTAGGGTTCGACAAAGACGCTCGCCGTGTAATTCCGCTTGGAACGACTTAATACTGGATCAGTTTCGTTTCGGCAAGCCCTCCCGTGAAGTCGGGACGAGATTCGAAAAAAAAGGGGGTAACCTAGACAAAATTGCAAGAAAAGGTTTTTATACATCAAAAAACGCAGAAAAATCAGTAGAATCCGAATATCTTAAGGTCACCAAACGAAGTTAGTTCGCATGTGGATCGTAGAGTGGCGATTTTCCAAAGGACTCCTTGTCAGTTGCAGACACTCGAACGACTCCAAACAGTGTGAAACAACAAATCCATAGCGGATACATCAAATTTTAAACGTCTCTAAAGACCAGACCTATAAATTTCGGAAAAAAATAATTTTGACTTGCTCGCTTGAATGCTCAGTATGCATGATTTTACTACCAAAAAGGGGAGAGGCCCAAAATGACAGAAAAATGCCTCAGTATATTTTTGCGCTAGTTAAAAAATACTGTTTCCCGAAAATCCTGGTTTTTTTTGGCACGCTCTAGTTTTCAGGTAATCTTCCCCTTTTCAACGCAGAGAATTCGCACGTGCCGGACATAGACGAAGTTCATTTTAAAATCTAAACTTCAAATGGAAAAAAAAAATTCCATGTTGGTGACATTCTCTACCGCTATTTACATGCATATAAGCAAGCAAGATTGAAGCTAACCTTGA
Organism: Bemisia tabaci; assembly: GCF_001854935.1. Taxonomy (NCBI): domain Eukaryota; kingdom Metazoa; phylum Arthropoda; class Insecta; order Hemiptera; family Aleyrodidae; genus Bemisia; species Bemisia tabaci. The sequence continues at coordinate 2,255,464 of NW_017547093.1, forward strand.
ATCCTATTCCCAGACCAGGACGAGACTGTACCAGACACCGACCTCCTAAGTCGGTACAAGCTCGCGTAGAATGGACAACACCGGATCCGAAGGCACGACATGAACCGAACCGGCGTTCATGATTTCGAGCGCCAAAGAAGGTGCAATATTTTACGCAGCCAAGAACGGAACGCGGGATCGGGGGCCTAATCGGCCGGGAGGGGGAGTGAGGGGGGCGTTTCGCCGGGCGAGAAAAAAAGGCGACAGTTCTAATCCGCTTTTCAATAACCGATTCCAACGGGCGATAAATAAAGAAGGTGTTAAGACTAATTAATAGGTAGGCACAATCAATTAATTTATAAAGCGTCCTGCGGAGGCTCGAGTCGCGGCCGCGTCGTGCCGGTCAGGAGCCTCATCGCGCCGCCAGCTTGGCCCAGTCCTGAGCGCCGCGCCGCAACACGGATAGTTTACGGAGCCGCCGAGAGTGTGTGAGTGAAAAAGCGCCATGTTTACAGTGCGCCGCCGCGATAGCGAAGCGAGCAGTGAGTACATGCTAGGATGGGCCTCAACACCCATAAAAGCATGTGGTGATGATGGCTCATATAGAAATCCACTTAGCGCTCTCTTCGCTATCGCGGCAGTGCGGCGCGACGCTTTCCCGCGGTCCGCGTGCGAGGGTGTGAGTGGCGCGTCGCGTCCAGGAATGCCGTCTTGCCATTTACCTGTTCTCCGGCATTCCGCGTCGCGAACCAATCGCGTCGGACAGGGACCGCGCGGCATGGACCGGACCGGTCGAGACGAATCGCCACGGTGGACGCGGGACCACCGATTGGCACGTCCAGCCTCCTGTCGCCGGAATTTTCCCGGCCAATTGGGGCCCCGGCCCCCCTCCCCCCAATCGACGGCTAGGTTTTCTCAGCGTTTCCAGGCGGACCGTGGGACTGTGACCAATTTCAGCGTTTTTCCTTGAATGGGTGGTTTGGCGTCCAAACCAATCGGCAGCAGCGGGTGAGAGACACTGGGTGAGACTGTGATGAGAGGACGCCGTAGCAACTTGCATGTTCGCTCGGCTCGTCGCATGGTGGTGAGCCATCCGAGTCATACTAAGTCTTGTCGTTTTTAGATGAAAAATGTCAAGGTCAATATGCAAAAATAGTCCATCACTCCATCCTCGATATTTAAGTATCGTTAGAGTCAATTCGTTCAAGATGCGCCCAAAAGCTTTTTCGTTTTTCCAAGATATCCAAACCTGCAGGTCTCGTTGAGCGTATTATATATATATACTCGTTTGTCATACAGGGTGTTCAAAAAGTCCTGCCCCCCCCCCCTCGAACTTTTGAACGGCTCGAGATAGAAAAACGAAACTTTGGGACTATTTCTATATGGAGGGCGGGACTTTTGGAACACCCTGTATTCACTCTACCTTAAGGTGCAGATACGGCTCCCACTGCCACGTTCAGAAAAATTGGCGTTTTGCCCCCTTTCATTTTTACGTGGTGGCTACCTTTCTTTACGACTACCCGGTAAATCGGGGCAGTGAAGGGTTGGGAGGAAAAAGGTTCTGATTACCGACGCCTTTGCTAGTAGCTTTAGATGTGAAGTTCAAGAAATCAGCTCATGTCTAATTCTCTGAAATGTCGAGGGTTCGAATATCTCTTTCCGAACCAATAGAATGACCAAAAGAGTGGCATGACTCCTGATACGAAGGTCAGATCGTTTTGGTGACTAAGTAGGCAAATCCCAGGTTGAAAAGGCAGCCGCCGTCTTGTAATGAGAGCCCAGTAAAAATGAGCGGGCGCCCCTGAGGGAGCGTCACAGGTGTTAGAGCGAGAGGAAGGTGACGAAGCGAATCAATATAAAGGCAACAAAACATGGGAGTCTACAAAAAGGGTAGTTAAGGGGGTTGGCCACGTGGGTGCCGGGGGTGCCCCTGAAAGTGACTAATTCGAAAATAACTGTAATTTTATTACGTGAGGAGCAAAAGACATAACTTAGGCCAGGTTTGGTCGATTGTGCGCGTAATTACGGGTTATTCCGGCAGAGCAGCGCCCCATAAAAGTGACCTCCGTCCTCACTGATTCCCGGGCCCCCGACCCCCGCCCTCCGCTCGCGCCGCTGCTTTACTCCCTTTTTATAGGCTCCTGGCTACTCACCGCCGGCCATTCCGTTTTTAAACAGCTGTGAATGGTCCGTATGGCACTCGCCCCCCC
>NW_017547093.1:2257688-2301909 GCF_001854935.1 Bemisia tabaci
CGCCCTGCCCCCCCCCCCATTCAAGCTCTTTAGCAGGTCCTCGTTTTTATTGTTTTAGTTCTCTTTTATTGGATTTAATGAAATTGGTACTTGTGCGTGCTTTTATGACGGCTCCCGGCGCAAGTCTGAGGAGAGTATTGCGGAATGCATAACTTGTTTCGCCCCTCTCCGGCATTTCTCAGCTTCTTTACTGACCTTTCCTAATCCTTTGAGGGAATTTGTTTGGGCTCAGGCAAAGACCACCCGGGGCTGGTTGTAAGGAGACTGGAAGATTAAGTGTGGGAATAGTCCCTAGAGTTACTCGAAAGTTAGAAAAAAACGAAGAAGAAAAATTGCTTTGTTGAAATCGAACACTTGATCACTCAAACTTTTTCAAAGTGTTTCATACATTTGAAGAAGCAAGTACACACTCTCTGAACGTTAAAATTTAACGAGGCGCAAAAATGAACAATATTTCGACTTCATCTTTTTAGGTAATAGTAATTTTTTCCTCTTTTTCCAAAATATAAAAAGGGAAATTTTTACAGGCAACATCTATTTATCGAAAATAATCATCTACACTTAATTTCAATGGAGGGGCACCTCTTTATGTGTCGAAACTCCCCACAATCGTGGACTCCGGTCCTACTCCACGGGTATACCCGATCTGTACCTTCAAATCCAAGCGAAACATAGATGTGATCCCGCAGGCAAGTCATTTGCTCGTGCTAATGCCATCGAATTCCTGTGAATTAGCCTGCAGAGAGCACGTGTTGAAGGCGGGATTGGAGAAGGGCTGCAGGAAAATACCAGGTTTCGCGAAATTAAGCTGCATTGTTGCCATACACGGCATAAACTTAACAAATTCTGGTTGATTTTTCTTGCGAAATAGGCAGATAATCAACTTTGACGGTTTTTGGGCCTCAACATTCTAATCAGCAATTCAGGCAGCGAAAACGAATTGTAAATGAACTAAGTGGTATTTTTCTAAAATACACTTTTCTTTGTTCAATACAAAGGGATCATCGATTTAAAATTTAAGTGGTCGCTCTAGGTTACAAATTTTGGCATTGGTGCATAGGGTCCTTCTCAGAAGCATCTCCTTGATTGTGAAAATTCCCATGAAGGTGTTACAAATTTTCACCTTTTTATGAGGAGTTTGGCATCAATGGAGCGGGCGAGGAATGCCGGTGTAAATGTTAATCTGAATTTAATTTGACACATCTTAACTCAAGCGTCCACGATCCAACGATCCTGGATTCTTGATCCTCGGATCAAGCTGCTACGGATGAGTATCCCGCAGTCTGGTCCGGTTTGGCCGTTCCCCTCTGCCGTATGTGACAAATAATTTGCGCCAAATCTCAGGATCACGAAGCACTTTTGTTTTTAATTTGGCCTCCAAAAGTGAGATGGCATAGGCTCCAAGATGGCTAGGTTTCGGTATCAAGTTTCGACGTTGTTAGAATGTTTTCAGATTAGGTCCTAGGGGCTAGATCCTAAATCTTCCATTTAGGACTGGGACTTACGACTACTCTTTTTGCTAGGAGTCTCCGAAGGGCGACGTACCTACACGGGCGACTCTGTAAGTTTCAGGGAGTTAGATAGAACTGAACACGAGTTCGGCAGTCTTTGAAATGTATCTGTGAACCGGGAAACACAATTCACTCGTAGTAGACAAAAACTTTCCATTCCGGCCAGAGCCAAAAAATTTTGAAGCCGCAGTGTTGCGTTACTCGCGGCTTCGCGCGGCGCGCGCTGGCGCACAGTGGATCGAGTCAATAGGAGAGGTCGCACAAAATTTGGAAACTTTAAACGCTTATAACTCCGTGTAACAAAATTTCGAGGTTCTAAAAGAGCTTTCATTAGCTTCCCCGTTGAATTTTCCTTCAGGATCAACCTGAAAGTTTAAAATGTAACGAGTTTAACATCGAAATCTGCAGTTTTAGTAGAAAATTTCATGTCCGACCTCTCCAATTGACTCGAACCACTGTGTGGCGCTGCGGTGCGCGGACACGGACGCTCCGAATGAATAGCCTTGATTGGCATTTGAGCGGATATTGAACTTTGCTTGCCGGCAAGTCTAGGCGGTTAGCGGGCTCAAGGTCGCTGTTTAGTGTTAATGCAGTCATAAGCTCCTTTCAACCGACGCCATTCAAAGCTCCTTCTTTTCAAAAACGAAAGAAAGGAAAAGTGTACAGCATCGCTTTCTTTGTTCTAGATCCTGATTGGAATCTTGAGCCTGTCAAGGCGCTCTTGTTCTCCCTTTTCGAGCCACTTCTTCGATATTTAACGCGTACACTCAGGTCCGAACCATTGGTCTAGTGACCTGCAATTCTCATGGGTTCGTTACTCGTCAAAAACTGAACTCATTATTGCAAGCACGCAGTCAGAAGAAGTAACCGATATTTTGTGTTAATGTGTACCACAAAGTAGCCGAAAGTGCGGTTGATATTTTTTTGGTTAGTTTTTCTTTGAGTCAAAGTGGACGAATTCGAGGGTACTACCACTACTAATAAGTCATTCTTATTGCGCTCCCATTTGCTCTGCGACACCTAACCGCCACTGACAGCAATCTTGCCAGAGCTCCTCCGGCAGATCTCATCTCATCATTTCCTACTTTATTCCCTCAATCCACGATTTGGCAGGGTTAGGGCAATCCTTGGGTAACATTGACCAAATCTTTTGGCCTGAAAATCAGCATTCGTATTAATAATTAGACGCGCATTGCCACCTACAAAAAGTGCCACACAGTTTATTCTTTTATACGCGCAGGGATATGAGAGGTCTTGAATTTAATGTCAAACGGCAGTATGTATTGGGACATTTATGTAATTTAAACACTGTTTAACTAATACCTGACTCGTGCCTCTGCAGAACTGTTACGTATGATTCTTTACGGCACAGGAAACGGATTAGCTTGTTTCGGAGTTGTTCTACAAAATTATTATCGCTCCTAGAATTTCATGCGGAAGCGGTTATCAAGATTAGTTTTAATCTTTTTCGAATAAAACTCCAGTTAGGTTAAGACTAACAGGGGGAAGGGGGATGAATATTTAGAGAGTACTAGAAATTAAGTATTGAAACAAAACTACAACGACAATTGATCCCGACTCGAACCAATTTATTCAAATTAACGCGGAGGAGAAGAAAACGGAGGTAACGGGAGAAATTATACGCGAGGGGGTTGAAGGGGGTGGCGTCAAGGGGTGGGGACTTCGAGTCCAGGTGGTTAAATTTCTATAAGCCGGAAACGCGTGTGCAAGATGCTAACACGGAGTGAATCAACTATTTCCGGTTTGGGGGACCGCGCGTCAGAACGAGGCGTACCTCCGAACGCTTCGGGAAAATAGGATTGTTCACCTCACATCTCATTCTCTTACATGCGAAATTACGCTTGAGGCGACGCGGGGCTAAAAATGAGCTGTTGAAGCGCAACCCTATCCAACAATAGGGTCATGCGTGCCCTTTTTCAACAGAGAAAATGGTCAGTGAATTTTCGTCAAATTAGGACCCAAAACGTTTATGAGACGATTAGTGGTGGGAAAAAGTAAGCCCTGGAAATAATAAAAAAACGTACAAACATGCTGAGTGGTATCTTTTTGAACCATCCAAAACTGTTGCTCGGATAGCAAAAAGTTTGCTCAAAATTTTAGTTATGAGAATGGAAGAGTTTCTACATACAAAATAAAGAAATCTTTCGAGTAAGTAGCATGTAATGAAAGAGAATTGAGAGAGATGAATTGAGAACGAAGATACATTTGTTTGAAGTTTAATTCCTGCACAAGGTCTACTGCAGAGAGTAAACCTCAAGTCTAAGTATTTTTTGATAAATGACGCCAGGTCTTCCTCCAGATTTTTGACTCTTACGTCTCCCCATGTCAGATCCCCTCTCTGCCTCTCACAACTCTTCGAGGGGATTCGTCAGGCAGTTCTAAACCGCCCCCCCAACGTACCTGACGTCATTCGTGGACGCCCCCTTTGCGACTTTTATATTTTTGGCAGGGGAATGTGGCACTAGACAAGCTCGCAGAACTCAATTTTTTAAAGAAAAATGTCCGTTCTATCTGGTTCTTTGATGTTCTGTGGGATCTTCGGAAAAATTGTATCGGCCCATGAGCAAAGAAAACCCCTGTCAGAAATTTTCTGAGCCGCCTGGGTAGCAGCGATCTGTCACTGAGTAGGCAAGGCGGGAGCCCGACTGTATTTACTTTTTAAAAGCAAGCATATAGGCGTCGGGGAACGGCGCACAGTGGACCGAAGTCAATTAGAGAGGTCGGACATGAAATTTTTCACTGAAACTGCAAATTTTAATGTTTATTTCGTCACATTTTAAATGTTAAGGGGTGCTTTTGAAAGGAAATTTCACGAGAAAACCAACGGAACCACTTTCAGAATCTCAAAATTGTGTATAAACGGAGTTAAGAGTGTTTAAAGTTACCGAAATTTGTCCGACCTCTCCTACAGATTCGATCCGTTGTGCGGCGCGAGAATGTCACTCTCGTCCGAGCCCGGCCAAAACTTTTTAATTGGAACGAATGACGGACGACCGGAGCCGTCATCTCTGCACGTTGTGTGCAATTTTTGAGCCGGTTCCTTTGCCAAATTTGTGTCTTGATTATTTCCGAAGAGCGTCTCAAATGTCTCATTAACCTCTCGCGTCGGGCGAGCACCGACCGCGGCCGTTGTCGATTTTCGCGTATTTCCCCAGATTCCTGGCGTGCACGCGAGTGTAAGCGAATTATCCGTGCATTCTCGACAATGCCGGTGCGGGGGCGGGGAGGGAGAGTGCCCGCTGGCGTGGGTGACGCCGGCGAAATGCACGGCAGCGCGGCCGACGACGAGTTGGCTGCGTTTTTCAAATCGCCCTGTCGATCATAATAAAGTGAGCCCGAGCTGCGCTGCCAAATCATATTTTAATCTCCAAGCCAAGTTTCCAACAAAGCTGTTGAAGTAGCCTCGCTGAAACGTTTAGAAGCTTCAGCCAGTGGTGTAACCAGTAGACGGATTTTGTAGGCTGAACCAATCATGATTGGACACTCTTCTTTATCCCCAAGAAAAAGTACTTCCTTCGTGATTTTTCAGAATTTTTCACTTTTGGACTGCCCCTCCCCCTCCCATGAACTACATTTAACTGTAGAGCCCCACCCCTTCCTGCTCCTCAAAAATTTCTGAGGTTCGAGTTGTCACCGACTTTTGAATTATTTCGTAGAAAAGCTCACCCCTTTTTCCGTAAATACGCAAGTAGCTCCTTATTTTCTCTTTCTTGTCCCACTGTAATCAAATGGCCAAGTGCTGAAACCGGCCACTTATACTTTTTCTGATCCGTACATACATTCAAACTTTTTACCGTGGCCAGCTTCTAAAATGTCGCGCTGGTAAGTTTAATATGTTTGCTAGAGAGTAATAGCAGTGGAATTCGAAAATCCCAGGTTGATGGATGACTTTATCAGTATATCGCACCATTTAATCGATCATTCAAAGTGAAAACAAACTTGCTAACGATTTTAATCACAAAAATTACTATACAAATAGCTTCGGTTTAAAAAAACTATTTCCCAGAAGCTCTCCCATATTCCTTCCAAAAAAAATCCCTTTCCAGCTTTTCTCTATCAATTTTTTTCGTTGTTTTTCATCATTGGGGGAGGGGGTATTCGGAGGATTCCATGGTGGCACGGCAACGCATAGGTGAGGCCCTCGAGGTGGAGCTTGGAACTTAGGATAGGTGACCAGGCGACGACAAGGGGCGGGGCGGGGACGGGGGTAGGAGGAGGGNACGGGGCACAGGGTCGAGGGGGTCATGCGGTCAACCTGGTCATGAGCTCAAGGCTCGGCGATCGGCGTACTCTCGGCTCGGACCCGTTGCCAAACTCTATTGGCATGCTCGATGCAAGCCCCGCTACTGCACCCGCGGAAATTTGTCATACGTTCAATTAACGTCATAAATTATATTTTCAACTCGCCGGGATTATCCCCGCCCGCCCCGCTCCCGCCGCCGCGCGCAGACCGCTGAAACGCTTTTCAGCGTCGTTTACCCCTGATCGCGCGCAGCTCCCTGCTGCCTGATCCCTGCTGCCAGATCGCCACCGAAAACCCCGAATTTTATTCCTCGTAACGTGGGACGTTCGGAGGTTTGGCAGCCGGGTTGCCTCTCCGTTAGATTTCGGTCTGTTCCCCACGCCAAATTTCGTCCCGTCAAATTCCTGGCCAATTAACTAAAGGACGCAAGGCAAGACTACGTCAATGATTTGATATTTTACTCTAGGCGCGGATTACGTCGGTAGAATTCCTACGCAGAAACTCATCTGCGGGCCGGGCTGTCTCGCTTTGACTTTTTATTCACGCTTGAGTGAAATCCCTCGACCACCGCCCTCACTATACAGTGATACTAAAGAGAGAGGAAGGTGTAGTGAGGAGGAGGGGCCGGTAACGCGATTCAATACAAGCGTTCGCGATTTCGCCGAGTTTTTTTTTTGCTCTCGGTTCGAGACTGACAATTTTTCTCCGTCACGAAACACTTTTCTCAATAAATAGAATGTATCGCATACGTATATCTCATGCACATGAATTCTCGATCCTCTGGCATTTACTCAGCAGTAACGAAACGTTTCGTGTATAAGCTATGCGTAAGTATGTACATGATGTCTCACTGTAAATATTTCATAAGCCTACGTTTGGGAGAGATCGGGCAGCCTTAAGTTATCAACAGACATCGAAGTGTGACATAAATTTTGAACAGATGGATTTGTGATCTTTCAAAGATTTTCTGATAGGAATTTTAAATTACATTCCTTGAGTCACGTGAAAAAAAGTTTCACCATGCTTCGTAACAGCTCGGAGAACTTGCATTGCATCTACACTTCCATTTTCGTCCACAATTTTAGTGACAATTGCATGGGATCGGAAGAAAAATCGGTGGAATTTTAGGTTTGAAATGCCCAAGATTCTCCAACCGAAAATGCAACTTGCGAGGGGAAATTTGGTAACATTGAAATGAAGTTACGTTCTTTTGTGGGGGAAACGCCGAATAGTAGCCTAATAAACTCATCAATGTGGCAAAATTCTGAGTATGCGATGTGTTAAGTAGCATCCCATTGGCGTGGAGCGAAACCGAATTGCTTAACACCAAGTCGGAGAGGAGACAATAGCCGAGCGCTGAATACCAGCAGCCTTGATACAATTTAAGAAATGCGGAAGCTGCCATTAGCACCCATGTCAAGAGGAGTACCCGCTAGACGGGGCTAAGGTGAGGGGCAGGTCCGGGTGAATTTCGTCTGACATCTGTCGGTTCCTCGTAGTGCTCCCGAATCACCATAAATTACGATTAATAAAACAAAATGTCCCGCGTAACAAGACATAAATTAAGGGAAAATAAAAATAGAGCGGAGCAGCGTGCGTAAGCCACGGATTGCGGTGACTTTGTTTTAAGTGAATGAGAGCGAGAGAGAGTGGCGGGGAGCGTGTATGTTTATGCAACTGAGTGCAGGATCGTGTGTGCGTGAACCGGTCATAAATCAAGCGGTTACGCGCTCCCGAATTGGCTCGTGGGTCCGTCGATATAATGTCCTAGCCGTTAACTTTATTAATATATTCTGTCTAGAGCGGTCATCACCTCCTCGGATCCCGTTCCGGCCATCTTTTTACCTCTCCCATCAACACCTCTCCGTAAAAACCATAAATTTTAGCGTTGGCAAATTGAATTTTTGTCAGTTCCTCTCCTCTCTTTTTCAATACTAAAAGTGCTTTGGCTAAAGCTTCTTGTTGCTACAAATAGGATGCTCTTTCCATAGGGCCGATAGCTTCCATTCAACTAATATTTCCTCTTTTCATTTGCTCTCCTCAAACATCATCGTTGCAAAATCATTAGTTAGAGGATTGTTTCCTCCCGCTCTTGCTTTCTCCGGTGGATTCGACAATGAGCCTCCCGAATCTTACAATCCCCCATAAAAAGCAGCGCTGAGACACGCAAATCGTGTGAAAGCTCTGTTTTGACTCTTAAGTAGCTGAAATTGCATAAATGAGTAATGAAGGCGCACTCACCTTCGCGCCTTCTTTCTTCGCTTGCGTAGGTGCAAGTGCAATTTGCGATGGATGTTCACACCTCTTTGATGGAATTCGCAATCTGCTACTAAATAGTATATCAACAATGTTGTACATCTGTCTTTAATGAGTAGATTTGGAAATTATAAGAGTTTTTATTCTCATGAATTAACAAGCCAATTTTGTAATGATTGCGTCGGAATACTGACGAAAACAAAACTCAACTCATGGTTTCAGTCGCTGCTTTCTGCAATCTATAGAAGAACAGAGTTTTCTGGCGACACCGTCGAATTTTGTGACGGAACAGGTTTCTTTTCTAGCCCTTCTTCCACCCTCTAACTCAGAAACAGATTCGCCTTCCTGCCATTTCATAATTAAGGTCGCAGTCGAGGCGGCTCGACTCTAAACGACCCAAGAGACACAGAAACGGCAAAAATAAACAATTGAAAATATAGTGATGTATATTTCATAGGCGCTCCGCTACGGGCCCGTCTAAACCGCGAAATAGCCAAGAAAGTACCTCCACCCATATGTGAAGACGCGCTATATTGAGCCCTAGGAAATACGCAGGTTTAAGGCCGATAGAGCTCATCACAAAATGTAGTTTCCCCCTTACGTAGGCGTAGCTGCGAGAATCTGAAGGCGGGAAATTCCGCCGCACCGTAACGCGGGGTTTGAGTCGATTGTTAAATCGATATCAAACATGTCGATATATAACATTGCTGAGATAGGGACGTATCGATAACGATAACGATAACGATTCGAGCTTTCCACTCTCCGGCCCCATCGTAAGCCCGGGCCCGAGGGACCAGCGCATTTAGTGGAAACCCCGAGAGGACACGCTCACTTTCGAGGTTTGCGGGATGCCTACCCAGCACGGTGCCGCTGCACCGCCCGGCTCACTCAGGTGGATGCGGCCGTGTTTCCGCTTCGAAGTGGGGCTTTTCGTTTCGAATTTTGTCACTCGTAATCCCTCAGGGACTTTCCCGCAGCTTCTGATTCCCTCAAATTTGACGTGCGGGACTCAGATTTCTGGAGAGACCCGGTGGAGTCTTTCGGCTCTCGGCTAGGGGAAGGTCGAATTCGGCGAGTGCTTTTTGCTAGCGCATTTGACTATCGCCTTTCCACCCTGAAACACAGTTTTTTCAACTCAAGCTCTTAGATTCTCAAAATTTTCTCGTCTAACAATTTCAACTTCCTCATTCCATAAAATTAAAGATGATGAGTGCAAACCCTTTTACATTCTCGATTCTTTAGCAGTTTAATCTCTTAGTCGTAGTAAATTGAACTCCTCATTCTTAAAATAACACCAACGCCAAATTTTCTTGAAAATTCGTTATTCCTTCCATAACTACTCCTATAGATCAGTAGTTCTTGTTGTCTTTTTAAAAAAGGAAAAAGTATATGATAATAAACTGTTCACCTGAGAATGTTATCCATTCTTTCCCCCAGTATTTTCCATGTTCTCCACCCGGTTTGGCACCTTTTTAAGCGTTTCCATGCAACAACTTCGACTCAGTGCTTGCCTGGGCTGTATCTGCGAAAATTTGAAGGCGATTTGCCGTCAAGATCAACAAAATTGAGAGTTTTGATGTTGACCGTACTTTAAAGAGCATGGTTAAGATCTTAGAAGTGGATATTTTCTCCCAGCTGACTTTTCTGCAACCGTGGAGATTCATAAAATTTGTTCGGGACGGTGCAGATCTTCCTGCCTGACCTAAATAGCGCGACAAGTGTTACACCCGCGTGTGATGCTACCATACCCCGGAAAATGATATCAACGGGTGTCGAAAGGTGTGATTTTTGTGTGTCAATGGGTGGGTGCGCTAAGTCGTTCATAATAGGGCCGGAGCAATAGCATGTTATCGGTGTAAAGCCCAAATAATGCTGCGTTATCGGTGCACCCAGGCAGGTGCGATAAAACTCAGGTAGCAGAGGAGCCGTCCCTGTTATCTCCGGGTAGTCAAACAACGGGTTCAGACTTCTGTCGCGTCGTCATCGTCACTCGAATCATCGCGCGACTGCTGCGCGCGGCACTAGACACACCGTCGCTCTTCTGACGTAAGGGCGTATCTCTATTTCCAAATGAGCCCCAGAAGGCATGAATTTATATGTAAGACAGGGATCACCAGGAAATTGAGATACGTCCTTACGCTGCCGTGCTAAGAAAGAACGCCGTATGAACATTCGAGAGTTGCCAATTTTCCTTCGATAAAATGTTTATTTTTGAGGCAAGTTATGAATATTTTTCCTTGAAATTTTCAGGGACTTTAGGTGAAATTGTGAACAAAATTATATAAAAAATTGGAAGAAAAATATTAATATTATTACCAGGAAATTCGTGTTTTATCAAAAGATATTTGGCAACGCCTGGAGGTTCATACGGCGTTTTTCCTTAGCACGGCGGTACGGCGGAGAGGCGACGACACTGCACGCGGCGATTATTGTCACGCCGCCGTGTGGCTTTATCGCGAAACCTGGGTACTTCAAAGTTGCGTGGTGTTCTTTGCGATGAATCGATTGATCAGACATTTGAACCAATGTAAAAGGATCGATTATCAGCATGTTCGAAAGGAAAACCTGATAATCAATTCTTTACCATAGCTTTATAAGGATAATATCGATAGCTAATGATAAACGCATCGTCGCGCCACCGGCACTTCAGTAACATACGGAGTGTTTGAGAGGTTTATTCCGATCGTGTTTTCATCGAGCGGGTAAGGAAAATCTCAAAAAAATAGTAAAATACTGAATCATGCGCTCATGTGCAAACATTCATCGGAATCCATTTCCTCGGTTTCGTATTAAGGGAGTTATAAGGTCAAAAAATGGATATCAGCATCCCACAGCGAAAAGATTACCTAAATCCTTCACATCCATTTTGAGATATCAGAGGAAATCTCTAGTCAGCCTCGCTGCTTCCATTTAAAATCATGATTTTTGGAAATTTATTTCTCATGAACGAGGTCAGAAAGAGCCCTGTAGCGGTTAACACATGTGGCACTGTTATTGGAGTTCTCGAAAACGCCTACAGCCCGATTTTTCGGAAATTCTGTATATAGTGCTTTTTAACTCTCGGGTATTGGTGTGATAAGGCAAAGCTAAAGATAGTGTTCCTGAAGTCATGAGAAATCGCGTCAACTTTTGAAAACCAAGAATTCTAGACAAGCGTAATTTTGGTTGTCGTTCAAGCGTGCGCCTTCAATTAGAGATGATACATCAGAGTACACCCGCGTCGATATAATTGTATCACGAGAGAGGATCTTGTTCTAAGTGCTTATGTATCAGTCGGTCATCTTAACTGTTGTTAATATAAGGTGAGCTTGCGGCCCCGAGCAGAAATTATGACCCGTATAGTCTTATTGCACACTTTTTGGGGGAATATTTGGATGGTGTGGAGTTTTGAAGTAGAGAATACGCTCATAGGCTCCAACGCTACTTGCAATATTTTACTTGTTTCCGTGACTTTATTTGATGTTGCCAGCTGTATTTTAATTTGATGAATTTTTGTGTGTTACAGAGGCCACCTTCTTCGTCCCTCTCCTACGGTGGGCACGTTAACGACGACGTTAGGTCGCCCGGATCAGGGGGCACGCCCGGTCCCTTATCTCAACAACCTCCTCCTAGTCTAGACCACAGCGATCCAGGTAAGCTTCAGTCATCCTGTCTCTTTTTCGGTAGCGTTGCTTCAGAAAAACGGCATGCATCCAGTCCATTTTATGGGTGAATACCACCATCATGATTCACCATTAAAGCTCAAACGAGGAGAGAAAAAAAAAGGAAAAAAAGGGGGGGAAACACCAAGAAACGTAGTCCGAACTGTACGCAAAGTGGTAAAATAGTGCTGGGTCCACCGTATTTTTCGGGGAAAACAAGGCCAAACATTTCCTAAATGTCAATTGGAGTCAAACAAGTTTTTTGAGCTCATTAGAGCGTCAGAGCATTCATAAGACCTCAAAAGTTTTGACTCGATATGAAATTTTTGGTCTCGTTTTCCCCACAAAATAATGTGTGCTGAGCACTATTTTACCACCTTGTTGAAAACTTATATAAAGCGCATGTGTATATGAAGTCAATATGAAGTACAGGAGGCATCAAAACTCATATACTGAAGTAGCAACTAGTCAACACAAGACTACGATTTAGTCACAAACGAGTATTCCAAGATAGCTGCAACCTATGGAATAGAAATGCTTTTCCTATACGTTTTGTGCTATTCCTTAGATGAATCTGTTTGTTTAACCGCTGACTCATTTCCGCATAATATTTTTGCGTGCAATCCGAATTCAACTGCAGTGAGAAAGAACAATGTGTAGACTTTCCTGAAAATAATGCTCGCCTGTATAGTCGGGATGAAATGAATAAAGGCACCACTTAAATTTAATTTCCCCAACCAATATCGTACAGGCGGACGTAACCCACTCGAAAAACTACCCTCATTCTCGTAGTCTGTAATTTGCAAATTGATTACCCACATAGTGCCCCCAAAATAAGCCGAATATTCCCCTGCGGTGGGGTATAAACTCGGAGATTATGATGGTCGCACATAAAATAATACCGTGAGCAGAAATAATACATTCCATGCATAGAGGTATAAATGCACGCTCATGTTTTGCTTTCGCGAGGAGCGAGGGATATTTATATCATTTATTTAAAATGATGTCCCCAGACCTCCTAAGACAAGGAAACTTTAAAGCTCTCGCAAGGGGGAACTTTTTCAATTACAGTGCTTCCCCACTCCTCTCATAAGCTTGCATACCTTCTTATTGCCGTCTGAATTTGAATTTCCAAGCCATAAGGAGCCGTTTTCCCACCCTTTTCTCCTCGCGATACGCCTTTTCGGCTGTTGTCTGTAGAGAACCGTTTATGAGAGAACATCAAGCCTACCCTGAACCTTAATGAGGCTTTCAGAAAATGTCCTAATCGTGTCTCTCTGAATCTCTGGAGTTGAGAGTAAAGATCTATTACACAAGATATGAATGATTCGTGGGTGTTAAATTGTGAAAATACAGACGAACTTTTGCTACAATGACAATTCTTTGTTTCCCGAACGAAGGAGCGTAACTTTATTCCAAGGTTACAAAATTGAACCAAACAGTTCAATTTTTTGGAAGAATATACCTGTACAATTTTTGTTCGAAATTGACTGATTTTCACACGAGATCAGAAGAGGGATCGATGTGAATTTCAGTTAAAAATTTCCAAAACTCTTCTGGTAAAAATGGAATTGGCGAAGGAAATTTGGCAATATTGGAATGTGGTTACGCTATTCCGTGAAGGGGAAGAAGAATTATTAAACGATTTGGTTGTTAGAGTGTTGTTAATTTTATTTTTTTAGATTAAGTTTTATGCTGCCATAACAGCACTATGTTGCACTAACAAAAACGTGTTAGAGTCCTCTTTAACTCCTCTAATTTATTTTTGCCTGTTAGTCTTGGAAATCCAGAATTTTAATGAGAAATGTCGCACGTCTTTCATATTATCCATCGCAACCTTAACCCTCGCTTAATGAAAACTATGAAAAAAAGAATCAAAAGTTAACACAAAAATGAAGAAGATTAAAAATGAAGATCAATAAGTGTCCTAATATTGTATTATGAAATAACGAGCGTTGGAAATGGCAGACCTAAAATCGGCTTTGCCTAGTGGCAAAGCTTTTGCCTAGCTTTAACAAGAACTATGTAAAGCCAATGTAAAGCCACACGGATTCACGTGGTTCTCCAACAGTACAGGGCCGCAGACAATAGTTCAGATGTCCTCATTTCGAGCATCAATTGACACCACTTTTTCCAAGCGCGCCCGAACCAAGGCAGAGCGAGAAAATCGGAAATAAATGCCGGAATGAAGTTATTAACAATGCACTGACGGATGAGAGGGGCGTCATTAGGAGTTTGTTTAACCTTATGACTGGCTTATAATTTAGTGGTGTCTAAATGACACTGTGGCGCAGGTGCCTGACGCATGTGTGTGTGCCTTCAACAAGTGTGCGTGTGTAAGTGTGAATAAGTCTGCATTACTGGTTATTTATTTAGCTTCGTACCGGGCGATAAATCAATGTAATTTAGCCCCGTGATATCAAGGCAAAAAGGCGGACAAGTGCACTCCACCGTTGCCAAGTGTATCAATGAAATCACTAGATAACCACGGTCAGTTTTAGGTGGTATCTTTTACAGGGTGACCTATTCCTTCTCACATTCTCTTGAACCTCGTCTCCCCGTACTTTTTGGTGACCTATTCCTTCTCACATTCTCTTGAACCTCGTCTCCCCGTACTTTTTACTAAAAAGTGTTTACTAAAAATATATTTTTTTTTATTTTTGATTTTTTGCCCAGAGATGAGGCTTTGGCCGTAGTGCGTTGGCACATACATCCACTAATGTGCGATATACTCAAATCGATGCTAAATACATAGGAATATTACTTTCGATCATAGAAACTAGTTTCTGGCTCATTTCAGGAACCGCATATCTACTATCAGTTTCTCTTTGCAGATAGGTGTTTTTATGTGTGAGTCAGAAATTGTAGTTCCTAATTGCAATATGTAGTCCAATTTGGCGTCCTTGTAGATAAGCTGTATTTGCAGTGTTTTAAATTGTTTTTCGCACGATTTGACATCCATGCTACATGTTTTCACTGGGATGTGCTCGGCGTGCATGAATATAGTTCAGAGTCGCGCGTGCGCCCTCCGCCAGAGCGCGCGTGCGTTCGCTCTATTAATCAATGCAGCTCGCCCCCCCTCCCCGCCCCCTCCCTTCCCGGTGCCAGTCAAACAAACATCAATAAAATGCTGACAACTGATGAGACGGACAAAGTTGGATGAGGCTCTGCAGATATTGACGATGCATATTTCCCCACTTTGGCAAATATTTGACTAATCTGTTTCCCGAGTCGCGCGGTTCGATTTTTTTTTAGGCGGATCCCTGGTTTCTCTTGTTCTTGACGCCCGGGCACTCTTACCAGGGTTCGAATCCAGGTAGCTACGAGTGAGCAAGGAAAAGCTTTTGAGGACATGTGTTCTGCACTTCGAAACTTTTCCAAATTATTGCGAATTAAAAATTAAAATGGATGAAAATATTAAAGCAAAGAAAGGAATTTTAACGCAATATATTACTCATAGAGAGAAGAAAGTGGTCAATACTCTCTAAAGGTAGTATATCCTTGAAATCAAAAGGGGCAATGGACATTATGAACAGTAAAATGTCAATGTTAATGATTGAAATTCAAGGACAGTGGGAAATTTTAATACTTTTTGTCGGGTACTTTTGATGCACAACACCCAAAGTAGTAGCTAGTGCTTGTTCCTTGCAAAGATACAGTTTAGTGCTCGCACCCAGAGGTAGATCAAATCGCATCACTTAGATTTAGGGTAGGCTCAGCCCTGCTCGGAATAGTGTCTAGTCCTAGTCCTAGTGGGGTTAACATTTACCTAAAATGGACTTCATTTTGCAATAATCAGGAACTAAAATTTTTGGCTCATCCGTAAAACCACGTATGTGCGTAGGGAAACTAATGGCATAAACGTTGTTTTTAAACTGAGTTAGAAACTTTAGTTCTAATTACAAAATCTAGTTACCATACTAAGACCTAGCTCTAGAGTCTCATACCGGTGTCAATCTCAATCTCAATACGATCTACTTTCATAAATACAAACTCTTATAGCCCGCGGGAATACACAACTGGAAAGTCGAAACAATATCGACCACAAATTAAACTAATAATCCCAAACGGCGAGGGGACGGGGGAGCTATTACGAAGCCACAAACCTTTAACCACAAAACACGTCAGAAATCACCGGAAGGGTTGATAACCTCGCCATAGCAAAGGGGCTCGCACAAAAGCTGATTAAGCGTGTTTAGCTCTCCCGGCAGTTGGAACGGCGGCGGCGGCGGCGGCGCTGGAAAGAGCTTTCAATAAAAACAAAAACAAAATTCAAGTGCGAGGCAACCCCATGCGGAACCGCGGTCTCTGAAGGGCCTTCCACCGGTGCGCTTGAAAAGAGCTTCGCGTGGGGGGTGCGACGGGGGGGGGGAGGGGGCTCTCCGCTGAGGTTTCCGAAGTGACACTCTGAAGAGCCCTCGAGAAGCGAGTCCGACAGTAATCAATGTAAGTAAATACTCTAATGTAAACTTGTTGCATCGTCGGAGGGAGGGGAGGTTGGCAGTTTTTCGGGAGGGAAAACGTCTGTGATTGACGCGCGCCGGGTCCAGCGGCGGCTGCGGACGGTATTTACATGTTTGTTTGCGCTCTTTTTAACAGACTAACGCCTTACGACCGTGAAGGGCCCGCCGCGGGCCCCGCTGGAGCCCTGGGGAGGGGCGGGGGGCGCCCTTGCTACCCCTCCCCCCCCCGCCGCCCAGCGCTCTGTTTGTTTTGATAACTATGCCGATCCGGCGACCACTTGACGGGTCGTCATCGTGGAGTGTTGCCTAATTTGGCGAGATTAAACTATTCGGCGTGTCGAATTCCTCGGTTTTTCGGAATTTCTTGGTGCGGTTTGGCATCGTTGCTTGTGCTTGAGGTTTTCTACGCGTATGTTGACGGCGGGCTCGTGACCTTAAGGATAGGTTTCAATCGAAACCGGGAACGGTTTCATTACTCCCAGGTTGCCGTTCTTGGCAGGAAATGAGAGAATTATTGTTCTGGTTATGATATAATTTTTTTCATGACAATCCGGCAACATTTCATCCCTATAAATCTTACCGTAGATTAAAACTGGGCACCAGACTTCGTAATATTCAAGAGCCCGACGCGGAAAGGGATGTAGAGCGAAGTCGGTAAAATCTTTCACTCTCATAAAACTTTTTTTCGTTAAGTTTTAAAGAATGAAAATTTTACTGTAAACTTTAAAAACAGGTCTGCGTTTGGGTCCAAATTTTTGTGGGCTTGATCTTTCACCAATAGCAAATCGGTTTTTGACACGTACCGATCATAATTTTGCAAGAAACGTAGTGGGGCCAATTTCAACACAAGAGAAAAAATTGGTGGCCCTCAGAAAGAATGATACTGCAGAATTGACACCACTAATACCAGGGATCACCGCTTGATCACATCGTGATGGATTTCCGAGCCCACGAAACGGTCAGAGGGATCAGAAACTATCTGCTGACTTTTAAACCAGGAGCGTCGGATTAAAAGGACCTTCAGGGACACGGCGCGAAGACCCACAAGGTCGGGACTCGAAGGAATGGCGCGCGCGACCACTTGCACCATGACTTTCGTCCCAGACCCGCGCTTAGCCCGCATCGTGCATAGCATCAGCCGATTTGCCAAACTTGTTCAAAATCCCGCTTAAAAGTCGAGACATGAACCAGGATGGAGCGGGATGCCCAAGGCGGCATCCGCTAGCATCCTGGCAGGAGGATGATTCCACCGTAGACGAAGCGCTGAAAACACTGAAAAGGCACAATGACCTCACCACGGTCTCAAACCTGGACGTAATTCTGCCAAATGGAAGTATGCGCATTTACGACATGAGCCATGAGACCCATAAGAATATATGCATACAATAGCTCACGTCACGATGCACGTAGTTCCGTTTGGCAGAAAGACGTCCACCTATCCGCATGAAAGGAGAGAAGAAGCTCAGAAAACACATATTGTGAGCGTATTAGCTGCAGATTCCCTTTCAATGGCCCCCTCTCGATCCACCAGGAGGGGGACGAGGAGGTCTCGTCTCCTTGGATCCCGGCGCACAAAGCAGTTAATGGATTTTGGAGATCGCTCCTTTGAAACGCGAGCGCGTAGATCAGATTTTTTAGACCTGAATTGAAAGGGATTTAGAAAAAAGTGTTTTTTTTTTCTTGCCTCAGAAAACGAAAGGTTTCAAAAACGGGAAATACGCTAAGTGGTTGAAATTCATGCCCGGCAGGGGTTCGCAAAGTGTCGCATTGTCCATTGATTGAAACCATAAATCAACGCGCTCCGAATTTGGCTCCTCGTGTTAGTTGGATAAAAGCTAACTGGAACTTTGTACTTCTTTTCATCGCATGGGAAAAATCGGGCTCAAGTATAACTGCCATATCAAGTGATGAAATTGAAGTAATGTTTAATTGATCGGTAGGTGATCGGTTCGACAGGGGGATTTTGCCAACCAAAGGAATTTAATTAATCAAGAGAATAAATCGTGAAAGTTTTTGCATTTAAAGAAAAGGAGTGCCAATTGCAGAAAAAACAATCTTTAGAGGAGTGATTAAATTTGATCAAATTTCGGATAATCTGTTATTTTACCTCTCAATACTTCATAGATTCTGAAGAACAGGTGTTTTTTCCTGTTTTTCTCCCCTTTGAAAAACGAGTATTCTGTATGAAAAACTTTGGTTCAGAGATTATAAGTGTTGGCTTGGAATTTCAATCAGAGTCCCCTCTAAACACGGGAAAATACAAGGAGCAAAAGTTGGGGAGGAAATTAGAACAAAGTTCGTTCCTCTGCAACTAAGGATGGTCTATAACTTAAGTTTTGAAATCTCTCGAACACCGAAATAATGAACGGAATGAAGTGCGTCCATTATCATTTTTCAGGCCCTAATTTCCAACAAACTTTCCGAGGAGTTTGAGCTTACATCATGCGTGTGTGTGAGTGCATGAGCAGGGGGCTCCATTTGAATAGTAGGTACGCCACGGCAAGGCCTGAGGTCAGATCAGGTAATGTACAAAAGGGAAATATTCTATAGTGCCCGAGGGCGAGCAGTAATGAAAAGAAAGAAAGAAAAAATAAGACCGTACAATGAATCCTTAGATCTAAATTATTTTTTAGTCGGGTACATGATCTTTTTTCTTCTCTTTCCTCCTAATCTTCTTTTCCCCCTTTCGTTAGCTCCTCTCGTCCGCATGCTCCCGACTTATTTTTCTTTATCTCTGAGGAAGAATAAACAGAACGAAAGCTTTGTTTTGGAAATTAGGATGAAATTTTGTGGTGGGGATCATGCACTGTAAATAAAAAGTGCGATATCTATGCTCCCGTTCTGAGGAAGAACGCCGTATGAACCTTCAAGCGTTGCCAAATTTCCTTTGATAAAACTTGGATTTCTTGGTGAATTTCTGAATATTTTCCCTCCAATTTTCTAGATAATTTTTCTCGCAATTTTACCCGAAGTTCCTGAAACTTCCAAGGAAAAAAAACATTTTTTGAACCTAAATTTTTTTGAACTTATAAAATGGAAAAGAGAATCAATCGAGCTATCGGGAGAATCAAGAAGCTACCGTGGCTAATAACTGATGCAGATCTCAATAGAAAATCTAATTCTGTGTCGGTGGATGACTCATTATGTGCCAATCGTGATTGGTATGTGTTCAGCCCGGTTTTGAGAATGATCATCCGATTTTTTCCGCGAGTCTCCTCGCATATAGCGAAATAAAATGAGGCAAAAGAGGTGTAAGGATAAAGAATTTAAAGCTTGGTCGTGTTAAACCGTAATCAACTGTCATATTTGTGAGGAAGACAAAAAAAAGTCAGAGAAAAGGATGAAAAAAACCTGTTATGCAAATTAAAATAATGTAACTCTATACTACCGATCGATTGTGTTTTTTTTCGTATAAGATACCTACCTTAAGATTTTAATTTTTGTCAGAACCTTTTCATCGAATTCCGTATAATGTACAATTGGAGGATTGTTCTGCCGTGCTAAGGAAGAAAGCCGTGAGTTGAGAGTTGTCAAATCGCCCCAGATAAAATATGTATTTTTGAGAATGATTATGCGTATTTTTCCTTGAAATTTCCAGACAGTGTAAACAAAATTGCGAACAAAATTGTCTGAAAAAATCGAAGAAAAAAAATCACGATTTTCCCAGTAAAATAAGGTTTTATTGAAGGAAATGTAGCAACGTCTAAAGGTTCATACGACGTTCTACCTTATAGCATGGTAGAGTAGGTATCTCACGGGGAGTATCTTTCCTTTTTTTTTGTTCGTTTGGCTCGTTGATTTTAGACTTTTGCAGATTTTTGTTTTAAGATTTCCTTTCACATCACACTTCGTACTACGTCCATCTTGGCTGTTACCTCCCATACCAGATTTTTGCGGCAGGAATTTCATTTCGTCTCATTCGTCAATCTCACGCAATGCACCGCACGGGCATTCCTCTCGGTGGCTGGCATTCTCCCCAGTTTAGTTCGGTTTTGGATTTGATTTAATAATGAGATAGTCTGTGTGCAGTCCGGTTCTCATCGAATTTTCGACTGCGAATTCCATTCGATAAGTATCTCACAGCGAGGCAAATGATTTCCAGGAAAACTGCAGGAATTCCGAGTCTTGCAAACTCAACGTCGAGTTTGCATTCGCAAACCAAATGTTCGAACCCGACTAATTTCTCATTTAAAAAGAGGTTAATTACTGTCTATGTACTCCATTTAGATCGGAGGGTAGTTCTGGGAGGAAATTGCTTCCTCCGAGAGTAGTAATATTTGGTGTTGACCAAACTTTGGAGGCGTGTGAAGGAAGGGTGAGGAAAGTTAGGAGAGGGATATCTTAAGAGATGTTCAGGATGAAGGTGTTGCTTTGTGCAGCATGAGATAAGATCCCTGAGGAAGTTTCGCCGTGCGGTGGCGGAAATTGAAGAGAGTGCAGAGAGTTTGTTATGGGGCAGTTGTTTGGTGCCCGAAAGTCACCGCACCGCATCCCCACCAAGCACGGAGCGGAACTTTCAACAGTGCGAGGAAACACTTAAACGCACCGCTTCAGCATTCAGATTTATTCATGGCCTCGTCGAAAATTTGAATGGACTAGCGAAACTTTCCGACCTCCGAGTCAGAGGCGAAAAGTTGCGTTGTTTTCCCAGACCGCCCTCCCCATTCTTTTTTATCTCAAGTGTCACACTCCTGAGGACTCGCCGCTCCCCCGAACCGTCGCTCACCCTGGGGACCTTCCTTTAAGTCATTTAGTTCCTAATTATAAAGATACGGTGTGAAAAATGACAGGGACGTGGTTTAAATAAAAAAAAGGAAAAAATTACCTCGGAACTTCATAACGATGACCCTTTTATCAGGACTTTTACCCTCCCCATCCGCGCGAGAGAATTATATGCTTAGCTCTCGGAGGACGTTTGTTAAGGAGGGTAGAAGAAATTAAAAATGAGAGGAGCATCTCCTGCCCGTGCTCTCAATCATAACAAATAAGATGCTTATTTTAAAAGGTTTTTTTTAGCGATCATTTATTTTTTCTTTTTCCTCTGCCTCTCTCACTCCGAAGACGTTTCTGGTAAAAGTCATTTTGAATGGTAATTAGCTGCTGAGAAATATTGGTGATCAACGGCTCAAATGAGATCTGGTGTTCGTGATAACAGAATCAAATTGCGAGGGTCTCGTGAGGGGCTTAATAAAGGAACGACGTCAACAGAAAGACACCTCTCGGAATACCTCCTTCCCCGGTCCAAACTTTTTACTCCTCGAAGGAGAGGAAAAATTACAATTTTCAGCATGCGTGCTCAAATTTTACCTTATTTTACCCATTTTTTCTCCTCTAAATTTGATTTACAATCTACTAAAAAAAGGTATTACTCTGGGTGGGACTTTGTTACTCATTATTTTCAAATAAACCGTAGAAAGCCTATACTTTTACGAGAAAAAAAAGAAAAAAGAAGAAGTAAAAAAAATTGCCAAAATAAATAAAAAATCTCTTTTCGACTTACCAGAGGCTGTATTCTGAATCGATGTGAACAATACTGTCGTGCTAAGAAAGAACGCCGTATGAACCTTCTTGCGTTGCCACATTTCTTTTGGTAAAATACGAATTTTTAGGACAACTTGTGAAAATTTTCCATCCAATTTTTCATAGAATTTTCTTCGCAATGCGATCAGAAGTATGAGAAAAGTTCGAGAGGAGTTTTTCATTATTTGTCTCAAAAATTAATATTTTAAGAGGGGTAATTTGTCATCTTTCGAATGTTCAGACGGCGTTTTTCCTTTGCACGGCAGTATGCCCACCAAGCGATCGGACGAGAGACGGTCGGAAAAAGCGCACGTGCGAGAAAAATTTCGGCCAGCGTTATTCAAATGGTCAAGAGGCAATGCCCCTTGCATCTTACGGTAAAAAAGAGAGGGCACTCAATCAATTCTGTCAGGTCCATGGCCGCGGCCGGGGAGGCTGAGGGGACTCCCTCAACCCCCCCCCCCTTCAAAAAGCTGAATTAATTCGGCTTTCGAGAAGGTTCTCGTCATCCGCTCAACGGCACCACATACTCCGATGTACCGATGAGAATTACTCATGTCGTCGCGATTAATTGCCGGCCGTCACTAATTGGACGTATTTCTGCCAAACGGAACCATGTGCATCAAGACATGAGCCCTGAGACCCATAAGAATGAATGCATAACAGGGCTCACGTCATAATGCCGTTTGGCAGACATGCGTCCGATTGATTCGCTCGATACCTTAATTGGTAGCGTGACTTTTTTCTCGAGCTTTGACGGTTTTTGGTCGATGAGTTATTGGTTCGGATCCGCGATTTGTTGTTGATTTGCTCGCGTCTCGTCCGCCAAGCCTCTAGCAATGAGAGAGACACTTCGTCGTATCCTGAACGAAGAAACGTAACTCCATTCCGAAGTTGCAAAATCGATTCGAACAACTAAAATTTGTACAAGAATTTACCTGAGCAATTTTCTTTGAAATGCATGAAAGTAAAATAATATAAACGGGAAATCAATTGAGACTATAGTACTAAGGAAAAAAATATATGGATCATAAATATTAAAAAGTCTAGTTTCAATAGAAAAATAGTTCGAACAGTCGTAATGTAATTTAAAGTGTCTGCTGGGATTCTCAAGAATAAATGCTCATGGCCGCTCTCTAACTTGGATATTTTCTGGAAGGAAATTGGCAAAATTTGTATGGACGATTTTTTTTAAAAAAAAAGGAAAATATTACCTCGAAATTTCATAACGATGACCCTTTTATCCGGACTTTTACCCTTTTTCTATGGACGTTTCCCTTTCCCAGGACTTTTTCTAATTTTCACATGAGATCAGAGAAAAAATCAGGGAAATTTATAGTTGGAAATGCCCAAGATGCTCCTGGTCGCCATGACATTCGCAAGTGGAACTTTGGCAACACTGTTTAGTTACGTTCTTTCGTAAGGGAACAGACGACTTGCCAGTTAAAAAGATGCGAGTTTTTTTATCGTCTGTTACTTCCACAGTGACAACGTGGCGCTATTTTTTTTAATTTACATCCCGACTCTATCGGATGGACCGAGGAGCGTCATTCAATCCATCCACATCGCACAGGTGTGCTCATTTGTATTTCAATCTCCTCGACGACTTTTTTGGAGTCGGAAATATTCCCCATTTGCATTTTCTAATTTTAGTCGGCGTGGAAACAACCTGTTTATCAATGAATTCCAATCCAGAGTCGCTACGAATCATAGTCCTCGGTGAATGATCCCGATCCAGTGTCAAAACTCCCGAGAGGAGTGCCCTTTGCAGAGGAAAAACGTCGTATGAACACAAAAATGTTGCCAAATTCCCTCCAGAAAATATCTATTTTAGAGAGAAGTCATATGCGTTTCTTCCATGAAAATTTCAGACACTGAAAATTACATTACGACTGTTTTCAAATATTCTTTCAAATGTATCGTAACTTGGCGGGTCCTTACTCATCTTTACAGATTGGTGAAAGGAATGCGGGTTTATACCATCCGTATACAAGGCACGCGTTGTTCCGTGCGTCAAACTTTTGTCACCAGTCGAAAACGCCTTCAGTTTTGCGCGATACCTCACCGCCCACACCGGAGTTAAAATATCTGTATCATATATTGCCTTGTGAAAGCCTCCGCTTTTCGAACATTTATGAAGTATATTGATAGCCAAAGTGCGAAACCACGTCTCCGTTTGCAACGTCGTAGATGTCCTGTCATATCTTATGTTTTCATTCGAAATTATTTAACTTTATTTTTTAAAATTGTTTCCTGATATTTCTTTGGTATTAGCAAAATATTCCGCAGAAATTTCAAGTTATATAGTTGACTTGTATCTCTTCGAAAAAATTAAAAAGGAGCAGAAATTTTCGAAATACCGCAATGGAGATACATGGTTTCGCACTTCAGCTATCGTCTCGCATTTAGTCGAAAACACTTGCATGGAAACTGTTAGCATTATTATAATCTCTGAAAAAGTGAAAGTTATAAACTCAATAAGTTTATCAGAAATTCTGTATTTTGTCGAAGGAAATTTGGCAAATTTCAAGGACTCAAATGACGTTCCCGGTGAGTACGGCCGAGCGGAGAATGTCGTGCGCTGAAGGGTTATCGTGCCCGCATGGTTGCAGTAGATCACGGCGCGGCATACGTCTTCGAGACACCGGGGCAACCAACAATAGTTACTGCGGTAATACTTCTGACCGCACTCGCATTAGATAGCGGTTTGAATGCGGACCGCGCGTTGCATACATCAGTGTATGGTTGTAATTACCAGTATTGTATTTCACAAATGCTCGTTCCCTTGAGGGCACCGGCTCACCGCCTCCCCTTGCCACTGTACCTGTTCCGCCGATGATTCACTTTTAACGTATCCCTCCCCCTTTTCGCCCCCTCTTCACCCCTTCCCCCTGCCTTCTTCGTTATTTAATCATATTTTCCTCAAGGCAGACTCAAAGCCGCCTCGCAACTGCATGCCTCAACGTGAACTTTCTGCACAGTCTGCGAATTTCTTTCGATTTAGTGTCTTACCAGTGTATAGTTATGGGGAGGATTATGGAAAAAGTGATAGGCGAATGGCTTGCGGAATTTTGTAACTCATAGAGGGAATGACAGCTAGGAATTTCTTGCCTGTTTTGGTTTCATGAACGTTTTTGGATAATGCGCAGGTATTTTGAGAGCAAGAATTTTCGCTACCTTTACACTATGTAAGTTGGACATTAATGCATAACGAAATGCATTCATAACATTATTTTATCGAAAAATGGGAGCAAAATATCTTGTTGCTTATTTTTAGACGGTATTTATACCTTTAAATATTCGATACAATGAGAAAGAGAGATCCCTTGACCTTTGAAAACAAATGGTGAGCCGTAAGTTCCGTGTCCACCAGAACAACATCTCTCAAGTTGTATGAGTGAATTTTTTATGGCAAAAATTCTTTGAAATGAACACATATTTAAAACTACAATTTATTATAGTAATACTTTGCGTTAGCCGTACCAGCAGGTATTTGTTAATGTACTTGTTTTCACCGGCTTTAGCAAGTTTAGTCCACGAACACTAAATCACTCTTTATAATCCGTTTACTGCATAGTAATTAGTCTAAAATTCTAACAAGTTTTTGAGACGATATACTTAGAGTCTGAGCATTTGGGAACGCCTTACGCTCTCTTTTGGCATGAGCCTAGCCGGGCATGTACTCTTATAGATCTCAGGGATCATGTCAGGATGGATATAGTTCCTTTTGCTTTAAATTCGTCTAAGTGGTAGCGGTATACAGTAGGATTGATCCTGAACGAATCAATCCAGAATCGGGAACTTTGATCGAAAATGGGGACCGGAGAAGGCAGGAAGGGTTAAATTGATTAGAAGACCAAGCAAACAGAAAACATGATTAACTCCTCCCGGTCGGAATTCAGGGCGCGCATTAGGGAAACGGCGCAGTTAGAGGCATCTAATTGCCAGCGTGGGGCTTTCGAAGTGCCGCCGAATCCATTTTCGGAAATTAGGGCAGCGCGAGGGGGCCAAAATAAACGAATTACCGAAAGTGATATTTTATTCAGATTGTTTATTTTGAAAACAACCCCTCGACACTGGCCGAGAAAGGGTTGACAAACCAATGACGATCTCTCCCACCGAAAGAAATCGAAAAATCGGATATAAATGCGACGTTGTCTTTTTGAAGTATAGTTTTGAGAAATCGTCATGAAAATCGATTTTTTGGTAAAGATCGATTGATTTTGGTACTCTTAACTCTTCTTTTGAATGACCCTTCAAGTACTTTAGAGCGTTCCCATTTCATAGCCCATTACGCTAGGTTTCAATGACCGATTCAGATATGGGATCAACGTGGGATTCGAGAATAACCGAGAACAAGACGGCAGTGGGTAGGCTTAAATAATCGATTATCGATTGATCCCCATTTGAGGCCATGGTAAATAATCTATCATTAAGATGTTCGTTGCAAACACCTTGTTAATCGATCCTTTTCCATAGGTTTAAATGGCAGATCAATCGATATATCGCAAAGCCACTGCTAGTCGGACAAAAAAACAAACTTTGCAATTTATCATGGGTGCATTATCGAACCGCCCCGGAAAGGATATGCGCGTACACAAACAAACGCCGACAGGAAGGAAACATAAACCAAGATACGCCGGAGGATACACGGCTTTCCCGTCGCATATGCGAACCGCGTTTCGACGACGCGTTTTAGACATTTATATTTAAACGAATTTGATTTAAAAAAGCCGTGCCGTCAACGGGGAACGCCTTTATGGCACCTTTAAACATTACGAGCGACCGGGAAATTCGGGGGAAAGCACTGAATCGAAAGCGCGCTCGGGACGTGTCTTGTGTTCTCCTTTGCGTTCCCGTTGTCGAATCGTTTGTTTTTATTCGCCTTTACAGACAAATTGATTTTATTACGCCCTCCCCCCACCTCGTACCGTCGCCTTGGTATCGGTGAAAGAGGAGTTTCGCCTCACCCTCTTAACCATCGGTTTGTCTACTCGTTCGTTACCAAGGAACTCTATCGACGGTGCATACAGGAACGTAAACTAGTGCGTTCCCAACCTACGGTAAAATAGATGTTGCTGCTTATTTAGAACGCAATAACTTAAGATGATACAACAATGTAGTAGACGAGGCAATCATTTCAGCGCTGTCTCACATGAGTTTTCTGTTTAAGGTATCTCTGTAACACTTTGGAAAACGATTCGATAATTTATTTATTTTCAGCGTATTTTTTAAGAAATTAGAGCATCAATCACGCTGTTGTACCGTAAGTATTTAAACACAAAATCTAACCAGGAAACAGCTTTAAAATTGCGTCCCGAGTAATTCTATGGCATCCTTCAAAAAGAACAAATCCATAACCTCATGTAGAAATTCTCCCCCCCCCCCAAAAAAAAAAAAAAAAATTNAAAAAAAAAAAAATTGTAGAAATTCGTCGTGAATAATTGTGTTAATTCATCACACTTTAGTCATTGATAGGCACTGAAAAAAACACATTGGATCTAGAGCCCAGACTCTTAAAAACATCGACAAGAAAACGCACTCCTGATTTAATCAGAATCTAGCTTAAATCAAGAACCAAGCCTCTTAATTTAAGCGGATTTCGTTTTGATTCTAGCAAAAATCCGATTGAATCAAGAGTATTTTTTCTTGTCAATGTTTTCAAGAGTCTGGATTCTAGATCCAATGTGTTTTTTTTTTTTTTCCAGTGGGTTGTTAATTAATTTAGGGCTCATCAAACACGAGAAATTCCGATTGCAAGAAGCATTTTCCCTCCATGGCGCGAACCCGAGATAAGGTTATGTTTTTGTTTACAATTGAGCCATGACGTAGCCACAAAATCCATCTATTGAGACTTTGGTGCGCACCGTTAAAGTAATGAGATCATACGGGAAAGCCTCGGAGATTCACACGGCCGGATCTCGAGCGGGCCCCGTCCCCCGTAGGACGGCGAAAAGAGGAAGGGCCTGGGAATGGGAAAAGCCATGTAAAACGGCGGGAATTTTACACGTTTTAGAGGACGTAAAACTCGGCGGGAATTAGTGCGGGCATTTAGTTCTGGTGCGGGTCTGAATCGCCTGAAATGTTGACTGCTCTCAGCGAAATTGCCCGGAGGGAAGGAAACGCGAGGCACGGCTTGGCCCGGCCCGCGAGAGGCTAAATTAGAAGCATAGGAAAAATTACTGCACATGTGAATCGTCAGATGTTAAAACGTAACATATCCCATACCTGCAGAACCTCGAATCGCATACAGTTGCCTGTATTCCAGGGCTCATGGAGTGAAGGGTTTTGAGATGGGCCGATTCACGTATGAAAGTATGGCTATACAGCGGGCTGCGATATAATAAACTCGGAGAATAATGCAGGCGGGCGTGTGAGAGTGTGGCGCACGCATGTGTGAGAGTGTGAGATGGGATTGAGCGTGTATGATACAATTTCATGGCCTTCTTCACATTAAACCAAAAAATTAACAAAAAATCGGAATCACACGCGGTTTGAGGCGTATGTGTGTGGACGCTCCAGGTTCGACGCTCGCCACTCGACATCGTGACGTATTAGACACAATGCAAGCTGCGGATCCGATGCCCCCGGAGCGGTGTTGCCAAAATGAGCTCGGGTTTTCCGACGTTTCTCACGTGAAAATAGCGTTTTCTAGTGTATGACCTGACGGTTATGTTCCTGGACCGACTGCGGAACGGTCAGTTGGTGACGTCATCGGCAAAATCGCATTTAGAATTTGTAACGTTTCCGTGGTATATTAATGCTTTTACGGAGGGTGCCGTTCTGGCTAATTAGTAGTGTAATGGGGAATTTTCAGGTGTCTGAAGTTTTTTAAATGTCATGTTTGAAATAGAGTTACTAAGACATCTGATCACGAGGATATCCTTAGTTCCTATATTGAGAAATTATGAGAGATTATGACAAAATAACGTACTCTGCTAGAATATACGTGTTTAAATCAGAAATGCCGCTAGATAACGTCACAGACGGCACACATTTTCTCACTTTCAAATTTTTATTCATACTATTTCCCATTTAAGAAAAAAATTATGAAAAAACTGCGATCTCGGTTCGTTAAGCACTCTTAGATGAGCAATCAAATTTTTTTTTTGTGTGGCAATTCTCCATTACTGAAAACGAGCACGTAAGCAATTATCCGTTTAGTCATCGATTCTGAATTTTCAAACTTGTAGTTTCCTTGGTCATAGATTTTGAGCCGATTGAGCATTTTCTATTTCCTATCAAGCTTTAAATGAGAGCTGCTCCACGCGGTTGCTTCTTTTTTCCCTTCAG
The DNA here is from genome assembly GCF_001854935.1 of Bemisia tabaci. NCBI lineage: Eukaryota > Metazoa > Arthropoda > Insecta > Hemiptera > Aleyrodidae > Bemisia > Bemisia tabaci. Next base: position 2,286,637 of record NW_017547093.1, read on the forward strand.
ACTAGGAAAGATTGGAGCAATGCTAGGGTGGCCTGGTTCCGTAACTGACGTCAGCATCCGAGTAGAGGGAATTTCAAATGAAGCGCATCAATATTCCAAAGGCGGAGTATTAAAGTGAAAAATGCTCGTGTAACGCCGAAGAAGAGATACTGGTAATTCTTTCCCCAGCCCACGTGTCAGGTTCGCATGCTTTTCAATCTTACCCCTTGCGGGCTCAATCCGCGTAAATATGAAAAATATCAACATATACAAGGAAAATGCGGATGAAAGAAGGATGATACGGCAAACTTCTCTTGAATCTAGATACCCTTCTTCAGATCCTAATGTATGCCAATATGTACTGGTATGACCTAAAATTAGCCGTAAAAACTACAAAATGATAATTACGAGGTCATTCTTGAAATATAATTGATACCGCAATTATCAAATTCCATGAAGGAGCCGAGGATATCAAAATATAAATTACCGGGCCCATTCCTCAGTCCACCGAAAGTCTTTGAAATTTTGTTCTCTCCCTAAAACTAAGTGCCCTCTCCCCTTCATCGTCAATGCTCTGTATTTTTGAGCGTGGTTGCTGAAGTCCAGGTTCAAAAGTGTTTGCATTGTTGTTGAATGAAACTTTCGGCAGTCAGAAGAGAGACAAGTTCTAAAAGTGCAACAAATTAGAGTGCGAGGGGGAAAGGAGCCATCACGAAAATGAAATTTGGAAGAAAAAACGACAAGGATGAGATAAGGCACACTTTGAGGGGTGAATGGGGATGGAATGGGACATTATTAGCTGATGCCTCCGTTGCTGAGTTCAATTAGCGGAAGGCCACTTTTCCTCCACCGAAAAATTATCAATCGATTATTAGAGGAGTGTCAGTGGAAACTTTGCAGAGTTGTCAGTTGTTATTAGATATTGAAGACAGTCTGGCATCCCTGATGAGTCGCTAACTTAAAGTTTCGAAGGAAGCTGCGCGCGATTTAGGAAATCATGGCGCGATGCGCCAGAGCCGCACGTAAGGGGCGCCGGCGCCATCCCCTCGGCGCCTCCCCGCCTCAGCGCCCCCGCCCCTCCCCTACCCCGGCGGCCCGCAGTTAATGTATAAAACGTCACTTTCCATTACATGTCATATTTCCTTGACAGCCCCTTCTTGTCTACCTTAATAAACACCTAGACATTCTTGGTGGTGGGAAAAACCCGGACTTGGAGCTTTAGCTTCCTTCCTTCGTCTGCGCTCCGCACCACCGACTTAAAAGCTGCCCCCCCCTCCCCCGGAACCTTCTTCCCTCCTCCTACCTTCCTCCCCTCCCATCGACCACGTCTGGTCTATTTTCGCTCTATTCAATTTTGATCATGTTTCTTGGAATTTTCATCCTTGGCCTTATTTTTCCGACGAAGTGGTGCCCGGATCGTTCATCCCGTATGATTTGGAGGAGGGGGGGGGTTCAGCTGTTACGTAATGCTCCTGCAAAATGCGGGGATGTCTGAAGGTAAGTTACCGCGCGTTTAAATTTTCCGTCTATGTGGAAATGAACACTCAAGATGCTTTTTAAACTGTGCAACCTTTGATCCTCGATGGATCCAACCTTGATTAATTGATTGGATCAAAAAAATCATCCAGAATTTATATGTTCCCCGATTTATGACAGGATTTCATGACAGCAGGCAAACAATAATTTCAAAGAATCAAGTCGTCTTTTTACTGTCAAGAAAACCAAAACATTTGGTTTCAGTCACTGATATTCACAACACTTCAATAGTGGTTCATATCATAAGTAAATTTTTAGGTCCCATAAAAAGTAGACAGTACCCTCTAAAACGCACTCTTCTAATGATATCGCTCAGTTAAAAAACTTGGAAAAAAACTGTGAAACTGAATTTTTGAGAGTCGGCATTTGTTAAAAATGACCTATTTTATACAATCATGACTTTTTTCTATCGATGTTATTGAACGTTTGTCTACAACTTTGTTGGACTTCCGTATTTTCCGTTCTTAAAGTTTCGCCCGCGAAGTAAAGATATCTTTCTTCTTCTTCTCTTTTCTGATCCTTTCAGCGACACGCAGCTCAGCTTCTTCGCATGCAGCTTGAGCTTTGTTTATGATCTTCGGCAAAGCGGTCAGCGAGACCGAATTGGAACTGCCGTTGCCAGAATGCATAAGAAATCACCCTTTTTCACGTAAATTATCCTTGAAAGTCCAAGGAAGCTGCACGATTTGGCAAATGCGCCTGAGGAGCTAGTAATCCCGCGATGATTCGGCTGGATTGGGGCTGAAACCCGGGTTCGGCTCCCTCGCTGAAGGAGGTGCAAGGCTTACCAAAATCGGCTTAAACTGATTCCGTCGATAATTTCAGTCTCGGTGCCAAGTTTTTCGTCTCGTCCTCAAGATGACTTGCGATAATGGCGTTATGTTTGTTTGCTTGTTAGGTCCTTCTTTTTCTTCGCTCGTGTAAACAGTTCATGCCGCAGGCAGGTTACACGCGATAAACTGCATGTGTGCTTTGCCACGCCGCCACTCTGCGCACGGGATTCGGCTCAATCCGTCGTGCAACTCGTTAAAGTCCAGTGGCGCGGCGTGTTTGCGATATATCGATTGATCTGCCATTAAACCTATCTAAAAAGATCGATGTACAGGGTATTTGCAACGAACACCTTAATAATCGATTCTTCACCATACCTTCAAATGGGGAATTATCGATAATCGATCATTCACGCCACGCCACGCCACTGTTAAAGTCGCGGCCATTTTATTCTTGTTTACGGTCATCCGAGTATACACCCAGCGGAAAAATCGAGTGCAGTTTCAATATATTTCGCTCCTATTTTATTTTACGAATACAGGGTTATTCAAAAGTTACGCACCACTGGCCATAGCTTAAGTTCTAATTATGATATCGATTTGCGGTTTGTGGCGTCCTTCCTCATATCGAGGGGGAAACTTTTTGAGGTACTTCCCACTTCTTCCCCCCCCCCAGGGGGAGGGGGGGCGGGGGGCAACTCAAAAATTTCAAATGGCAACCCCCATCATGTGATACATCGTTAGAAAGAGCATGAANACCCTGTATATTTTATTGGGTGACGATAAGTCCTTTCATCAATCCGAGAAAACAGTATTTTTTTTTGGTTTTACAGCTAAAACGTTGAGTCAAGATTACGATTTCATATTTAACTGCGGAAATAATTTCTTTCATGATCGCTTTTACCTTACGGATGCAAAAATCAAATATTCCTTTTTGAAAGTACTTTTCCGCAGGGAAAAAAGTATCACAATCCGAACTATACTCCTGGCTAATTTTGGCGCCTTTAAGAGTAGTTGCACCAGTTAAGAGGTACGGTTGGGATACCGAAAGTGTAGTTGAATCAACCAGGCTCGTGCCTAGTACAACTACTCCATATCTGGCGCCAAATTCAGGCAGGAGTATAGTTGGATCACATTTTGCAGTTAGGAACTACAATTTTTGCCTCATTTTAAATACAACACATGTTCCATTAGTTTTTCTATGTAAATACGTGTATTTACCGATGAGCCAGAAATTTTGGTTTCTGATTGTAAAATGTAGTCCAGTTGGTATTGTGATACTTTTTTTTTTCAGTGCGATTCAGCTCAGTTAAAACGGTCGAAAATTCCGTCAAAATGCTAGCATTTCATCGTTTCATACCGAAAAAACGGCAGTTCTTCGAACGGTTTAAAAATTCTCTCGCATCAGTGTATAGCAAAGCAGGCCAGGGAGTTTCACCGATGATACGGATCAGAGAAATATCGTGGCACAAAAGCAGGGAGCTGTTGGAGGCAGCGCGAGGCAGGAGCGAGTTCCGAACCCCGATGAAATAATGACTCGGGGGAAGCTTCAGTTTTGTTTTCTTGGCACCATTCGGTCCATTAACTTTTTTAATGCACCAAAGTGACGGAATTAAAATGGAGAGGAAAATGAAAGAGGAGCGAAAAAGGGAAAAAGGGAAAGAGTCCACGGGAAAGCTCCGGTGGCGAGGCGGGGGGCGGGGGCGGGCCACCAGCAGTGGGGTGTGGAGAAGGGAAGGACAGATGCGGGGAGAGGACGAAGAGGGAGAGATGAAAATAACTAATAAATAAATAAATTAAAATTTGTCGATAGCAGAGTAGTGGGTTCGGTGGAGGCATTTCACCCTCAGCTCAGCTCCGAGCAAGCGATTGATTGTGGGTGCGTGCACGCAGTGGTCGCCGGCTTTTATTTTAATGGCCAAAGTACGAAAAGCTCTAGAAACTTCTGGGGATAAAAAGCCCTCCGTTGGGTTTTGTCACACGCCGCGGGTAATTGTTTAAAATGAATAAAAATATATAATGAAAATTTGAAAGTTTAAAATTCTTAAAAAGTCCAAAAAATTTTTACTATATTAACTGGATAATTTTTTTGGGCAAAGGAAGCTCAAATGCTGTTTTGAATACTAGGATTTACCATTTTTACTCTTGCAACTTAACTTACTGTAAGAAATTTCATGCTGAATTTTGTAACTATATAGTACAAAAAACGTTCTACGTCGACTAACTTTGTTTTTTCGGCCCTCTGGTATATTAGAATCAGGATATTTCCATTGAGTATTCATAACACTGGTATTTTGCCACCAAACTCACTTTTCTAGTCCACTGTGGGCGGCGACGCTATGCGGAGCGGCATGGCAACTGTTTCGGAGGGATGACTCTGGGTCGCGGTTCTGGAACCTGGCCGGAGGGGCGGGGGTTGGGGGGTTCGCGAGGGGTGGTGGCGGTAGAGGGTTGGCTTTAATTACATTTAACAACACGGGGTGTGTCAGTGAAATGACGCATTATCACTAGAAGCAAATTTTATGTCGGCGGTTTTCGCTCGCGCTTGCTCGCCGGCTCACCGCATTGCTCCCCGAACTTTCACCCTCCGCCTCCGCAGCCCCCCATCCCCCTCCCGCCGTCCGTGCCGCAGGTGAGCAGGTAGAGCTTTCGGTCGACCATGCCTATGCCTGCATTACTCCGCCATGTTGTCAAAGTTCCGGCTGGGAGGAGCTCCGAGGGCGCTGACTCGGATATTCCATCCCAGGGAAAATTATGTTATCGTGCGGATCCGCTCGGAAAATTTTGTGTTCGTTCTCAGTCGAATTATTTTAAGGGTGATGAGAGGAACACAAACAAAACCAGAGACGTGGTTTACATTACTGTTTACTCGAATCTGTCTCACAAGAAATTTTACAAAAAAAAAAAAAAAAAAAAAGGGGAAAAATATGTCTAACGTAAATCTTGAGGTCAGATATTAAAATTTGTGAACAACTGTAATGAAGCCCATGGCGTCAAATAACGGGCTTTTTTTCATTTTGGTCAAAGTCAATCACAATTTTTAAAATTTGGTCAAAAACTGATTGTAACTTTATGTATTCTAACATCTCATTTTCCAAAAATTTTGCACATAGATGATATCTTTAGGTTAAATTAGTAAAGGAGAAATACTGCAATTTCATCGTCGAAAATTTGTCTACGAATAGATTTGCTTTATTAGTTTTTGAAATGCTCTTCGATACGCTTAAAATGAATGAAATGGTAATGAGTATAGTGAAACTGTTAAAATTTGAACAAATTGTGCATCCATCACGTCCTTTCCTCCCCCCCCCCCCGAATAAGGTGATTTTACGTCCTTTCATCGTTCCCTTTGTAGTGGCAGTGCGGCTTCAGTTTTCGAAATAAATTACCGTTTTCCAAGATTCTTCAATTTACACTTTGCGAATATTTGAAAATTGAATAGTTTTTAGCGAAAGTAGTTTCACATTATTTTATCTGCGAGATATTGCCTGCTCCGAATAAAAATTAAAACGAAGTCATTTATCGCGCATTGAACTTACGTCGGAGCTGACTAAAAAAAGCCGGCGAGCTCCTATGAGTGAAATTATCATCGTTTAGCGGACCGCAGGCTGAAATGACGCTTAATTTTACAGCCATTTCACTCTCATCGGAAGACAAATTAGCGACAATCGCAGGTTACGCGGCGGAAAATTTTACGGGCACTTTGAGAGCGAGCAAATCCCGGCTCCGGCGGGAGCGGCGCGCTGCACTCGACATAAATAAACCATAAAAGTCGGCCACGGGAACTCCTGAAAGGGGGCTGAAAATCCGTGAGCTTTATCTGTTTTAAATTACATGTTTTATGTTAATCTCGGAGGAGAAGCAACGGAAATAAAGTTCCGTAATGATTGCGTTAAAATAAAAATAAAGCCCGGGGAAAAAAGGAAAGATCCTGATCCGAGCGACGATCCCTGTGTTTGCGCCTGGAGGTTATTCCTCCCGCGCCGCGCCGGGAATGCGCTCCGTGGGGGTGAGACACTTGATAATTTTATACAATTGCCAATGGTTTAGAAAATGGCCATCAAGCTTTAATCAGTAAACCACCCTCTCGCCGGCTCGGCTCGGCGCGGCGCGAGCGGGGCCTTTACATGAGGGTGGCTCCTGTGTGTTAAGTTATTGTAAAATTTGCATAATCTGTTGGGACGTTATTAAATTTGATTTTTCGCTTTCTTCGCCTTGACGGCCCCCGCTCCCCCGCGCGCAGCCCTTAATTTCCTCCGTGAGCGTTCCGCGCATACCTCTCGCTTACTCGTGTCAGAGTGTTTATTGGTTAATGGCTGACGTGACGAGAAAAGGCCCCGCTCCGTCCCTTGCAACGCGATCGCGGGACTTAGTGCCGCGCACCATCTCACATCTTCATTTTCGGCTTCGTCGCCCCTGGACGCGTGTGAGGGTGTTGCGTATTGTTGGATATAGCCACATGAATAAACGAACTGCATTAAAGTGGTGGACCCTTTCACATCGAGGAAGTGATATCTGATATTTTGAATCGATACATGACCGAGGTTCGTTTTGAGCCAAACTGGAGTAGTTCTTTAGTATAGGGTAACTAAACTGCGTCAGAAACGAATAAGGAGAAGAAATAGACCGAAAAACTTTGCCCAAAAAACATACACAATCCCATGAATATTTTATGAAAATTAAGCCCCCTTTCCCAAAATCGCATATATAATTGTATGAAACAACGTAATTAGTGCAACTGGATGCATATTAATCGGATGTAAATGATGAACATCATTCTTGGACGACATTGCTGCTTTTGAGTTGATTTTTATAGTTTTTGCAATACTGCAAGTACTCTTTCATGTCAAATATATAAAGACGTCATTACAAGCCTCAGATACAATCAATACGACAAGCAAATCGATTGAAAGCAGTAGTACCGCTGCCCGAAATTAATGTTTGCACTTTCGTTGCGTCGTCTCTTCAAGTTCAATTTTAAAGGAGCACCAGGGCGCTGTTATGATTCTGTCAGTCGGATTTGAGTTACTGGCAAATTTTTCACAACCATGACAACTCTGTTTGGACAGCTCATTTGATCTAGAGAGTCGAATGCATTCAAATGTGAGTTAGGACCTAAATGAGAGTTGAATAAGCTTACAATATAATATAGGTCAGACTGGAGGATCTCTGACCTTTCTGAAGGCAAGCCTCGTTGGCCCCGCGGCCTCTGCCCCGTTGCCAGTTCGCCACGAATACCCGTATTTACCCGGCGTGAAAAAGTGGGTTTAACGGGCCCGTCGCCCGGCCATGGAAGGCGGTCATTTATCAAGAATGGAGGTCCTTTGCGATGCTACGTCGTTATGCTGTCATATCAAATCATTGCGTGCTCTGCGTGACGGCTATCCTCTCGACTGCCATGTGCCATCTCGCTCTGCTGTTTCTGATTCTGATGCATCCGAGTTTCGAAAGGTGTCGCGAACCGAGGAAAGACATTCATTCCTCGCCAATGATGTTTTGTTTTCTCCACGCTTTCGACTTAAATTTGTCAGGAATTAAGATCCTCTTGGAACTTCGAATGCGAGGACTGACTCAGTAGGATGAAAGGAAACTTTCCCTTGTCCGCCGTAAGGTGCACTGAAAAAAATATGCCGGTAGATTTTACCATCTCTGACACAGTGATACGAATATAGTAATAAACACCAGACTCTATGGTGGCATTTACCATACTATGGTAAGAATCACCAGAGTTCTGGCGAATACTACTATAATTCTGGTTATTTCCACTAAATAGTATCACTGTGTAAAAAATCAAGTAGACTCATAGTAAATGTCACCATACTTTTTTTTCAGTGTGGAACGTATGTTCAAATAAGCAAAATAGCAATTAATTTTTTTCGTGTTTTTAGACAATTTTTAGGTACTGGTAACGCTATGCCATAGTGGGGAGAGTACCTGTGTATTATGATAGGTCAGTTACGTGTTCTATAGGAATTATGATTCAAATTTCATTAATAAGCAAAAAGCACACGCCGATTTTCGCCCACCATTCTATTTTTTCCGTGTATATTCTTGCAAATTTTCAATCTCGGTTGTGATCGCGGTCAATTTTTAATGTTACGAGCGTCCTTTCGTAAGGATGCCACCCCCCCCCCCTCACCCTTTTTACTTTGAATTTGATCATTTTAGGGTGCAATTTTGATCTTTTGATGAGTTTAGCACATCCGAGGTATTTATTTTTTTTTGAAAATTTGGCCCGTTCATGAAAATTTTGACTCCGCCCCTAAAAAATTTGACTCAAATGGCGCTCCTGCACGCGGCCAAAATAGTGAAGTGAAAAGAGCGAAAGCTCCCAACGGAGGCCACAGAGCCAATTTGAGGTACACTAAAAGCCGAAGTGGGAAATGGTGTTCGGAGCTCACGCCCGAACCTCACTTGATAGATAATAATCATTGTCATCACGTACTCGAATGACGGCGCGAAAATCAAAACTCCCCGGTCGGGATTTGCATAATAAGGCCCCTGACTGGAATCCCTGTCCGGGCGGAGGGGAGAGGGGAGGAGGGAAATGGCGGGTGGGACATCCTTGCTCCCGTGGTTGGTTTGTTTATTAATCAAATGATACCGACTCACCCTTTTCCCGGACCGGCGCTGCGCCGGGAACATCCATCAAACACCCGTAAAATGTAATACATTAACGCATTCCCTTTTAATGAAATAAAACGGTTTTAAACTCCGCAGTCGTATTACACGAATGCAATTTAGAAGTTATGCAGTAGGGGGTGCCAAGCCTATCCGCCGTGCTGCCAAACTCACCCTGGTCGCTTTTCACGGTTAACGTTCGGGTTGACGCGAAGGAAAAATGGATTTTCTCGCCTAAGCGGAAAAGTGGCATGGCGCAGTCATGTAGTGGGATGGGGTGGAGAAAGCTGTGGCGTGTTCGTACCATGGGTTTTTCTCCCGCGCTGGTATCTACTTTCTAAGGTGTCAAACGTTTTATGTATTGAATAGGGTTGTTGTGCGAGGTGCGCTCGGAATTTTTTTTTCTCGCGCTTATGAATTCAAAACACCTGTGTTACCTCGACTTTCTTTCATGTTGAAGCACAGCGCATTAACCACAAACGTTTGAAAATGTATTTAATAATTTCGATTCATGGTTTTTACTAATATTATTTCCGGTGGTGATACACCACCGAGGGGGGGGGGGGGGGGTCTATTTACTACAAGGTATAGTTATTCGGGATGGAAGGTGTCCATCATATTATAATATCAACCCTTTAAAACTCTTAACCTTATTGATTTTTACTGAATATAAAGTCGGATCTTTCGGGACCACCCTACTAATAATATTTTCCTCTATCATGCATTAATTTTGACTATAGTCGGAATTTTTATGATAGAATTTTAAATTCCATATGAAATTAGGAAGTATAAAATAAGGCAAAGCATGAGTAAAATTAAAACAAAAAGAAGCAATTTTTCTATTACTTCAATATAGTTGGACTCTATTCTAAATAACTTTCTATTTTTTTCTTTACGTATCAAATCATTGAAACTCACGTTTCTTGCGTACCAATGTAAACTCTTCCGTGAGTAAGAAGAAGCACTGAACATGGAAAAATCTTGTCCAAATGCCAAAACGAACAGGTAGGTGCGTTCGTCCTGTTAGAGAGGGATATCTAAGGAAAATCACGAAATAATGCTGCTTATGACGGCTATTAAAACCGTTTAATGACCCCGCAAACAAACAAACTTCCTACTGTAACATTTTTATGTTAAAAGGAACTATGTGCATAGGGGTCGCGTGTAACATAGTTCCTTTTAGCATGAATACGTCCTGTTGTTGCCACGATAAAAGGGGCAGAAATCGGGCCCAAAATCTCCTCTGGGTCTTTGAAGTGTTTCTCCGTTTACACTAACACCTCGATCTTTGTACGCTCCTTCTTTTACAGCAGCCAGCTTTATGTACGCTTTACGAGTACGCGCGCTCTCCCCGGAATTGTTTGGTTTAACTTCTTTATCGCCTCTCTTTTTAAATACTACAAATGTAAGATCGCTCGTAAATAAGACGGTAATTAAAATATTTGCTGTTCGAAACCCAAAACTTGAACGCTTGTACAGACGAGGTTTCCCCCACTTTCCCCGCGATCCGAATAGATAAGGGCATCATTACATCATGTGTTTTTGACGGATTGCTCTTTAATGGTTCGTTTTACGGTCTTGCTTGCGCATGCTTCCCAGCGGAGTGATATTTACATAATTTGACCCATCGTATGTTTCACCCCAAACGATATTTACTCAGAAGACACCCGCTTTAGTTATATTAGTGTCGGTGAGGTGTCAATCAAATTGCTCATTAGATCATTTCTACTCAAGTTATATACCACAAAATTCTAATTTCTCTGCACCTCTCATTCAATTCTGAACTCTCGTAGATAGCTTACTTTGTACCGAAAAAGACACTAAAGTCTCTGTTTTTTTTTTTTTTTGTTTCAGATGCAATTGGTAAGTCGTACATTATATTCGATTTTCCAGAACCGTAAGTCATCTGATACCATAATTTTTTTTTAATAATTTTATGCATCTATTAATCCAGTGCACAGGAAAAGGCCTTGTAGTGGCTGTTAGACTGCCTGGTCGTGTATATTTCGTAGTAAATCTAGTAGCCAGTACCACAGGTCTAGTATTGGCTTCTAGATTCACTGGACATTTACGAGACGGATTGTTCAACATTATCAGAGGTCCAGTATACCAGCTACTAGATTTCCTGGGGACCATGTACAGTGCCTAAACTAGTTTTTTTTTACATACACACATAAGAGTCGCTCTCGCAGCGCTCTCTGGCGCTCTGCAACGCCCAACTGCCACCAAACTCGGTTCTCCCACAACCCATCAGGAGTGTAGCCTTTTACAGTGGAGAATAATGGGGATCATAGTATTTCAAAAATCCGCTCAATTTTTGGAACGGTAATTTTTGCTCCCGATCACCGAGAATAACGCTCCAGATAACACAACCAATTGCAACTACCATCAATGCACTAGAGAATAAAGGTTTGAAGAGGCCATGTTAATTATTGATGGACATGACGAGTTGCGTTCCGATTTCCATCCCATTTTTGACGATTAAAATCTGAAATTTTTTCGACTCGAAATTATGAAACCACGCAGACCTCAAAATTTTAGTGGACGATGAGACGGCCCGGGAAGACTCAACAAGCGTGTCTCAATTACACCGACCAAGAGTGACCGATCGTCGAGGAAAATACGCGACCGGGCCCGTCGCGCCGCGAGACGGAACAAAATTTTGATTGAAAAGACGTAATTAAAAAGTGATTAATGAGGATTTGCGGATCGCGGACAGCGAACCGAGGAACGTCGCGATGCGGACCGGAACGGCGAGGGTGTGGACGGGACGGAACCGTGGACGAGGACCACACACGCTCGAAAATAATTCCCTGCCAGCTGTCAACGGGGCACTCATCATATTAGCTTATCTTGTCCGTATTTACATACAATGACAACTGCCCCGTCGCTGGTTCGTCTTCTTTTTCGCGGTCCGGACCGGAGATAAAAATCGATTACCCGACAACAACGATTTCACCATTCATCGGCTCCTTCGATGGATGGTGGCTCAAGATCCTATGCCTTGATCTCGCTAATGGCCGCCGTTGCCGATTGAATCACGCATGGATGAAAAAAATCTCGATCATGTGAACAAATTTCGGTTCACGAGGAGCACCGAAGTTCTTGATTCAGGTAACCGAAAACCCCGGACATAAAAACCAAAATTCTCGATCTTAAAAACCAATAATTTCTGCTCTAAAAATGGAAATTTTTCGTCAAGAGTTTGAGCACTAGTATGGCTTATACAGAAGCTGAAGGACCTTGAAGTAGAGTTCGGTTGCTTCGATCAAAAACTGCGTTTGCTGGAGCCGAAAACATTGGTGCTTCATTTGGACCGAGGTTTTTTTTTTATTAAATTTTTTTGCGGTATCACTTTTTTCGGATAGTAGCAGCAGTTAGCCTTACCGGATCAATATCATGAAAGTAGACATTTTTTTATACCGTTTTATAAGGTACAGCTGAAATTAGCCTACCAGAAGGAAGTCTGAATATCTCTCACTGGGAATTTGATCCAATTAGCACGTCTCATTCAAATTTTCGGCGGGAGCAGGAAGTACTGAAATTCAAATTCCGGATCCGTAAATATTTTCCAGTATAAATTCTAACCGTAGAAAGTTGTATGGCCTCAGTTTATGGAGTGCATTCGTTTTCAAGCTGAAAACTCCCAAGCCTCCAACCCTCGTATCGTTGAATCGGCAGCGATTCCATTCGAAGGGAAGTCGCGACTCTTCCACTTGAAATTTTCCGATTGCACACCGTCAAAGCACAAACAATTTTCCAACTTGAAATTCAAAGGGACTTGCGTGGAAAGCCATCGACATGCTTGCCAGATCAGAACCGAAATCTGTTCTTTTCGAACCGCGCGGAAAGGAGGAACCTGTCTCCTGACCACGATCCGGCGGCCTCGTCACTGAATAATTACGACGTTCCGTGTCGCGGGTGAAATTGAGTTGGAAGCGGCTAAAGGGGCGAAAAAAAGGAACATCTCCGGCTCCGGAGCGGACGGCGAATTGGTGATTCCGCTCACAGGCGCGTCGGAAAAAGGTCAGTTCTTTTGCGGAGACCAAATTGAATAAAAATGCCGCGGTCGGACTGACTTAAGGGCTCGAAAAAGCTGTTTCACATGGACTGACTAAGCAATTTTTACGTTTCCTCTCGCCGGAGCCCGGGCTCCCGTTGATGGAGTGACCGCTGCTGCGCCGAGCCGGGAAATCTCCGGGGAGTTTTCTTTTTATATGACTCAAGTGATCCGCGGGCAGGTTTTATTGGATTGCCATTTGATGTCGGCCAAGGAGCACTCCTCTCTATTAAAAAGCCATCGCGTAATGGTCCTCGAGCCAGAGCTCGAATCTCCTGAGTTTTATCCCGCCGATTCCCGGAGCTGCGTCGATAATCATAACCTCGTTTGCTATCCGATCTTTGAGTGAAAATCCTGTTCTCGCGTCGCTCTATCCACTGTCGTGCCAACAGGGATCGTATACAATCCGGAGCTTCAAATCGCCTGCGGGCTGATCGTTGAAATTGATAGACAAAGCGATAGACAAAGAAGACATAAAGAGTATGGAGCGATCCTATTGGTTGAAATGGGTAGTTCCTATAGACTATAAGGGGGAAATGATGGACTAACTTTAAGGTCTCTTTTCGGTTGCCTTTAGGTAGTCTATCACTTACCTCCTTTGTCCATACCATCGCAAACATCCGTTTCAACCAATAGGATCGCTCCGAATTTTCTATGTCTTCTTTGTCTACAGCTTTGTCTATCCATTTCAATGATCAGCCTGCTGTGACATTCTTTGGCATGTATTCTTCAATGTTAAAACTGTATTGAGCACCAATGAGCAAAAGATAACCAACTGCCATAGTAAATAAAAAGTTAACAAAGGTTTTTAGACTGCGTAAAAGCATATTGTCCCCTCCTAAGAATTGAATGTCCATCAAAATATTTAGTGTGGAAAAAGTTGCCCCTTGAATTTTGTACTCTACATACCAAGCTTCAAGGAGGTATGCAACTTAAAGCAATGTGTCTCCGTGTGGAGTCGATTTCACCTGGTTCCTTCATTTGAATCCATTAAAATTATCGATTTTAGGTGAGGCAAGCTGTATCGCCAAGATTCGATTGTTCCACATACATTGTAATAAAGGGAAAACAGTTTCGGCAACTTACAAGAATTGCCACCGGTCTAGAGAGCGTTGCTTCTTAAAAGAATTACATGAAAGGAAGCTTTATGTTAAAGGCCACTCAATTGTTGAATATAAGGCATTCCGAAGGAAAGCAAACCCAGCCGATTTGATTTTTTTGACTTTTAAACACAGGCTATTTCATCCTCTCCCGTTCGGTTGAAAATACCCTGCGCTCAACCCAAGGAACCAGTCTTGAAATGTATTTTTAAATACCAGCCCAATTTTTGACTCAGAATAGTTAAATGTCATTTAACTAATCTCAGGCCTTGTTCGAGGTTTATAGGTGTTGTGTTCAAAGTATTAAGGGTATAAATGGAGCGGTGCGCTCCGTGCCCGAGAAGGAGCACAACACGGTCAACCCCTCTAATGACATAATGATGGTGAAAAAATGAATTCGTTGAAATTAGCCCTTTAAAAACTAATATATCCTGCACGCAGCATCTGCCCTGCGGCGAAATGCTCACTTATTCTCCAAGCTTGATGATATTATAATGTTATTGTTCTTAATATCTCTCGGATTATTTAAACGGGCGAAGCAAGGAGAGGGGTAGAATGTGTATTGAGTTCAATTTATTTTTATGTTTCTTCAGAGATTTGCGGAGTCAGTCGTTATGCGTGAAAATAATGTTCTCATTTTTAAAAATAAGGGACGCTCTCACCTTGGTGGTCACTATCAATCTGACCATTCATACATAATATAGGTTGTCAGTTTGAATGGTTTTATGGAACAAATTAAGGCACAAAGAATCTTCTCAGAAGAGGAATCTTCTTTTTAGAATCTGTTTTAAAAGGAGCTAAAGCTAATATCAATTTATTGAACAGTGAAAATCTCAAGAAAAATGGGTAGCCAAGGCTTAAAACATTGCTCGATTTTTAACCTTGGTAATCCGTTTTTCTTGTGTTTTTAAGTCAAATAATTATTCGGGCAATTTTTGTGTATATTTGTCTAAGCAAAATTAGATAAAACTCTCAGTCAAAATTTTTATGTAGCATGTCGAATTGTCCCATAAGTCTTGTTTTTAAGTTTTCCCATTTTAAGCACATTTTTTTTCTGAAAATTTTATTTTTCTGCTCGACAGTTGTACGTATAGATGAGAGAACTAGGACGTTATTTTGAGTCGAAAACACCTCCGCCGGGCCCCTCGAAGTGGTCGGGCGATGTGCTTTTTGCAGGTGGGCGGCTGAGGCGGCAGGTGGGGGCGTG